>NW_020869889.1:42100-54600 GCF_003789085.1 Penaeus vannamei
GGTAAAAGCATGTTGCACACCCTTTTTACCAGCCCGGCGGCTGTGGTGGGTGGTCCCTGCCTCAGAAATTGTGTGTGTACACAATTCTGCAAGTAATGTAACAGGGTGGCGTTAGGCTCGCCGCAGTGTTTACATGACCTCCCAGACTCACTGTCAATGATTTGCCAAGCGCATTGGTAACCTAGTCTTAGTCTGAATAGTATGACTTCGGTACCTCTTTTTGTTTGGAGGAAGGGCCTGAAGCATCTGAGTACCACTTGGCAGCGAGCGATTTTGTGATGTTTTCTCTATGTGCTCCCCGGATGACCGCACATGCTGCAGCTTTGGTACCTTGGCTCAGTCCCCGAAGAGGCAAGGGAGAGTGAGCGGTATAAGAGGGAAAGAAGGAGAAGCACTCGGGAACCACAGGGCAGGTGAGGACAGGAGAACGGAAGCGAAGGGAGGTCAGATCAGGTCGAAGGATCAGGCGGTCTGTGTGATGGGTGACCGGCATAAGGGAGGAGACGAAGGATGTAGGAAGCGAGGAGGCTGTCGGCAGGAGAGAAACCACTGTTCAAGTTGAAATTGGGCAGCAGCTTAATCAGAGAAGATTCCACCAGTCTGCGGGCATGGACATCAGCGGAAGGGAAGAGAATGCGTGCTACTTTCCAGTCCATCTGATGGCCAGTGTCCCACTGATGGCAGAAGAGAACGTTGTTGCTATGTCCCCTGAATACAGCGTACTTATGCTGAGACAGACGCTTAGTAAGACTGGCGCCTGTTTCACCAAAATACTGCTAATCACAGGAGGGAGTAGATCTCCTCAGTGTAAGGCAGGCTGAGGACAGGCAGGTGAGGAGACTCATTGGGAGGGGAGTCATGGTAGAAGGTACATCGCGCCCTGGATAACGCGACGTCAAGGACATGGCGAGGATAGCCTAGTTTGGAGAACGAACGACGCAGAAAGTCGATCTCTCCATCCAGGTACTGGAGGCCACAGATGCGGATGGTACAAAGAAACAGCAAGGTGGCAACCCCTCTCTTCGGCTTTTGAGGATTCCGTCATCGCCACGGCCCGACGGAAGAATCAACTGCGTTACCTCCGAGACTGCCTCGAGGAGCAGGTGCTCCCTTCCTCGATCGGCAACCTCTTGAAGCACTCGGATGGAGGATCTCCTTTTCCTGATTATGCTCGTTCCCTCCTCCTTGAACGGATCCGCGCTGGTAAGAGGGATGTCGAGCTTTCCTACTATCGCTCGCGGGTTCGTTCTGACCTCCTGAAGGAACGACTCCACGGCCATGTCTTCCAGCTCCTAGCTGACGTGGCCCACGATTCTTCCCGGTTCCTCTCCACTACCCATGCCCGCTCCCTCTCCCAGAAACTCTCTAACCTCACCTCCCGTAGTCCCTGGTCCCGCTTCTCCCTCACCGACGCGGTTACCAACCTTTCCTCCCTGTCCTTGACCCCTCACCAACTACAACTCCTTGGCTTCGGTCTTTGCTTTGCTCTCCGCCCTCTTCCCCTTACCTCTATTGACATCATTTCTTCCTTTGACCGGTTCATCTCCGCTCATAGGAACTCTTTGTCTGATGTCTCCCTCCTTCGTGGGGCCTTCCTCCCGGCCCTCGAGTCCCTCCTTCACCCTAACCCTTCCATCCCCAGGCGTTGCCGTGAGGCCCTTCACAGTCTGCGCAGGGAGGATGTCACCATTTTGCCTTCTGACAAAGGTAACTCGGTGGTGGTCCACGACTGAGCCTCCTACCTGCAGAAGGCCCAGGACCTGTTAAGTGACGCCTCCACCTGTGCCCCCCTCGTCTGAGAGAGCTTGCAGCCTGTTTCCCGGAGGCGAACCTTTACCAGAGGTTCAAGGTCGTTGACCCTCGCCTCCCTCATTTCGATGGGCTTCCTAAAACCAATAAGCCGGTCGTGCCTCTACGCCCCATCATCTCCTCCCGGGGATCGGTGACGCATCCTCTGGCGATTTGGCTGGCAAAGTCTGTTACTCCCCTTCTCGGCACCTTCTCTCCTGCTCACCTTCGCCATTCACAGGACTTCATCTCCCGTGTCCGCGGTGTCCATGCTGAGCCTGGATGTTGACTCCCTGTTCACCAAGGTCCGCTGATGACGTCCTCGCTTTCCTTCAGAGGAAGCTCTGCGAGGACCTCGTCTTCATCCTCCCACCGAAAATCTTCCTCCAGCTGATTCGTCTGTGTGTGGAGTCGAATTTCTTCTCCTTTGAGGGTCGTTTTTACTCACAGACGTTCGGTGTTCCCATAGGCTCTCCTCCTCTCTCCCGCGTTCTGGGCTAACCTACATAGATAGTTCATTCGAGTCGGAGCGGCCTCCCTTCCATCTCCCCTACGTCCTTCCATGTGGCTGAGATATGTCGACGACTTCTTCGTTCTCTGGCCCCATGACCCTGCGCTGTTTCCTGATTTCCTGTCGCATCTAAATTCTCTCCACGTCCATCCGCTTCAAGGTGGAATGGGAGGTTGACGACAAGCTCCCTTTCTTGGACACTTGTCCATCGCTCTGCTGATCATTCTCCTTTTCTATATAAGGAAACCTATGCACAGTGGTATGTACATAACAACTTCTTCTTGTGCCATCCACTGCATGTGAAGAGAGGGAATGCCACCTCGCTGTTTCTTCGTGCCTTCGCGCATCTGTGGACCACAGTACCTGGATGGAGAGATCGACTTCCTGCGTCGTTCGTTCTCCAAACTGGGCTATCCTCGCCATGTCCTAGAAGACAGGTATAATCCAGGGCGCGATTGTACCTTCTACCATGACTCCCCTCCCAATGAGTCTCCTACAGAGAAGATCCTGTCATCAGGCCTGCCTTACACTAGGAGAGAGATCTACTCCCTCCGTCGCCCCTAGCAGTTCTGAACTGGCAGGCTCTCCTTTCAACGCAGGTGAATACTTCCGTCGGATAACCTGAATAGTCACACCTAGCCTCCCCTCTACCTCGAAGGTGGGCACCTATGCTGTTCCATGTGCTTCCTGTGATAAGTAGTATTTTGGTGAAACAGGCGCCAGTCTTACTAAGCGTCTGTCTCGCATAAGTAAGGTGCTGTATCCAGGGGACATAGGCAAACAACGTTCTCTTCTGCCATCAGTGGGACACTGGCTATCAGTTGGGACTGGAAAGCAGCCACGGCATTCTCTTCCTTCCGGCTGATGGTCCACGCCCGCAGACTGGTGGAATCTTCTCTGATTAAGCTGCTGCCCATTTTCAACTTGAACAGCGGTTTCTCTCCTGCCGACAGCCTCCTTGCTTCCCACATCCTTCGTCTCCTCCCTTATGCCGGTCACCCGTCACATAGACCGCCTGATCCTTCGACCTGATCTGACCTCCCTTCGCTTCCGTTCTCCTGTCCTCACCTGCCCCATGGTTCCCTAGTGCTTCTCCTTTCCCTCTTATACCGCTCACTCTCCCTTGCCTCTTCAGACCCGAAGATGGAATCGAGGACTATTCCGAAAATGTTGTCTCACTTTCATCAATAAATCTAGTTGTGTGGCATTGTGGGTTTTTTCTTCCATAGTATCAATATGGTATTGTGTATTTCATTGCATAAATGTACATATATAAGCTGCAACCAACCACTTGGTATTGTGGCTTTGCGCGTGCCATTCAGTCAAGCGAGCGAAAACGGAGAGAGGGAGAGATCCTTACGGCTCTACCTCACATCAAAGAATGACCACACTATTAGCGTCGAACCCCCAGGCTCTGCCTCCAGATGACGTCATGCGCGAGACGGACGAATTTGAGTCGCCTAGTGACGAGACCTGTACTTACAGACCTTGCAACACAGTTGACCCAGGGAAGCACACTTGACCAGGGATCTCGGCCCTGACCAGACCTCCCCCTGGGAGTCTCTACCCATGCGCGCCCCCCGCTCGGCACGCCTCTAGGGCTATCCTTTGCCCACAACTGCACTGCGCCTCTAGGGCTACCCTTTGCCCACAACTGCACTGCGCTAGACAGCCCGCGCGCACACCAACAACCCTCCTCATAAACAGATACCAGAATTGTGTCTGCCAATAATCAACCAATCATTGGCAAACACAAACGCTGGACAACTCTCTCTCTATCTCTCTCTTTCCATCTCTCTCTCTCTCTCTCTTTCCATCTCTCTCTCCCTCTCAATCTCTCTCTCCATCTATCGTGTTCTCTCTCTCTCTCTTTCTCGAATCTCTCCCTCTCTCTCTCTCTCATCTCTTCTAAATCTTCTCTCATATCTCTCGTCTCTCTCCTCTCTCTACTCTCTTCTCTTCCTCTCTCCGCATCCTCTCTCTCTCTCTCATCTATCTCTACTCTCTCTGTTCTCTCCTTCTCTTCGTGCTCTCTCTCGAGGTCCGGTTCTTCGTGCTCCGTCTGGTCGGGAGTACTCTCTGCAGGAGATACTAGTGATCTCCTCGTCGTCGAGTCCCCAGTCGTGCCAAGGGATACTATCCGCATGGTATCGTGTGTGTGGATAGACCATGGAACTCCCGCTGTGTTGGGTAAGTTACCGAGGCGAACATACCTATACTTTGGAAACATTTTGGTGTAGCTTGCTTCCCACAGCCATGTAGTACAAGGTAAATTTTGCCTGTTTTGGAATGAATAACCGAAAACAAGACATTTCACCTGATTTTACTCTGGCAAGTTGATAAGTTATGCAACACGTATACTTTGGTAGACATTTATAGGAAAATAATATAGAGTATAATACTCTTGAAGAGGAAAACTACACCCATTAATGCATGGGGTAATCAGTTTAGGCATAAAATGTCCATGGCGATCGGATATAATTTCGTAGGAATGGCTGGTGTAAGAGGGACTTGATCTCAGAGGGTGACGGTCACTCCGTAAATATTACCAAATACCTCTATATATATATATCATTTGCGGTGGAGAATAACAACGAGATTCGCACGTTACAGTGAGGATTATTAAAAGATGGAATAATAATTGCAAGACTTAGTGGTTATGTGAAACTAAAGAATTTATTTTTCCAGCCTCGCTATCAAACCCTCGTTAAAGTTTCTTACAGAAACTTGGTGCCAAACGCTAAGTTGGTCGTACAGTCAGTCAAGTCAGGCCCCGAATACGCTTCGGGTGTTCAGTAATATTGTTTATTAGCATTGTAGGTTTTTGTTAAATTTACCATGTCATCTTCAGTTTCATGTTGCGAGATAATATACAGTGTAATTATTTTTGTTCATTTTTACTGCTTGGTTTTGTATATTGCATCTTTTGGTAGTTTTACCGCAAATTTTCGTTTAGGTGATTTTTTTATGATGTGCTACTTGTCACTACATTTACCGTTGTATTTTTTGTTTTAAAGGGAATGTCCAGTCTCTACCCACTTGTTCATATATGAATATACATTAAAGCATAAAAAGTCAATATCAGGTCTAATTTTTTGAAAGGCAATTGTAATTCAACCAAAAATTAGGCGTTTAGTATTCCTCGCGCCTGTTGTCTGCTAAATAATTGACATCAGCGCCGCCAAGCATGCGTGACGTCACACGATGTATGTGACTGAGACATCCAGACAATACACAATGCAGTTGGCTACACAACAGCAATCCTGGCTGTATCGAACAAAGAATCCTCCGATTTTTCGGACTTTAGCGCCTGCAAATATATGATATATATATATATATATATATATATATATATATATATATATATATAATATATATATATATAGATATAGATAGATAGATAGGATAGATATATATAATGTAAATATACACAAGTGTGTGTGTGTACGTGTATATATAGATTTACATATATGTATATATAATATATATGTATATTATATATACATATATACTTATATATTCATTTGTTATATAATAAGTATATATAAATATATATATATAATATAATATATGAGCATATATATATAAATATAATGAGCATATATATAATATGGATAATATATATATATAATCATTATGCTTATTTATAAAGTAATGTATAAAAATATGTATACATATACATATATATATACGTATATATACGCGTGTGTATGTGTGTACATCGTGCAACGTCACAGAGGTGTGGCGGCGGTGCAATCGCATTTTTAGCAAACGACGTTTTCAGCTAGTTTTACGGGTGCAAATATCCAAATTAAGGGCAAACGGGTAAGATTTAAGATCAAACTAATTGTTTTGAGTCTTTTATTATTGTACATAGCATCAAATAAAAAAGAGATTACGTGGTTTAAAACCCACTGGACCTTCCCTTTAATTGCTAATTTTACGGGGTTTTCATTTTCTAATGCTCTTAATCTTGCTGGTTATTTATAGCAAAGAGTTTGCTTGTTTCTCTTGCAACTTTAATTATCTTAATTACTGTACCAGTTCTACGTATTTCACATTCCCCTTCACCTTTTTTAATAGTTTCATATATAATTTTTCTGTGTGCTGACTACTAACGAGAGCCGTGTTTTCAGTTTTTATTGTTCATTGCCGAGTATAAGTATTATGCTGTAGTGTATGGAAAACTAGATCCCTTTTTTAAGGTAACAGTACTACTGCAAAGCGAGAATGCAGAGATACGAGGTCTAGCAACACCACGAATATCACTTGGCATGGGATCTGGGACTACTGCTGCTGTCACGTTACAGCATACCCCGAGAACTGTCTCAGCTTCAGGATTTTCATCCCAGCCACATAGGAATATGTCTGTATCCCAGAGAGCATATTAGCCTTCACTTCTCTGTCACAGCCTGAAGTTCAGGACTTACCCCAGTCGCCTGCTCCTGTACCTACTCTTTTAGCAACCGCTGTGCTTCACCAGGTGTACTGTGAATCGGCCCCATCCACGCCCTACAGATCCATCCACTTCAGAGGTTCCTGCCCCCATTAGGAATAGGTAGGAGGTGTCTGTATTTAAAGAAGAAACCAGCATCCAGACTCCTGCACTGTAACCAAGACAATGAAACATGGATCTTTGCCATAGAGAATCTTACCCAAGCGTTGATGAGGCAAGGGAAAGGCCCAGGCCTTGCTCGGATGCAGATCAGTCCTCCCATGTTTGACTTCATCACCACATGGGACGACTTAGGTTAGGCTGCATATGAGCTTGAGGCACCTGCTCTATTGGATTGCTATCTCAGGACCACTGATTCTTTTCCAGCAAGACATTCCCAGCCATCGTTTGCCTGCATGGCCCGATTTGATCCCACCCCCTCCCCATGAAGTTTATTTTGATACCCTTGACTGGTTCACTGATATGTTACTCTTGCCCAGATCAAAAGAAGTTATACCTGATGAAGTAGAGTAAAGAACCCTCTTGCTTGGCCAATTTAAAAAAAAAAATCCATTTTGTACCTTACATTTCGTTTATAAAGGCAAATTCATCTACTCTTAGAGATGTGAGGTGTAAACTCGATTTTTAATGGCTGAATACAATGAGAGCGAGATGCCTGTTGAGTGATGTGGAGCTCTACGGGGGAGTCGGCGAAAGGGTCCTTGTGTTGCTGCTACTTCATGGGGTGTTCTGGGAGTGTGAAGCGAAAATCTCGGTTCTGTGTCATGTACTCGTGTTGTCGTTACAGTTACTGTCTCGGATACATACACCCTTCCTAGAAGTAATGAGCTACTTGACAGTCTGTCGGGACAGGCATGGTTTACTGTTCTTTATAGTAAAACAGGATACTGGTCTGTGACAATAACCCCCAAAGAGACAGGCCAAACTACTGTTTTACAGATGACACACAGGCTTTGACATTTTGTGCAAAACGCCATTTTGTTTTTTCGACAGCCCAAACCCCCTTCAACCTATTCCAACGTATATAATACATTCTGCCCCAGTTAGGCCGTCCCACTCTGGCCTGCTTGGATGATGTGGTGGTGGCCTCTATAACTTTCGAAAGCCACATCGAGTATCTGCACGATATATTGATATATTGCTGCAACGAAACTCAATCTGAGCACTGGATAAGTATGCATTTTCACAATCCAAAAAAAAAAAAAAAAATCGTAAGGTGTAAGCTATAACGACAGTGACGAAACCCAGGAATGTAAGAGAAATTAGATTGACTCTTGGAGTTTGTAGAAAAAAATAGAGGCACAAACATGGGGTTGCCAGGATAGCTACACCTCTGACCCATTTAACCAGAAAGGATACTCCTGAATGGGCAACTAAGTAGGAAGATTCTTTTCGGGCCCTTAAGGAAGCTCTTGTGACAGCACCCATCCTAAAGCTCCCAGACTTCTCATCATCCTTTCAGATCCACGCAGATGCTTCAGCTGTACTGATACAGATACAAGCCTCACGCAGTTGCCTGTTGGTCCAGGATGCAGAAGCCCAGCTATTATCCAGGAGGCCCTACCTGCATTTGAAGCTGGATGGTTTGAACCTTGTCTATGGGCAGTTTCTTTACCTCTATCATTATTGCCTTCTAACAATTGTCTTTACCAGAAAAAATAGATCGCTAATGACCAGATTTTTGCATGTTATCCATGTACAACTATGAGCCTGCAACTAAGTACCTTGCATGTTATCTAGGGCCACAAGAGATGCTCTCCCAACTAAACCAAGGTGATGGCTCTCCAGTAAAAGACATGCCAGCAGAAAGCCCTACTTCGACTGAAGTATTGGATGCTGTGTTACCCGAATCAGGCCCCTTGTCACCCGATCCCAATGTCATGAGAGCAGCAAGACGAGCTGTGGACTGTACCCTCCTCATGGTGTACTAAAAGGTGATGGGTGATGGCACCCCTTATTGCCCAAATCCAACCCCTATTTCTTACCTGGAACACTCGCATGCCTTGCTTTCTGTTCTTAACTTTGATAATAGTTTCGTGTACAGAGAAGGGAAATGTGACTGGTTGATTCAAATATATCGGGTTGTGACCTATCTCAAAATCTGTAATAAGAGCTAGCACTGCGTTTGTGACTGACAGCATATTTGTAGGTACTGGCGAAACTTTTTTAAGGTGAATATATTCCCTCAGGGCTCGGTACGTGTAGGACGTTTCTCGTTCTGTTTTAATCAGTTTAAAACCATGCATTATAAGGATTTTTGCTTGCCAAGTTAATGTTTAATGTTTTAAAGAAATACATGTAATACACGTGCCAGGTATCAAAGGTCCTGTTAAATTTTATTGTTCTTTATATTAGTCAGTATTACCATATGTCTGCATTATTCTTATCAATCCAAGTTTTGTCCTGGTCGCTGGGATTTTTATTGTTGTTTTAATTCCCCCTAATCCCTTGCCCGTGTTGTCTTTCGTTTCCGTCCCTTCTCCAACCCCTTCTACTATCTACTTCCTAAGGTGTAGGAACCGTGCTGAAAGGATAAAAAGGCTGACTTTGTGCCTGTCCTGAACGGCCTGAGGGAACCATAGGCACGGTATTCCCCTGCTTTGGTTGTTTAGCCCTTACACCTCAAGGGGTAATGAAAATGTAATACCCATATTAGAGGGAATGAGGCTTGCCCCTTCATCAAATAGCCTCATCAATTCAAACTCTCCCGGCTCCCCGACCTCAGGCTCTCCTTGGAGTACGACTCTGAACACTACAACTACTATCCACTCCTCAGTGCCTACTAGTGCATTATCCACCCAAGTCGAGACTTCCTCAACTTCATCACCTCTACCCCGACAGCCTTCTTCATCAAGCACCCCAAACTCCCCTATTACTACCATACAGCCTATCTCTCCGTAATACTACATCCCTCAACAATACTTCTTCCACACGTCCCCGTCCGTCTACCACCACCAACCCTACAAATATCTTGAATACTCTATTTAGCCCACCTAAATGGGACCGATTTTTTTGTGATCCCCTCTACAGCTCCTTACTCAGGCAACACTTCTCTTTCAACAATGTCTCCAAAAGCAAGTGGTCAGAGTCCCTTTCCGTACTCAACCCGATCGTTCCCGTCACATCTGAAACTCAAGCTATAGCACTATCAAATCTAAATGATCTCTCTGGCAACCCCATTCCTGCAGAACCTCATCCAACTCTTAATACTTGTACCGGAACTGTGTCAATCTCCCCAGCAAGCTGGCCTATGGATATCGATTGGTCAGATTGTAGAGAATACTTGCTCGACTGCCTCAAAGACCTTGATGTAATATTAGTACATTGCTACTCCATTCCTCCTAAAGGTCATCGAGATAAACCCACCAACATCGCCAAACTTAATTTCCGTACTCATGACCTTCCCTTTCGTATCTACATTGGTGAACAATGCCTCCCTGTTCGACCATACCCACCTCCTCCCCGTCAGTGTCATAATTGTTGGCGCTTTGGACATCCTGCTAAACACTGCCGTTCCACAGACCGATACCCCCTATGTGCCCAACCCGGTCATAACCGATCAAACTGCACAAACACGCACATGTGCTAACTGCGGCAGCCCCCATAATGTATTTTATAGAGGCACTTACGAGTCTGAGGTATCAACTCTCAGATACAAAAAATGTCACTCTGCCTGAAGCCAGACAGGAAGCACCCCGGCAAGCTTTCTCTCATACTCCCTACTCTAGTAATGTTGCTCCCCTCCATCCCAAGATGTTCCTAAACCCTCCCCTATACCTACTTATTTCCCCACTTCTACTTCTACCTCCTATCATCCCTAGTCGAATTCTTTCCAGACACTCCAATCTCAACTACAGCCCCAATACCGTCCCCTCACCCTCCCCGCACTACCCGCGGCAGACAGACTAACCGTTCCACCCCTTCTACCACACACGCCTCCACCTACCTTTCTCTTTATTCCTCAGACACCAGTCTCCAGTTCCCCTCCTCACAAGAAAACCTTTGTCTCACAAAACTCTCCAACCAACTCCACTGCAGAAACTATGGAAGATAGTCAAAGCTATATGCTCGAGACACACAATTCCACAACTCACGCTCGAAGTGACTGCCGATATTCATCCTCCTCCTACTCATACTTCCCTTACTCCCCTTCCTCCTACTCCCTCCCAGCATAACCTATCCTCCTCAACTCCGTCTATTACCGATATCAATCCTCCTACTCACATTCCCCCTACACCCCTCTCCCCTACTCCCTTCCAACACAATCCATCCCCCTCTACTCCAACTACTGCCGATATCCATCCTCCTACTCATATTCCCCCTACACTACTTCCTCCTACTCACAACCCACCCCCCCTCAACTCGTACTACACGTACATTCACCCGCCCCCTCTCCCCTCTATCATTCCCACTCCCTCCTGGATACACACGTGAATTCCTTATGCAATTCCCTTACCTAGACCCACCATAGCCCATTCACACATCAACTCCTTTACCCATCTTTAACTTTTCAAGATTACTCTAGATAGATGAAGCATAGCAACTATCACCCTTCATCCCTCCTCTAATATACTTTCCTATAGTGCTTTATGACCTAAGATGTCTGGCACATTTATTTTGTTTTTTTAACCATTAACCATTTGTTTTTGTTCTAAAAGATTTATTCAGGTAATTAGCTCAGTTTGATTATCATTTCGCTCGTGTTTGTACCAGATTCTGTTCTTGGGACAGTTTCAGCCTCAATGTGCTTGTGGTACATTAAGCCTCTGAGGTGATTTTAGATCTCTCCCTAGTATATACATTCCTTGGTTTGTGCCATTCCATAGCGAGAATATCCAGTCCATTCCGCCTTGTCTTCGATAATTCTTTTCTTCTCCCACAGTTGTATACCAGAGCTAGCAAATGTTGTGTTTTTGTGTCTTAAGGAGTGATATTTGCAACCTCGACCTGCCTCTCTTCTATCTCTGCCTCCCTCCCCTCTCGTTTTCTTTCTCTACCTCCCTTCTGTCCTCCCTCCTTTCTTTCTCTACCTCCCTACCTCCCCCCTCTCTCCTTTTTCTTTCTCCCTCCCTCACCCTCTCTCTCCTCTGGAGTTCCAGCCATGCCAGAGGGATACATATCCGCATGGACAAGTGCAGATGGCCTCCCGTTGTGTAGGCTGTCAAGTCATCGTGGCGAACAAACACATAATCAAGTGACAATACCAAATAAAACATTACCAAAAAAAAGGGTTGAAATAAAAGTGGGATGATGACATCAAAGCTTCCTTTTAATAAAGATAATGGATATAATCATTTTTTTTTATCTCATTTTTATCACAAACCTCACAAAGTCGACCAATGTGAGGTATAATCAAACACATATGGACCCTGTGGTACTGCCTCTGCACACACAATTCCACTAAAAATTTATGACATTTGATTTCTTTTGTAACTCTTTAATGCCCTTCAACATAAAACATTCTTCTTTATGACGTTTACCTGCTTACAGTTTATAGGTAATTCAGACTTAAAACCATTATACTAGATGCAACGGAACATGTGTGCTGTTGCTTTATGCTTATGAATAACCTTTCAGTGTTAAATAGTGGTTCATGGACTGGTTTTTTAAGTTTCGTGTATTTATCCTGTTTATGTGTAGTGTTTACTAATGTATGATTCTATGCTTTTTTCATTCTAAAGAACATATCTATCTACTTTAACTTATGACCATTAAAACATAAAAGCTTTCTTTGTGTACTTGATG
>NW_020869889.1:59600-69600 GCF_003789085.1 Penaeus vannamei
AAAATTTCCCAAAAATTACAATGAACATTATGCTAGCCCATAGACCAATGCATTGAAGACAGCAAGAATAAATACAGTTAACCAGAGAGCCAACTCTCGCACTACACTCACCTGCAAGAGCTGCTGGCGAGTTCTTCTTCACCAGGCACACGAACACCCCCTTGTTGATCGCCTTGACACGCATGCCTACCTTACCGTCGCTGTCCTTACAGAGGGTGATCTGCGGGAGAAATTCTTTGAAATAAGACGTGCTTGGGAAAACTGAAGGAAAGGATGACAGTTTTGTTTTTAAAGAAATTATCAAAATCTTGCAATAGAAGTATGCCAGTTTCCTTCAAAATAATCAACCAAAAATATACATACATACATACATGGAAAAAACTTTCTGAATGAGCAGAACAATAAGGGAAAAATTTTCTACAAAGGGACTTCCCACTCCAGAGAAGAAAAAAGACAATGAAAAAAATATCTAATTTCTCTTTCTTGGAACAGGATTGTACTAAATGAAAAGACTTTGTACATTATGAGGAATTACTGTGATTTATAAGGAAAAAGAAAAAGAAAATAATACCATAATACAAAGCAAAAAATCAAAATCAAGACCAAAAATATAACAACAATGAAGATGTAGAAGGGCAATGAAATAAAAACAAGACCTACCTCTCGGATGGAATTAGTAACCTGAGCTCGGTAAAGTCCAGGTGACGCACCAGAGATTGGAGCCACCATGCCTGAGGGCACCACTGAGACTGGTCCTGAGGCTGGGGCCACAGCCACAGTCCCCTGAAATTAGAAAAGGAGAGTGAATGAGTTAGTGAGTGAATGGAATGTGTAAGTAAATGAGTGTGTGCATGAAATATGTAAGTATATGAGTGTATATACTTAGAAGAATCTATGTGAATGTGTGTTTGTGAGTGCATAAGTATGCTGTCTGCAAATGCATGTTTCCGTATACATCCTTAACTCACCACCTAAAACCTTGAAAATCTTAAACCCTATGGTCAACATACAAATACAGACACTAAAAGCCAGAAAGCAACAGCATGTATTGCACATCTCCAATACATACACATTCTGCATACACAAACCACTTACCTAAACCCTAAACTCAGCATGAAAACTAGACACATACCTTGTAAAAACAAGTCATTCTCACCACAATCAACAATCCCTCAACACACATCCAATCACTCTCACCACCAATGCCAATCCCTCGACAACATAAACCATTATTTGCTCACAAAAATCTATCATCACCAAGCATACCCACTGCCTTGCCCAGATATCCCTCACCTCCACACTCGCACAGGATTTCAGAGACACACTAAACTCGATCCCAGACTTCAGGGTCCGACCTAGAGAAACTAAATCAATAAGCCTCGCTGCTTGACAAGAAAAACACTCCTCCTTGAGCCCACTACCAAACTTTGGTCCCAGAACTTTCTCTCAAGAGGCGCAGGATCATGGAAACTGCCAGACTCTCAAGTTGATCATATTTGGCAGCATTATCATTAAAGATTACTATAAATACCACTGTTACTATCATCTATAACCTACCATTACTATGAAAAAAAAAAAAAAAAAAAAAAAAAAAAAAATGCTTCTATTCCCAAAAAGACTAATAAAAAAATATACCACTACTACTGATATTCCTAAACAGTAGAGAAAAGTATCATGAAATACTTACAGGCTGCACTTGCGAGACGGCCAAATACTCTGGCATGTTTGCGGCAATGACCTCATCGGTGAATTCTAGGCCCATGTAATCTCCCAGGGAAGGGTACAGATGGGCCAAGGTATTCTGTGACTGCAAGAAAAATAAAAACATAAATACACTGACACACAAATAAATAAACAAATAAAAAGGATCAAATAATCCTTATCAATAATCAACAATATTGAAAATCACATATCAAAGGAGACAAATCAAACAATTAAATAAATAGCCTAAATACTTAGACATGCTCTTTGTTCCAATACCAATGCAAAAATACAAAAGAACATACAACAAAATTGGCCACATCTGATAGTTTGCTAACTGCGAAACTCTTAGCTTTAAGTTTAAAAATAAAAAATATGATTGTATGATAAGACTTGAAGAACTTGATTCCTGTTACCCTTATCATAATAAAATATAATGTTTAAAGGAACAAAAAAAAGTATTAGAAATTCAAATATTTTTGCATGCGTGCATTTATTTCTTTATCAGAATGAGACCAAATTATGCAATGTATACAGCCATAAGGAGAAAATACATTCCTCAAAAATGGGGAGGGGGGAGAGGGAGGGCTGTATAATACCCACCTACCCCATGGTACCTCTACCCTTAAATACAAACTCATACTAATCACGTTGTCATGAACTATGCGAGCATAAATGAAAGCAAGGAAAATCAGGGAATAGAAGACACATAATTAGGAGTCTTTCTACCAATCATACAGGAGAGGAGGAGGGGAAAAACTCAGCCAATGCCAACCGGAGAGCAAGGCCATACTCTAAACAACCATTTAGAATCAAAAGAACCCCTCTTGACTTTCCCACCAGTATTTAGTGGCTTATGCACAATCATTCAGTCCTTGGTCTTCATATGACAGTACTCAGCATAAAGAATTGTCCATCGTAGGACTTACAGCGTTAAACACCGTCAGATTTGCCAAAGGTCAACTCGTGATCGAGAAGAACAGAGCAAGGCAAAATATAACATATATTCATTTATATAACATAAAATGTGATACAAATTTTTTCATCAATAGCTAATTTTAACTTACTGAGGTTGTCCTTCATTTCTTTATATGTATATCCTTCTAATATAAAATTTTGGTGCAATATACAAAAGAAAAAAGAAAAAAATCGTCATAAGCTAAAAAACTCTCACAAATAGAATCATATTTACAAAATGGAATCTTCCCACAAGAGAAATGGAATAAAGCTCATCAAGAGTTGCCCGTTAGACATACGCTCATATTCCGAGACACTTCGGACACCTTAAACAGAGAGCCAGACCAGCATCTTGTACCTGTCAGCCAATCACCATTGGCAGCTGCATGAGACAGCCTAACAGTGATTGGCTGACAGGCACAACATGAATGTCGAGCTCTCAATTGATTATTCCGATGTGCGTCTTAATATGAGAGATGGTAAAAATCAAAAGAGACTAACACCATACCTTCGCAGCTTCTTGTGGGTGCAGCGGGTAGGGAGGTGCAGCATATCCAGAGGAGATGGCAGGTGGCGCGGTCGGATTATTTCCCGCCTGTGCTGACATCATCTCGCTCACCATCTGGGCCTGTGCCTGGAAGGGACATCATTCAACCATTTATACATTTATATCAATCTACCTATAAGCATCATATCTCTTGTTAAAACCATCATTCTCCCATCATCTCAAGACATCCACACCAAAGTAAGTTGCCCATCTATTTTTTCTTTCAAGACATCTACAAAAGTATATTATCTATTCCATTTTTTCTTTCATTCTTCTTTTTGAATTTTTTTACTCATTTCCACCATAAAAAATTGTACAGACTCATGTTGCTGATGAAAAAACAATAAAGCACTGACTGCTAAGACATCTTTATCAAACTTGTATCAAAACACAGTACAAGCACTTCCATTAAAACTAAGACACAATACAACATATCTGAAATTATAACGATCAATAAATTATGGAATAAAACTTGCAATGCCAGCTAATAGGTTAAATACTTGACAATTTACACTCAAAGTACCCAATCAACTGATGAATGATTATTCGATTATTGAAACTCCACTAAAATTATAGTTATCGATGGACCAGTATATTACTGGATGTACTATAACCCTGACATATGTTTCTTAGAGCTTTTTAACACAAGAAATTTTATGAAGAGCTTGACAAAATATATAATAATATACAATGCAATACATTTAGCACTTTTACTTCTACCTCTCCTTTCCTTTCTTTTGGAGAAGGAAAAAATGATAAACGAGAGAAAGAAAGATGAAGAGAAGTAAAAGGGGGAAAAAGAAATAGAAGAGAAATACAGAAATAATAATAATAATAAAGCAATAAGAACTTAAAAGAAATAATGATAATAATAACAGAATGAACCAAATAATTACGAAGACATACTGCAAAATGAAAATAAAATAATCAGATATGAAAGTCCTATTCATAAAAACAGCACTGATCTACAGACATCATCTTTGCAATATACCTCTTGTACAACTGATGTTATCTAAGTATATAACCTCAAACAGAATACATGCAATATGCAGACATCCCAGATCTTATATTCACCTTCATGAATAAACATAGCTGGCATGTTACCT
This sequence comes from Penaeus vannamei, assembly GCF_003789085.1. Lineage (NCBI taxonomy): Eukaryota > Metazoa > Arthropoda > Malacostraca > Decapoda > Penaeidae > Penaeus > Penaeus vannamei. Next base: position 63,912 of record NW_020869889.1, read on the forward strand.
TGAGTAAAATAATGCGTACATGTCTTGTCTCTATTTTTTAGTCATTAATATCAACAACAAAAAAGCATAACAGTCTTGCAAAATGTTTCCTTCTTTATGAATTTGTCATTTGAAAAGAAGCTATGTACAGTAGAAAATATAAGGAACAAATATTTCTCTTGAGGAACAGTATCCAAACTATGAAATTCTATAGCTACCATAATCTTCCTAATCAATTTATAATCTACCTTGATAGGTTTTGTACTATAGGGAACTTTTATTGAGAAGGGTATATATACAATATATACTTTCTTGCCTTGATGCATCTGTGAACATGTTTTTAAAAATATCACCCTTATAATGTCTGATACCTTATCTCTATCTCTTTATCTTCTATAATTCAATTTAACACAAAACAACAGGTACATTCTACTACCATATTCCACAATATGTTTTCCTAAACATCTTCTCTCATGGGAGCAAGACATAATTAAAGTCAACTCCTAATTTGATTATTTGGAAAATGGCTTTAGTATACCATTAACCACATGCTGCTGGGGATGTCATGTGCATATATGCCATGCCCACTCTGTGTTTAATTTAGTAATTGTTTTTGCATACTGCTGGCTCCACAAGACAAGTACTAAGTCACCAATGAGCCAATTATGAGAACTACTTGTCTCACCTGTTTACTCTTTTCCTTGATTTTCGATATTTTCTGGTATTTGGTATTGCTATTAGTAATGTCAATAACACTATGGAAATTATGATGCTTAGTATAAAACCAATAGTATCAATATTGACAGCATTTGTAAAAAAAAAAAATGTTTTCCCCACAAACTCAAGAAAAGGTGAAATCAGGTGAGGTCACAAGGCCTACTAATTGACTCCTTTGTGGCTAAGCACGGAAGAGTTATCTATGTGCAGACATATTCAATAAAACAATACTCAACTGATAACATATATTGATATAGCATTTGCAACAGTTTGTGTTACCCAATGCAATCATATCCATTTTTGTTGTCTGTTATCCTAGTTATCTGTCATACTATTCTTTTAGTCTTGGCAGTCACATTGTTACCATACCCTCCTCCTTGTCACCCTCTTGCTACTAGATATAACCAAAAATTTAAACCCAATATTGCTTGTCATATTTTTCAATCCTACAATATTCACCTGCAATAACACACTATGTTGATACCCAATGTCTTTCCTACTTCAGTTCAAAAACGGAATGAACAATAATTTCAAGAAGGAAATGGCTGTTAATATATGCCTATACATACATATATTCTCGTAAAATAAAAATGCATGTGCCTGACGTAGCAGATACTTACACGATATTAACCACAGCCTCAAACATGACCAAGTAATCACAGAACCCTCATTCCTTTAGCCTCTTAGCAGCAGTACTTCAAATATGTTTTTTTTTATATACATATATCAAGACATTACTGATCACTTATCATTGAAATGACAATGAATAATTTTGATCCTGGATCTATTTCAAACATAACTTGAAGTGACATACAAAGTGGACAGAAATGTTGGTTCAGCCAATGTACACAAGATTCTTCTTCATATTCTAACGCCTGAAGAGTTGTGAAATACAAGTTAAAAAAAAAATAGTTCCATGTCAGATATAAGTTGTCAGTCTTTTATAGGCATCACCAATCATTCAATACATTCTGACTGTGGCTGATCTCTTGAAAATTGCTCTAGTAATCCTGGTTTATACCACTTATTCAAGACAAGACACAGAAGATTCAGGCTATTCACTAACACCAAAACTTTTGAGTACGTGTAACACGCCACAAAAAGTGAGATCTAAAATCAACAATGAAAGTTATGCAATAAAAATCATGTGACCATGTAATAAGATGACTCAGAGTTGGCTGATGGTTGACATCCTGTATCTTATTTAGTTGTTCTTTTCTCTCTATTTTATATTCTTCTCGATAATCAATGAGATACTGGGGAATTCATGCTACTTAAATGACCTTAGTGAGGTCATAGAGTCAAATGAGGCAAAGATTTCATAATGAGATAATCATTCAGTTTTTTTTTAGCAGGCAAAGCTAAAGTAATACATATAAGTATTCTTAAATCTGTGCAAGTGTCCAAGGCTACAAAAGAAATCATGAAATTTAAGTTGGCCTCAAGTCTTACAGACAGGCCTGCATGTGATCTTTGAAATGTATAAGATATTACACCATACTTAGGCCTACATACATATACAGATTTAACCATAACCATCAACCATGGTGTATGAAAAAATTCTTGACACAATATCTTTATACAACTTTATAGACTTACTAGCAACTGCAGTTAATCTTATCCAACTGATCATGAGATGAAACATTGTGAAATACTTGACACCAATATCAGGGGAGTAGTACCTAATTTTTCCTATTTGCTGACACTGTGAGCTAGGAATGACCATCAAAAATAAATGACATGTTCATTACTCAACCATCCAGGCTTTATTCACTCAACTAACTGATTACATCCAAGTAAAAATATCCAACAATCGCAATTTAACAGCAAGAATATGATCCAATCCACTTATCCCGTTTTGAGTACATTCCTCCCCCTCTGCTTGGCAACAGGCACTTCAAGCACGAAAACACGTCAAGTAAAAATGAATCAAAAAGAAAACACAAATCACACAGATTGGCAAATCACAGCAACTCTTTAGAAACTGAACAAGGGAGGTATAATTTCCTTAAAAAGTCACGAATCACGAAGAGAACAAAACGAAAAATGTTAGCAGACGTCTTCTGACTTCACCTCTCACCACGTCCTCCTCCACTTCAGTTTATATACTTTACCTCTTTCTTTAAAAATCACTCGCTAATCAGCCAAATAATTCTCCCAGTCTTTTACTTCCCGCGGCGAATAAAACACTCTGTCCTCAGCGGCGCCACACACTTCAATGAAGTCAAATTACACGTTTACTCGCACATACACTCGACCCCAGTACCCCGTGACTGTGACGTCAACCCTTTTCCTCGTCTTCCTCTCTCTTCTCGAGCGACGTCACGCCCCAAACTCCCTTTACAACGACTGTGCCCGAGACTAAGCACTTCCCCCTCGACGCCCTTACCTCTAGGAGCTCTCACGCCCACGCCAACGAAGTGAAAACCAGCGAGGACTGCGAGGAGGGACAAGATCCTGAGCTTTTGTTTATCGAGACTCATCCTACGGGGAAAATATCTATGACGTCATCGTACGTTCGGGTATTTTGCGCTGATTCTCACATACTTCGTTGGGGGGGCTTTTATCCAATTTGGTTGGGATATCTTTTATCGTTGGTTTCTTTGTGCTTTTTCAGGAATTATGTTTCTGGTAACGAGAGTGTTTAGCGTATGGATTTTCTGGTAGAGATGGTATGTGACGTCATCAAGCGTTCGTGTTTTTTAAAACAATAAATCTCTCTATATTGAGTGCTGGTCACTTCTATAATGTATTCCATTCAAAAATACGCAAATCCACCACAATACTTCTAATCGCCATTAGATATACGAAGGATTAGACAGGAAATAGATACACATCACCACATAACAAAGGATCCTTTAGATTTTGAATGCGTGAAAGACGTGAGAATTAGGCAATACGTGAAAAACAGGAACTTCAATTCACGGAAAAGGGATGAATCAGTCGTTTATGTATGACGTCACGGATTGTGGTTACACTACTTTCCTTGGATTTTTTTTTGCTGCTATGACGACCGGAAGCAACGAAGGGTATTTATTAAAAGCAAGGTGATGTAAGTCTTGTTTGAAACTATGTAACCTTGCGAGAAGATAAATATAAACATTATCTATCTTATTTCATTTTCCATATTAGATCGAATGCATATGGTGTATATATATAGTTCCATAACACGAAGACCAGTCTACTTTTTAGAGAAATAAAATAATCATTGGAAGCATCTCTCTCTCTCTCTCTCTCTCTCTCTCTCTCTCTCTCCTCTCTCTCTCTCTCTCTCTCTCTCTCTCTCTCTCTCTCTCTCTCTCTCTCTCTTCTCTCTCTCTCTCTCTCTCTCTCTTCTCTCTCTCTCTCTCCTCTCTCTCTCTCTCTCTCTCTCTCTCTCTCTCGTCCTTGTATCTAAGCTCTTAATGTAGGTCAGTCTCTCGTTTACCCGCATGCCTTAAGATTTTCCGGTTCTAACCACGCTTTCCAGTTCTTTCCTTGTATCTCAACTGTCTCTCCTTTATTGAATATATGATTTTTCCTTTCCAGATTTCTCATTAACTATGCATTCTGTTCAGGTTTGATATATACTCTGCCCGTCTGTGAAGTATATATATATATTTTTTCCTTGCTGTATAGTTTTTTTTCTCAATAACGAGGTTCCGTTCCTTGTTCCGCGCCCTCATGCTCTATGATGAATGTTTTTTTGTTTTGCTTTCTGTTTTGTTTTCTTTTTTGTGTTCTTAAGTGTTCACCAGCTTCTTTAGCTTTGTATTTTCATTGCTTAAGCATTTTTATTTTGTTTCTGTGCATTTCTGTTTTTTCCAGTGTCTTGTACTGTTTGTTTGCGGGGTAACTTGTCTAAATTCCATCAGTAATATATTTCTTCTTGGATTGTCTCGTTCTTCTTAATCATCGCCTTTATTGCTCCAGATAGCAATAATAACTTTTATGATTATGAAATACCTCCAAAAATAAGTTGAAAAATGAATATCGGTAACTTACGAATGGAGAGTAGAAAGAAACACCAAGTTATATTTTTCCTATTTTGAGTGTAAAAAAAACAGCAAATAAACAACAAAAGGCATGTGTCACTTGGCAGGTAAACCCATTTCCTTAACCAACGAAAAAAGAAAGGATTAACCATCATATGACCTGCTATCTTATCAGATCCATTTGATAAGAACGAACATAGAGAAAAAATGATCTGATAAATAAAATAGTCACGTATCTCTCGCAGTCGTTTCGCTTTTTTTCTTCTTTTCCTTTTTTTAATAATAAATCGACAATGATAAATTTAAATGTCATTGTAGAGCACCCCCCCCCCCCTTTTCTTTACAGGAAATCCTCAAACGGCCGACATCCTCAGTCATAAGTCCAACGCTAAGGGTGATTCCTGAAAATGGAATGGGACCCTAGACGTGTTTCAATTCTGTTTTAATCGATAAAGCAATAAAATGTTATGAAATGAAATAGGCCTAGGGATACTTATGAGTGGCATGGGGCATGACAAGTAGAATTATTAGCCTGTGGAATTGTGATTGTCAAGAAAAGAATGTCATGTACATTTTGTTAGCATTAGAGTCACCATTTAAAATGTAGGTAAAATAAACCTTTTCTATTAGTAATATCAGACGAATTTGATAACGTAATTCTGGGAAGCCATGCACGTGTCTTTGTTGGTCTCAAGATGGCGGCTGAAACGAAATCGACAGAAAAAAAAGTTTTGGGTTTGGCGCCCTTGGATGGACCGGACCGTTGGCGACACACTACTAGTTTGGCTGTGATGGTCAAGTTTTGTCGCTGTGAAAGCATGCCGACAATAGGTGATATCTGTATGATAGAGAGAGTGAGAAAGACAAGAGAGAACGCGAGAGAAATTGCAAAGCCAGCGCTCTGCCTCTGAGCTATTATATACCGTGTGTGTGTGTATACCTACATTATTCATGTGCTAATTTTTCAGTTCCCTATTGAACAACTCGTACTCCTATCCCTCCACAAATAAGTATGTGTT
>NW_020869889.1:74600-77100 GCF_003789085.1 Penaeus vannamei
CCTCTCCTCTCTCTTCCCTCTTCCTCTACTCCCTCTCCCTTCCTCTCCTCCTCCTTCTCCCTCCTCTCTTCCTCCTCCCTCTTCTCTCTCCTCCTTCCTCCTCTCTCTTCCCTTCCTTCTCCCCCTCTCTCCTCCCTCTCCATCTCCTCCTCCCCCTTCCCTTCTCCTCTCCATCTCCTCCTCCCTCTTGTCCCCCCTCCTCTCCTCCTTCCTCTTCCATCTCCTCCTCCCCCCTTCCTTCTCTCTCTCCCCTCCTCTCCCCCACTTCCTTCTCCCTCTCCCTCCCTACCCCCATCTCCCCCACACCCATCCTCACCCGTATTGGTGTCATCATCGTGGTCGTAGGTGGAGAACTTCATGCCGTTGTGGATGCTGAGGCCATCTCCCGCGGCGCTGTCAGCCTCGAACTCCTCCGCCGTCAGCTTGTAGTCTTCCTCTGGCCCGTCCACTCTGAAAGGGGGTCGACGGGGGCTGATTAAGGAGGCTAATGAAGGCGTCAGCAGATTAGGGTCGAGTTGAAAGAAGGGTGAGTTTGCCTTTTAGTTAAGTTGGTAGTGGTTAAGTCTGGTTGAACAGACGGTGGTTAGGACCTTAATTAAGAATCGGTGGTTCGGTCTAATTGAAAAGATGGTGGTTAGGACCTTAATTAAGGAATCGGTGGTTTGGTCTAATTGAAAAGACGGTGGTTAGGACCTTAATTAAGGAATCGGTGGTTTGTTCTTCTTGAAAAGACAGTGCTTACGATCTTGATTAAGGGCCGTGGTTAGGACCTTAATTAAGGACCGTTATTAGGACCTTAATGAAGGAATCAGTGATTTGGTTGATTTGAAAAGATGGTGGTTAGGTTCTTAAAAAGACAGTGGTTAAGGACTTACTAAAGGAGTCAGTGGTTAATGCTAGCTGAAAAAGTATTAATGATTCACTGGTTCGGACTGGTTGAAAAGAAGGTAGTTAGGATCTTACTTCAGGAGTCAGTGGTTAGCAAATGAAATGCTGACGTCGATAGTGGTTTACTGATAGCAATAATTTGATATCTTAATACTGATGTTTAGCAGTTTCCATATTTCATCATTGATAGCGATAATTTCCGATGTCTGACGATAGTTTCTTCATTTTATACCTCAACTTGGGTACTGTCATGAATTATTTCGGTGTGACATATGATTGATTAATGTTCTCGGTATATAAGAATGTGTTGCTGTGACCGTTAAATTCACCTTTATCATAAGTATTAGTAGTAATTTCAAAATAATCATTATCATAAGTCTTAGCATTGATTTCTTAATAATTATCATATATATTAGTAGTAATTTCATAACAGTCATGACTATTATCACAGTAATATGCAATTATTAATTTCTCCTGCTAATTTCTCTTTTCATGTTACATAGTCATAAATCTCTTACTATTATCATTACTTAAGAACATCTTACCTATTCTGCTTCCTTATCTCATTTATTATTCCCATCACCTTATTTCCTTATCTCTCTCATTTATTATCATTACCTAACTCCCTTATCTTTATCATGTTTATCATCATCAATACCTAACTTCCTTATCTTTATCATCATCAATACCTAACTTATCCCATTAACTCTGCTCCCTTATCTTTATCATCATCAATACCTAACTTCCTTATCTATCTGATTCATTATCATCATTATCTCACTTCCTTAACTAGCTTTAGTTATCTTCATGACCTAACTTCACTATCTATATTTATCGTCATGACCCAACTTCCCTATCTACCTTTATTTATCAACATCATCACCTAACTTTCTTCGTTAACTTATTTATCATCATCATCATTGTATAAAATATCTCATCTATCTATACTTATCATCATCATCACCAAACGTCTTTATCTATCTATAATCATCGCAAACATCATCATCTTCTAACCTACATCATAACCTACACTAACCACATACGGAAAACCACATAGGACTTACCTGAACACATTGTACTGAACCCAGGTCTTGGACCCGTCGAAGTCCTCCATCACAGCTCGGAGTTGGTGAGGCTCCCATGTGGTCAGCTTGTGCAGCATGTCCAGGCCTACATGAGAGCAACATGAGAGCGTTTATGTGGTTTACGGTTGGAGAGAGGAACAGCTTGTGTAGCTTGTCCAGGCCTACATGAGAGCAACATGAGAGCGTTTATGTGGTTTACGGTTGGAGAGAGGAACAGCTTGTGTAGCTTGTCCAGGCCTACATGAAGCACATGAGTGAATGGTGGTGATGACTGTGGTGATGATAACATGGTGGCAGCAATGATAGGTGGAGTGATAATGGTGGTGGTGATAATCATAGTAATGATGATAGTAATAGTTATAATAATGGTGACGATGATGACAATAATAGTGATAATGATGGTAATAATGATTATGATGATGACAATAATAATGATAATGATGACAATCATAATTTTAATTATGATAATAATAATAACAATAATATTGAAAAATAACAATAATAACAAGATCAAGAAGGAAAATAAG
>NW_020869889.1:92100-99600 GCF_003789085.1 Penaeus vannamei
CCACTATCTCACACTCCAATAAAAGTTTCTCTCATATCCCAACTCACTTCATCAGCGGGTCGTCCTCCTCGTTCGGAATATTCTCCTGAGTCTGATAGGAGTCCAGACTCGGTTCCCTCGCCAGCGCCTCCTTCAGTCTCTCGGCGAAGGACGATTTTCTCCTTCCCTTCTTCTCCTTTTTCCTCGAGGGGCGTCGTGGCCTCGGGGCTGTCGGGAGAGAGGCCGAGGGTCGCTTAGGTTAGAAATCTTCATTCATGTTTTGTGTTCGGGGCAAGAATTTCAAAATAAGATAAAAAATAATAATAATAAAATAACAATAACAGATAATCATAAATAAATAAAATAAAATAAATAAAATAACAATAAAATAATAACAAATATATTTATAATAGAATATATAAAAATAATTAATAAATAATAACAATCGAAAGGAAGTTTGAAATCCTTATTTACGATGGTATGCCTTTGTGTTCGTGACAATGATTTCAAAATTTCATAATAAAAACAATAATAATAATATATATATATTTTTTAAATAATTATAGAAATTAAAAGGAAGTTTGAAATCCTCATTTACGAGGGTATGTTTTGAGTTCGTGGTAATGCTGTGCATAGTTTTAAAATCATTTAAACCACCAAAATACTGTATCAAAACTGCAATTGACATCCCATGCATGCGTTCATGTCCGTATATTAGTATACATGTATATCCATATCCATGTGTTCTTTCAAATCACACTTTGACAGGTATAAGAGACATTTTAACTAAACAAAGCCAGAGAGAAGAAAACGAACACCTAAACCGTAACAACAACAAAGCCAGCGAAAAGGGGATCGAACACCTCCGAACCAAATTTCCCTTCTCTCCTCTTCCTCCCCTCCCCTCCCTCCCAAAGCCCTCGGACCTTACCCTCGACTCCATCCAGACTCTCGCAGGCGCTGAAATAATGGTCCTCGTCCGGAATAGACTCGGCAGGCATTTCCTCAGAACAGGAGACGTAAATAGACAGCTTTCTCCCGTCTCCCGAAACGCCCACGCGACGCTTGGCTCTGTCCGAAACCTCTCCTACTTGGCTTCGGTCTTTCCTGTCTTTTTCAATGAGAGGTCGAGGTCGTCCTTCTGGGATCGGTGGTTTGCCCTGAGAGCAATGAGGGAAAATAAATCATTAATTTAAATAAACAAGAAAATTGAATGCCTAATAACAGTAATAATAATAATAATAATAATAATAATAATAATAATAATAATAATAATAATAATAATAGTAATAATAATAATAATAATAATAACAATAACAAACAATAATAATGACAAAAAAATAATTTGACACGTCTTAGGTGATGTATATATAGTTTAACAAAGTAGAACATAAGTTTTCCTAACTGTAAAAAAATACGATTATGTATTCTATGATCTATGAAGTGACAATTTTAAAGACTTACAAATCATTGGTCTAAGAAGTTACAGAACTTTACATAACTGCGAACAATCATTCTAGGAAATCCCTTAGAACTTAAAAGAATGACAACCAGTGCTCTCGATAAAGTAACTTGGAAGTCCTAAGAGTGACTAACCATTGATCTAGGAAGTGACTTACAACTTAAAAGAAATGTCTTGGAACTTCGATTTAATAACCAATGTTCTGGGAATAGAATTTAAAAGGTCGACTAACCATTGACCTAGAGAGCGACTTGGAACTTAGAATTACCAACCGTGACTTAGAAAAAAGACTAACCAAGTGACAGAACTTATATTACCAACCAAGTGACTTAGAACTTATATTACCAAGTGACAGAACTTATATTACCAACCAAGTGACAGAACTTAAAGACTGACTAACCACTGACCTAAGAACTGCCTTAGAACCTAGAATTAATTACCAAGTGACTTAGAACTCAAGAGACTAACCAATGACTTAGGAAGCGACTTAGAACTCAAGCTCTGCTGCGCATCCTGCTTCACTTCCTCGACCAAATCCGGGCGTTCCTGCTCCAACCGCTGAATGGCGCGCATCACCCTGTTCAGCAATCTCGTAGTTTCTTCTTCCTCTTCGTCTGATTCCTCCCAGTTATTTGGCAGCTCCTCCGTGGGCGGCTTGCGACACTGCGCCCCCGCAAAGGTCACCCTCTCTGCCTGGACGGTCATCTGGGGCATCGCGTCGTCACAGCCCTTGGAACCGACATCCTTCTTTCTTCTGGGGCGTCTCTTCAGCGTCGTCGGAGCCGTCACGAAGCCCGCTGACGGAGGACTACCCGTGAAGTCCTGCTCGCTCACGTTTCCTTTAGCTTCTCCTCCTGGGACCGCGTTTCGCACCTGCTCTTTCTCCTTTTTGAGTCTCTCTTTGGTCAGGAGGGATTTCAGCTTATGGTCTACGTTAGGCTTGGGTGGTCTGACTATATCACTGTCAGGGATATCACAGGTATTCGCTTTCACAGCCCGGTTGTCCTCGACTATCTCCACTCGCTTTTTCACCTTCCCGATTTTCAAGGGTTTCGATCTTTCGTATTCTTTAGACACTGCTGTTCCTTGTCTCTGGCTTTCACGAGGAGGACCTTTATCTGTTTCTCTCTGTTTCTTTTTATTTCCTTCCAAACTCGTGTCTTCTTTATGCTGGTCCAAAGACGACCCGGAAGATATAGGAGTTTGGTAGCTGTTTAGAAAGACAAATTGGTTATTCTGGATACAGTTCTGCGATTAGGAAACAGCTTTTAAGGAATCTCTAATGACGGATTTTCATAACTTAGTCTAGAATTTACGTAAAATATAATATACTATACGTAAAACAGCTGCATGTTAACTTGTAACTTGCCGTAATATTTACAACAGTTCGGATGCCTCAGGCAATTCGATTACAAATACTAAAATGACAAAATAACAGGTTCTGAACTAACAAAAATAACAGGTTATAAACTAACAAAGTAACAGTTACCAAAATAACAAAAATAACAGGTTCTGAACTAACAAAATAACAGGTTCTAAACTAACAAAATAACATACCTAAATAACAAAAATAACAGGTTCTAAACTAACAAAACAACAGGTACTCACTTCCTCGGCGGAGAGGCGCTGCACTCCGAGATCTGCCTCGACACAGAAATAATATCCGAGAAGGAGCTCGTCGGAACCTCGGGAATAGGCTGAGCGAAGGCCAGCACCGCCTTGTTTAACTCCCTGAGAACATTTATCTCCTCGTACTGCAGGACCTCTGACTGGCGGTAGTCATCTGCATCCATAAGGGCGTGGATCAGGTCAGGTGGGGTCGTGTTCTAAGACGTCAATGGCGAGACATTAGGATCAACGCTCCACGGGGGAAAGATTGCTTGCTATGTAAAAAAAAGTTATCTGTTCTTCTTTAAGGTCTAGGTCTAACTCTGATAAGAAGGCCTACTTGTATATATAGAGAGAAATATGTCACAAAAGCAAGCTATTTTGTAAATATATACATAAAAAGTTATACTTAAGGAAGGATAAGGTAGGTGAAACTGTTCTCCTTATAATGAAAAAATCCTTTGATATTTTATAACCTCGCACATAATTGTAATTTAAGAAGATACACGTGCTTATGAAATTCCTGATCTAAACTTTATATCCACATAGTTGCATCTATGAGTGAGAATTCATCTGGCCAAGGATGAGACACGAAACCCCATATACATACTAAGAAAGGATTCAATTAAGGACTTTAATTCGAGTCCGTGATGAAGTATGGGATTCAGAAGTGTCACGGAAGGTGAGATGAATATGAGGTCGTGAAGGTTCCTGCCTTAAATTAACCTTAGAAGGGTTAGTAACTGGATAAGACCAATGAAAAGGAATAAGCACAACAGTTATACAAAAGCGCCATTCATCTATAGTTCAAGATTATCGAATCCTCTATCTTCCCACACTTTCTCTCCTCGATCGCTTTATAAAGGCCATCGGATCCCTTATTACTGAAAGGGTTGATAGCTCAGGCTTTTGTCATGAAATGTGTCTATGATTGATACTTATGGTGATGGGTGGATGAGATGCATACTAGACCAAGACCATGTACATAAAGAAGCGAAAAATAACCCCAAAATATTCGTATTGGTGCAGATGGCGACTGATTCAAGGAAAATAGACCAACAACAAACAAGTTAAGAAAGAAGCTAAAAAACAAATCGAGATGACTTTACCTCTGAAACCTAGCATCACCCCTACTGCATAGTCGTTTTCAAATCTTCACCTCATCAACCCATCACCGCAAGTACCAATCGCAGACACTATTTCATGACAAAAGCTTGTGCTATCAACCCCTTCAGTGACAGAACGAGTTAAAATAGTGACGAGGTCGATAGTGACGAAATCGACAGTGATAAGGTCAACAATGACAAGGCTGATAGTGACGAGGTCAACAGTGACGAGCCCGATTGTGACGAGGTCGACATACATTTCTGAAGGTGACGTGGGGTCGAGTCTTCAAGTTGGAGACGGTGGCGGTCTTCAAGGCACCCATGACCTGCAGAGCCTCGTTGTCCTCGAGCCTCTCAACGAAAACCGAAGACACTAGCATTTCCGGGTAACTAAGCATTGCACAGACTTGCTGAAGCAGAAGAAAGAGGAGTCAGTCATAAGATAATATATAGAATGTTTGGCTCTACCGTTTAAAACAATTTGCTTTGTTCTCGTTTATTGGGATTTTTTTTTACTTTATTCTCCTTCTCCATGGCCCAGTGCAAATAATATATATTTTTTTTACTATTTTCCTTTACCAAGATTTTTTAATACAATTTTATTATCCTTCTCAAAACCCCAATCCAGAACAATATATACCTTTTCCTTTTACTCTTTTCCATTAAGATATTTTCTGACAATTTATTTTCATTCTCTTCATCAAGAACCCAACACAAACATGGCAAAAAAACTCAACTACTTTTTACTTTTGTGCTCTTTTTATCAAGATAATCTTTTTTACAATTTACTTTTATTACCAAACACAAGAACCCAACCCATTCATTAAAAAAAAATAATAATAAATAAATAATCAACTACCTTCTCCTTTTGCTCTTTTATTTTAACAATTTTATTGTTTACCCAACCCAAAATAGGGGAAAAAACCACGACGACCCAACGCATCCCCAAGAACCAGAGCCCCAACCGCTTCCCCTCCTCCTCGACCCCACTGACCTGCGACTTCGCGGAGGAGAGCGCAGGCTGAGCCACGTCAGGCGAGGTGAAGCAGGACAGGAGGGCGGGAGGGTGGGTGTCCTCCAGGCGTCCCTCGTGCTGGATTTCGACGGGGCAGAGGGCGGCCTCGCATTTCATCCAGTCCTTCAACGTCACGAATTCCTTGCTGCTCATGACCTGCGAAGGAGTATAGAGTCCTCAGTCGAGTGCCATTTTAAGCTGAAGGAAGAGGAGCTAGGCATAAAATAATGGATATAAGGTTTTATTCTGTCGTTTATCAGTTTTTTTTTTCGATTTCTTTTATTCTCAAATAATAATTAGTTCGTTTTTTTCGTTTTTCTTTTTTAGTTTAAGACGTTATTTTGTTTTATTCGCGTGTTTGGAGTTGAAATCAAGTGCCATTTTAAGCAGAAGGAAGAGGAGTTGGTCATAAAATGATATACATGTTTTATTCTATCGTTTATCACTTTTTTTTCCGATTTTTCTTTTATATTCGAAGAATAATAAGTTAGTACCAATTATTTTGTCAGTTCAGAACCTGTTATTTTGTGAGTTTAGAACTTGTTATTTTGCTCTATTCGCGTGTTTGAGTTGAAATAAAGTGCCACTTTAAACAGAAGGATGATGAATTAGTCATAAAATAATATATATATTGATTTATTCTACTGTTTATCATTCTTTTCTTCGATTTATCTTCTTCTCAAATAATAATAAGTTAGTACCTGTTATTTTGTCAGTTCAAAACCTGTTATTTTGTGTTATTCGCGTGTCTGGAGTTGAAATAAATCATAGTTTTCCGAAGTACCATTTGATAGACGTATCATGTAATTTATATTATTTGAGACTAGTAATCATATTCCTTTTCATAAGACTGGGTATTAGTCGAAGAGAAAAATAAATGGTAGTTCTCGTAATATTTCGTCCTGACTTGAATTCCTTTTATTATTTCATGTAAATACACATTATTTGAAAGTATTAAGACGAGAACGATGATATTGTGGAATATAAAGATTAATTTCAGTTCAATGAGTCCCATTTTTGAATGAAATAAATTTTATTTATTAGTTTATCGATTTTGAGGGGAATAGTTAATTAAATAAATTTTGGGAAATAGCGTGTGTGTGTGTGTGTGTGTGTGTGTGTGTGTGTGTGTGTGTGTGTGTGTGTGTGTGTGTGGTGTGTGTGTGTGTGTGTGTGTGTGTGTGTGTGTGTTAGAGAGGGGAGGTGCGTGCGTGCGTGTGCGTTGGCGTGTCCGTGAGCGTGTATGTGTGAAAGTGCGTGAGCGTGAGAGAGAGAGAGAGAGAGAGAGGAGAGAGAGAGAGAGAGAGAGAGAGAGAGAGAGAGAGAGAGAGAGAGAGAGAGAGAGAGAGAGAGAGAGAGAGAGAGAGAGAGTATATTTTCTATAAATATCCATTCTTTTATCATCAACTAAATTCTCACCAACTAAACGCTTATTCTCTCATTACTCTCCTTCCAAAAATATACCCATTATCTCTTCAACATGTTGGAAAGTCGAAACTCTTTCCAATCTACATTTAACCTCGCGGTCTCTATGTAGTCGCGCAGCCCATCGGCACACACTGAAGCATTATTATAGTCTCAATTATATATATATAAAAAGAGTAATCTATAACTTGGCATCAGTCCGGGCCTCTCCTAGAGATGTGGGTTAATGTTCTATTTTAAAGTGGAAATTACTTTTAATCTTCTTCCTCTGCTCCACATATATAAAGTGATTATCTTTAATCTTCTTTTTCCACAGCTATGAAATGATAATTATTGTTTTTTTTTTTACTGTATTGTTTTCGTTGTTTAGGCATATACAATAATAATAATGTAAAGTAGATTAGACGAATTTGTTTTACCTTAAGAATAGATATTATATAGATCTCTGTTTATAATCAAAAGAGGTCAGGAGATTTTGGAATATTTTCGTATTAATAATTATGTATCTTTGTAGCTGTATTACTAATGGTGTTTATGTAGATTATTGTTATGTTGTAGTGGTGATGGTTATGATGTAACCTATTTGTAAAACGAGAATAAAACAAATAATCGTGACTAATACATATATCTTTTTGTATAATATTCCTTACTCTTTGATGATATAAATTTCTATTGTCACCCAACTAATCAACAGATTTTCCTAATCAACTTTAATCACAAAAAAATATTAACGGGATGTACTCAGTCCTTTAAAAGTTAAAAAATGAATATAAACAGGAATACAAATGGGATGTACTCAGTCGTTCAAAACTTAAATGAATATGGGTAAAAATTAGGAATATTTTCAGACCATGATTCAACAAAAAAATGTAGGTAGAAATACCAACCTTCCTAGAGAAAGTGAG
>NW_020869889.1:102100-104600 GCF_003789085.1 Penaeus vannamei
ATAAACAAAAGCTAAAAACGAATAAATGCATAGATAAAAAAAATAACAAACTCGTAAACATTCCTTCTCTCTCTAACAGTGACTAAGTCTAAAATTCCCCAGAAAATCACACGAATAACACCCAACGCAACAGGAGCGGGCACACGAACGCTTTTTTCAACAACCAGTTTTTAGGTACGTAGTTGAGTTTTTTTTTTTTTTTTTTTTTTTTCCTTAGCAGACTATAGACTCTTTCTTGACAACCCACTTCCTCGATATGTGAACGATGCATATAGTTCGCTTCTACATCAGAGGTATTGTCGACTCGGAAGCAACGGGTAGTGGAAAAGTTCAAGTTTCCGTTGATTTATCGGTGTAAAAACGCTCGTGTGACCGACCCTTCATCAACGGACGCGGGAAAACGTGTCTAGTTATACATTACGTAGATGAGTGTCCCAAGACCGGATCGCAAAACCTAACCTAACCTAACCTAGCCCAGTCGAAGCTTCTCGAATTCCTTTCTATAAAGGAATTCTCAATTCATTGGCTCTTTTCTTCCTGTTTCTTAATTATGAGTAATAAATAGATTAATTGTCTTCAAGATGGACACTTCTCGCTTCTTCCTGTTTCTTAATTATGAGTAATAGATTAATTACTTGTCTTCAAGATGGATACTTCTCGCACCCTTTACAATGCTATCTCACACTCCCAGGCGGTGCGACCACGCCTGGTTGAGATAATATCCCCCACCATTTCTTCCCCAGCTCCGTTTCCTCCTTTGTCTAATCCCCATGTCTCCCCCATCACTATAATCCCTTTTTGATAAGTTTCGCCCCCAACTCTCGCTAACGCCCTCTCCGATCTTTGCTGTGTATGCGTTCGTGTTATATTGTAATACTGTCTTCTTTAGCTCTCTCTCTCTCTCTCTCTCTCTCTCTCTCTCTCTCTCTCTCTCTCTCTCTCTCTCTCTCTCTCTCTCTCTCTCTCTCTCTCTCTCTCATTTAATTACATTTTCTTATCTTTCTATTTCCTTCCGAGTGTTATTTTCTGTGTAATCTCTCAGTCAATTACATTTTTTCATCTTTCAGGTTCATTCCGAATATTATTTTCTGCGTTATACTATCTCCCTCTCTTCCCCCACACTCTCTCCTTTATCTTATCCTTCCCCCATTCCCTCCCCCACCACTTCCAACCCCCCACTACCCCCACCCTCCCCCTCACCCTCACTTGGCACGGGGGTATCTGTAGTGAAAACGGGGGGGGGGGGGGAGGCAGGGGGAGAAGGCACTCCATTCATTATTTTTGGAAACCGTTATTCACGCTGTTGTGGAAGGCAGGTTTTGGTCTCCTTTTTTCTTCTCTCTCTCTCTTTGTGTGTCTTTTTTTTAGTTTGTTTTATACTTTTTATAATGTCTTCTAAAGCTCTGTTTCTCATCTTATTACATTTTTGCCTTTCAGTTTCCTATAGAATGCTATTTTCTGCGTAAGAAAACTACATTAACCACAAATATATTGAATAATAACACAGTCGCTTATAGAACAAAAACAAATAAAAATAATAATAACAATAATAATAATAATAATAAATAATATAATAATATAATAATAATAATAATAATAATAATAATAATAAATAATAATAATAATAATAATATAAATAATAAATAACATTACCATAGCCTTCAGGTAACTTTTATTTTCATGAATGCAAAAGTTATAATCTTACCTCTAGGCCTAGCATCGCCTACACGATTTGAAATATTATCACGTTTTTCCCTTTGTTAAAAAATAGCTTCGTACTTAGAATCTTAAAAAATAAATTACTTGACACTAGTTATATTCAGTCTTACTTCATTTACTTAAATCGCCTCAAATTTATTCTGTGACTTCCTGTAAAGACCGTTGATAGTAATTCAAATCCTTAGACTATCTTTCACCAGCCTTGTTTTTCATTTCTGTATTCATTTATTTATTCAATATTCTTTTACGGTAAGAAATGCTTAGGTTGTCTTGTTTACCAAAGATTTTTTTTCACCATGGCAATCGTCTATTAAATCAGACATATCACTTTTGTAGATGTAATTCATATTAAGGGGAAAAATGAAGAAGAAGAAGAAGAAGAAGAACAACAACAACAACAACAACAACAAGGGGAAGAAGAAGATGAAGAAGAACAAGAACAAGAACAAGGGGAAGAAGAACAAGAAGAACAAGAAGGATTTACGATCGCAAAATTAATTATCTTTCTGAGGTTAAACTCTTAGTCCTCGTAAATCCCACGTTTTTTTTTTTTTTTTTTAACACTGACAGCCTTGGCAAGTCTGTCTCCACAATGACACTTTTCCAGAATTATATTAGCCTACATTCCATTATTTTAATCCCCATTCACATAATTTCAAGGTTAAAAAAAACAATAATATTTACACAGAAAACCCCCCCCCAAAAAAAAAAATAAAATAGATACATAGATAGACAGATAGGTAAATAGTTGATAGATAGATATAAATAAAGAACGTTCGTC
>NW_020869889.1:109600-112100 GCF_003789085.1 Penaeus vannamei
TACATAAATATATGAATATATATGTATATATATATATATATATATATATATATATATTATATATATATATATATATATATATATATCGCGCGCGCGCTCGCACTAAGAAACACACACACACACACACACACACACACACACACACACACACACACACACACACACACACACACACACACACACACACACACACACACACATATATATATATACATATATATATATATATATATATATATATATATATATATATATATATATATACATATATACACACACATGCACACGGACACTCTGATTATTTATAGTAATTACTGATCATAAAATTCAAACACGAAGTTCGCAAAGTTAAAAAAAATGCACTTGATAAATTCAGTCCAACTCTCGATACCTGACTGACAAAGGATTATCCTGTAAAAAAAATAAAGTAAAAAATAAATTCTTTACTTTCCTCGTGTCACATTTAACGTCCTCTCTCTCTCTCTCTCTTTCTCCCCCTCTTCTCTCTTTCTTTCTCTCTCTCTCTCTCCCTTTCCTTGCCTCCCTCCCTCCCTCTCCCTTCCTCCCTCCCCCTCTTTCCCTTCCTCCCTCCCTTCCTTCCTCTCATTCCCTCCCACCCTCTCTCTTGCTCCCTCCCTCCCTCTCCATCTCCTTATCCCCCCCTCTCTCTTTGTCTCCTTCTTTCCTTTCTCTCTCTCTCTCTCTCTCTCTCTCTCTCTCTCTCTCTCTCTCTCTCTCTCTCTCTCTCTCTCTCTCTCTCTCTCTCTCTCTCTCTCTCTCTGTCCCCTCCTTCCCTCCCTCCCTCTTTTTCGGCTCCCACTTGGCACTTGGCAGAACTTCAGTCAAACTATTTGCGCCTTTACTCACAGCCCATGATCCTCATACCCTCACACCCTCCCGTGACTCACATTACCATGATCATTACCCCTCATTACCCTCCTCATTAGCTTAAAAATTCATTAACTCGCTATATGACTTCCATTCGTTAATTATGGACAAAGATCGTTCTCTCTCTTAAAACTCATTTCCTCGGGTACTTAGCATAATTTTTCCTCGTTTTTTTACACAAAAAAACAAACAATCTTCTGCTCATTAAAGAAGTATGTATCAAAAACTATCATAACTAACTATTAGCAAGTCCATTAAATTCGCCATTGCAAGTTGGTTAACGTAATTAATACTCCTCAAAGACACGACAAACTAAACCCGTGACAGTGTGAGACAGTATGACACATCGTCCTGGGCGGTTACACTGACAATAACGATCAAGCCTTGTCATCGCACAGGATTCTCCGAGAGTGAATACTTTCCTCGAAAATTCCCTTATCCCACGAATGTTTTTTTTTTTCTTCTTCTTCTTCAACTGATTCCTCTAAAACGTATTCCTTAATTCATAAACCCCATAAATCCATAATCTCAAGTATTTTTATCTACTTGACTGAAAAACATCTTCAAGGAATCATAAATGGACTCGCTTATAAGTCTTTGACACCCACCTATGTCTTCTTTTTTCTACTTCTAATGAAATCTCTACAACGTATACCTTAATTCATAAATCCCATAAATCCATAATCTCAAGTATTTTTATCTACTTGACTGAAATACATCTTCTAGGAATCATAACTGGACTGACTTATAAATCTCTGACTCTGACTCGTATGGAATTAAAGTCATACGATGTATTATCAGCTGTTGAAGATATGGAAACATTTCTTTTTAAGTACCGAGTACAATTAAATTTATACATACACACATATTCGGTGTATTAAGCAGACAACCCTCAAAATCAAAACTAAATTCGTAATATATTATCAAAGGCAAATTATTTTAAGTATATAATGGAGGGCTTTTTATTTTATATCGAGAGTACGTCATACCACGCTGATGCGCATTTGTTTTGTTATAAACTTAAACATCATCGTTAATTAAACATATATACGATTCACCTGTGACCATATTATTCTCATAGACTATAACATTACTAGGAATTTAATGCGTTTTACCCCCAAACTCCACATATAAATGATAAATGAACATTAAAAAAAAAAAAAAAATAAAAATATATATAAACATATATGTTGTTGTGTGTGTGTGTGTGTGTGTGTGTGTGTGTGTGTGTGTGTGTGTGTGTGTGTTTCACAAAGGATTTTTGTAATCATCACCGTAGCAAAACCATCATTATCATAATTTTCATCATTATTACAGTTTTTTATTGTTATTGCATTCTACTTCTCATTATCACTACTGTCATTTCATTCATCAGTTCTCATTATTACCATTATTTTGTCAATATCATCATTATCATAATCATTGTCGTTATTATTGCAATTATTATTATTACCATTATTATCATTATCATTTTCATTCCCTGCTACCATTAACTGTACTATCCTTACCAAAATTATGATTATTATAACTATTGCTATTGTGACCATTATCCTCATTACTATCATTATCATTACTATTATCATTATCATTATTATTATCATTATTATTATCA
>NW_020869889.1:122100-124600 GCF_003789085.1 Penaeus vannamei
CTCTCTCTCTCTCTCATTCTCTCTCTCTTTCTCTCTCTCTTTCTCTCTCTCTCTCTCTCTTTCTTTCTATATGCTATTAGTTTTGCTTATATCACATTTTTTTCAAAGACCAATAGAGACAGGAATAGTTTTGCTTGCATCATCACTGGATAGGCATTGTGTTAGGTGTGCAATTCTTCAGAAAGGTTTTATTTCAAACCAAGCAAACAGCAGATGAAGTCAAATGGACATTCTCATTCTCCTTGATTTATATATAATTTAAAGATATTTTTATGTTTGATATTTTTATGTGTTATAACCAATACCCAGGTTCTACAACCTTGGGTCAATCCTGGTTCTTGAGCTACCTCAGCTACATGATGATAACTCTTATTGTTATTTATTATTAACTACATTCTTTTTACACTTCAATAAGCTTGGTATATATATGCTCCCTTCCCAGCAATTTTAATGGCTATATATTGTGATATAGCTTCAAAAATGATAGAATAGAGTCTGGCCCTTGACTCAGATGAGGCTAGTGGAATTGTGGCTCTAAACAACCTTCAACATTGGGTTGATTCTATATGATCCTGGAGGAGTGGCATCAACACCTCTTGTAGAAAATATATTATGCACAGTAGATTAAAATATATAGGCAATTTACAGTATTTATGAGCTAACTTTTATGTCTTTGCATTAAAAATGAGGTCCTGAGAGGAATTTTGAGATAACAAAGAGGGGATTTTTTTGAAAACATAACAGGATAAAGTAAATGCCATTTTTAGTTAACTCACGACTGAATTTCCCCTGGCCATACTGAACCATAGACCAGGGATTGTGCACATCCAGCAGCTTGGGTTTAAAAAATCATGCTTTTTTACCCTGCTTTATATGTGCTTGGCTGTATTAAACATGTGTCTCTAGTAGACTATCCTACAGCAAGGCTTTAAACTTATTTTTGAGGAGCCAGATCTCAATTACCACAATCAGGGCCAAATAAATGAACAACAACTTGGAGCAGGCTGACCATGTACGGCAAGTATATTTATCATAAGCATTTAGGTCCAGTTCATCATGACATGATTTGATGTCATGTATCATGAAATGAGTGATATAAAGCCATTATTTCAGCATAAGTCAAAGTCATTGGTCAAAATAGAAGAAAAACTAAATTTTCTGCTGAGTAGTGTTTTGCCTTTATATGTTTTATTTACTTTTTATTGTATTTTTTTCTCTCTTTCTCTCTTTTTTAGAGTGTGGTTATATGTTAGTATTTCTATAGTAATGATGATAATGATTTTGTTATCCTGGTGAACCAACTGGCTGCAGATGACATAACTCCTGTAATTTCATTTTATTAATTGTTTATATAAAGATGGCTCCACTTCACCTTTTTACCCACCTTTATTTCTAGCTTTTTAAAAAAATCATTTCATTATTCTATTTTTGTTAGTATTTTAACTATGTTACAATAATCATAATATAACTAATAGTGATAACAGTATCAATATGAATGGCATTACAAGAGAATTAAATTTTCCTGCAAATTCAATAAATGGTGAAATCAGGAGTCTCTAGGGCCGCAATGGGTTAACATTATATTAATCCCTATGATCTTGATGATGTGACCATCACTTTATGAAAAATTTGGCTTGAGGGGTGGGTGACATGAACATGCTGTCATAGGAAAATTTGGCTGTGGGCCGGGTTGATGGGAACTTGCTGTCGTGAGCGTATCAGCTAAAGGCCTAGGTGATGAAAAATACTTGCCATTTTTGCACAGAGCTCTTGGAGTGCGATTAGACTGATTTAGCATTTAGGAAGGTGCTTTTGCAGTATTTCTATCAGTAACAGAGTGTGGAATATAATGTGTATGGGCCATTATTGGAAGAGCACCGGCTCAAGGGAGGATGATATTTCTATACTCAGGATTCGATTCCTACCTGCTATGACCAGCAGTACAGGTTGTATTACAGAAAATTTGATATTAGGAAAAAAATTAAAAAGGACAAATAAGAATATATTACTTATTGTTATTATTATTATTATTATTATTATTGTATGGAGTTTTAGACTACCTATAAAGATGATAAGGAGTCTGTGCAAGGAAAGCAGTTTATTACCATCTGGATAAAGCAAATCAAATGGCAAATATAGACATTGGAAAATGGCAAAAAAATAATAAATGCCAAAAAAGGCAAAATAACATAGCAAATGGGAAACATTGAGTCTTGTTACATCACGTGTGTTCATTCGTGCCTAAATTACATGCCACACACCCCACTTGATGCTGGTATTTTGGTCCTCATGATAGCAGTGAAGCATCTGGATCCAGTGGGTTAGTATGAAAGGAGACATCAGAAAGTCTTGTTATTCCCAAAAACCTTTTTGTACATAATTATTTTTCCACAGAATCACTTGTCAGGTTTGCCAGCGTCACTGTCAGACCAAGGACGTTCTTGCATACCATGCCTACTCTGAGCACTACAGAGGGGATTTGAACACCTGTCCCTTCTGC
>NW_020869889.1:134600-137100 GCF_003789085.1 Penaeus vannamei
TCAGATGTGCAGCTTCTGGCGTATTTAGACCATTTTGAAGAAAAGAACCGAGGAAAGGACAAGGATCTAGAGTTTCTTTTGAACCCTAGAGCTAAAGTGAGTATTTTGAAGTAGTCTAGGAACAAATAGGTTTCTTGAGATCTTGATATGTTGATATTTTATCATTTTGATTGTTTTAGCTTGTGTGCCATGGCATCTGAAAAAAAGGTATGCCAAAATAATTGAAAAGTGTATGAAATTGTATTCTTGCAACTTGTCACAATATTTCTGTAAGCATATGGCCATTATTATAATTGTTATTATCGTTATAGTAGTAGTAGTAGTAGTAGTAGTAGTATCAACATTAATTTGCTATATCTTGAAATCTAAAAAGAAGTCTATTATTATTATCTTTATTGATGTGTTGTCATCATAATTGTTATAACAATATTAGCAATAATAGCAGTAATAAAAAAAAAAATCAAGAAATGGCATGAGCAGGTGAAGTCAGGTAGAAGTATTAATCTGACTCCCTGGCGACTAAGCACTTCTCTAACCATCTATATGAAAATAAAATAAAACAGAACCACACAGGACAGACCATGTATAAATGCACTCCCAGTGTCAATGAGTTTAAAAACAGGCCATCATTATTCTGTTTTCATAACTGAATATGATACCAATTAGGTAGTCATGTTTGAGAATATCTTAGATGATGTATTATTAATATTATCACCCCCCCTGATAATCCTTCATTGATATCGTAGGATGGGAGCCCCGCTCTAGACCTCCCCTCTCTGGATGAGATTCAGTCCAAAAACCATGCTGATATGAAGAGGAAAGGAGAAGGAGGAATGAGTGGCGAAGATTCTCTAGCAGCGTCTTCAGTAAGGTCGAAGGAGGGAGAGATGAACAGCCAGGATTCCCAAGGTGC
Source organism: Penaeus vannamei (assembly GCF_003789085.1). Taxonomy (NCBI): domain Eukaryota; kingdom Metazoa; phylum Arthropoda; class Malacostraca; order Decapoda; family Penaeidae; genus Penaeus; species Penaeus vannamei. The sequence continues at coordinate 135,514 of NW_020869889.1, forward strand.
CTCATATGCGAGCGGCGATACACCTTTGTCTGATTCCCCTCTGAACCTGAGACGCCTGATGCAGCATCTAGGAAAGAACGGGGATAAGAGAAAAGCAGGAGACGGGGTAAGAGTCAAGGGTAGCCACTCTTGGAATTTAAAGTGTGGTTACAATGAAGAAGGTATAGCCTAGAGGTAAAAGAATACATGCAACCTGGCACATACATGCAGGCACACTTGGCCACATGTACTTCAGTATATGTTCACACATATATGCTCACACACCTCTGCTCCTATGTACCCCTTCGTCTTTCACCCCCACACTATCACACACTCACATCCACACCCCACCAATCTCATCATACATACATACCTACCTTTACTTATTTACACGTGTGTATGTGTGCGCATGTGCATGTGTGTGTCTGTGTGTGTTATATAATATTTATATGTAATTTATAAAAGTATATATTTATATTATTAGAAATTTAAAATAAACGGTGAATAAAGGTAGTTTCCTTTTACATTTTACCAAATTCTTCACAAATGAAAAGTCTCGTGTTTTCAGTAATCTTGTTCAGCTTTTGTTATTTACTTTGTACGTAGGATGAAGGTGGCCAAATTGACATCTGCTTGGTGACTTCCACTACAAACACTCAAGTCACTATAACACCAGCTGGAGAGAAGGCACAAGATATAAAGCCTCCAAAAGTAAGTGGCACTCATTTGTGTTATATTTCATAGCTCTTGACAGCCTCCATTGTTGCTGGTTTTAAATAATATAAAATTAATGGTATTTTAATCTGAAACATAAGGTGGAAAGAATAAGTTTCATTTGGTACTATGCAACTCCCACATGCACACAAAATAGATTCAGTATGTTAAGNGAAGAAAAAAAGAGAAGAGAGAGGAGAGCTGAGAGAGCGGAGAAGAGAGAGAGATAGATGAGATAGATTAGATAGATGATAGATAGATAGAGAGGAGAGAGGATAGGAGAGACTGAGAGAGAGAGAGAGACGAGGGAGGAAGAGAGACCCCAGGGACGAGGGGTGGAGACGGACGAGAGGGAGGACGCCGTATAGGCAGTTGATAGGGGAAGAGCGGAGCAGACGATGGAGTATACCAGATAGAGGCCGGGCGGGGTGAGCGGATCCCTACCTACGCGACGGGACGGAGAGAGGGGGAGGACGAGATAGCGAGGCAGAAAAGAAAGAAAGGGGGAGGAGTGAAAGAAAGACAACGAAAGAAAGAAGAAACGAAAAGAAAAAGAAAGAGAGGAGAGAGCAAGACGGAGAGAGAGAGTGAGATGGGGGAGAGAAAGAGAGGGAAAGAAGGAAGAAAAGAAAAAAGAAAGTAAAAGAAAGATAAGAGAGAGGTATACAATATGAAATCCAAAATTAGAGAATTAAAAAAACGTGAAAGAGAAAAGAAAGAAAGAGAAAGAAAAAAAAAGAAAGAAAGAGAGAGAGAGAAGAAAACTGAAGATGGTCGCGGGTCGTACGTAGTGTGCATGAAGAGCATGTAAATGTGAAGTACTCTACGTGAGAAACATGGATATACATTTTTTATAACTTTATTATCTATTAGATAGTCCGTAGGAACATTCAT
>NW_020869889.1:142100-154600 GCF_003789085.1 Penaeus vannamei
TCCTTCTTCTCATTCTCCTTCCCCTCCCTTATCCCTCCTCCCCTCCTCTTACACCCTTCACCCGGTCTTACGTTTTCTTTTTCTTTTTTTTGCGATTTTATGGAATTTGTACGAAGAAAGGTAGTGATAGGAAGGAGGAGGAAAAGAAAAGGTGGAAATAGAAAGAGAGAGAGAGAGAGAGAAGAGAGAGAGAGAGTGAGAGAGAGAGAGAGAGAGAGAGAGAGAGAGAGAGAGAGAGAGAGAGAGAGAGAGAGAGAGAGAGAAGAGAGAGAGAGAGAGAGAGAGAGAGAGAGAGAAGAGAGAGCGTATAAGAGAGAGAGAGAGAAAGGTTAGAAGAAAGAAGAAAGAAAGAGAAAGAAAGAAGAAAAAAAAACAGGACAAAAAAAAACACACACATACACACAAAACAAAACATGACATCACCATCATCTTGAAGCGAGTCCCGAGCGCCTTAAGACTCCCCCCCCCCCTCCCCACCCCCCCACCTCCCCACCCACCCCCTCCTCTTTATCTTAATCTCACCCTAAGTCTCTTATCGGGCGTGACTTTCTACACATCCCAAGAGGTTCTGGGTGACTTACCGGCCGCCTTCGCTCCGTCTCTCGGTTCGTGGAGACGCTGAGCTCTGTGTTGTCTTCGAGATCGACGGCGGATCTTGAGGAAAGTGCATCGGTGCGACTTGCAAGGGGTTGGGGTTATGTGTGTGTGTGTGTATGATATATGTGTATATGTGTGTGTGTGTGTTCTGATATGGTTTGTATATATATATTTTATATATATATATATATATATATATATATATATATATATATTATTATAATTTTTTTTTTTTTTTTTTTTTTTTTTTTTTTTTTTTTTTTTTTTTTTTTTTTTGAGTGTATTCATTTGGGGTAATCGATGTAATATAGACTTATATCCCAAGACAAAATAAAGAAATAAAGAAATAGATAAAACCATGCCCCCCTACCCTACCCCCAAAAAAAAAAAAGAAAAAAAAATCTATACCCCCTATCCAACCCAAAACTATCCCCTCCCCCTCACCTCCTCCTACAATCCCCACCCCCAACCCCCTACCCAAAACCCACCCCCAACAAAATACGTATATCTGCCTCTTCCAGTTTTCTCTCCCTCTCCCTTCAAGCCGAGCGCCTCCACCTGTCGATTCCACCTGAGAACCACCTTCCACCTTCTACATTATGCCTCTTGAGCTTAGCGATGTTGCTCTCTCTCTCTGTCTTGAGTTAGTGTCTTGGGACTTTTGTTTGAAGTGGAAAAATGGACTTGGTGGGAAAGGGGTGATGGGAGGGGAGGAGGGATAGAGAGGGGAGGAGGGATAGGGAGGGGTAGAGGATAGGGAGGAGGGGAGGATGATAGGAGAGAGGAATAGGAGAGGGAGAGGGGATAGGAGGAGGGGGAGAGGGGATTGGAAGACAGGGAGAGGACGGAGGGTAAAGGGATAGGGAGGAGGAGAGACGGGGAGGTTGGAGACAGGGAAGAGTGAGGGTAGGGGGAGGAAGGGAAGGGAGGTAGGGAGAGAAGGGAGTAGGGAGATGGAGGGAGGAGGGAGAGAGGAAGAAGTAGGAGAGAGGAGGGGAAGAGGAAGGGAGTGGGAATGGAGGTAGAAAGGAGTGAAAAGTGAACGAAATATCTTCATAGGAACCAAAAGAACGTGGCGACCCGGAATTAACTTCCATTTTTCTTTTCTTTTTCTTTTATTTTTATTCATTTTCCCCTTTTTTCACCTTTTTCCTCTCTCTTTTTTCTTTCTTTTCGCTTTTTTCTTGCTTTTACATTTATTTGGGATTCTTCTTCCTCCTCCTCTTCTTCTATTCACATTTTTCTCTCTTCTTTCTTCTTTTTCTTTTCTTTTTCCTTTTTTTACGTTGTGGTTTGTCGCGGTCGTTTTGCCTATCGATCGGGAAGGTTCGCTCGGCGAGGCAACGATCCTTCATGTTTCGTGTTTGCGGCTTTCCTCGTGTTGGTCTCCTTTAGCTGTGTCTCTGCAGGTCTCTTTCGTTTTCTTGTTCTTGTTCTCTTTTGTTCTATCTTGGCTGTTTCTTCTAATTCTCTCATTCCCTTGTTCGCTTTTGTTCTATATTGGGATTCTTCTAATTCTCTAGTTTTCTTGTTTTCTTTGTTCTCTTTTTGCTGTGTCTTCTAATTCTCTAGTTTTCTTGTTCTCTTTGTTCTCTCTTTGCTGTGTCTTCTAATTCTCTTGTTTTGTTGTTGTTCTTGTTCTCTCTTTGCTGTGTCTTCTAATTCTCTAGTTTTCTTGTTCTCTTTGTTCTCTCTTTGCTGTGTCTTCTAATTCTCTAGTTTTCTTGTTCGCTTTGTTCTCTTTTTGCTGTGTCTTCTAATTCTTTCATTCCCTTGTTCTCTTTGTTCTCTTTTTGCTGTGTCTTCTAATTCTCTCATTCCCTTGTTCTCTTTATTCTCGTCTTGCTGTATCTTTGGAAGTCTCTCTCTTTTCCCTGTTGTTCTTGTTCTCTGTGTTGTCTCTCGGCTGTTTCTTCTAATTCTCTGGTTTTCTTGGTGATTTTCTCTCTTGGCTGCTCCTTCTAATTCCCTTGTTTTGTTGTTTTTGTCTTTCTCTTTCGGTTGTTTGGCCGTCTGATTGTCTTTGTCTGTGTAGTTGGTCTTTTGTTGGTCTCTCTCTCTTTCTTTCCGTTTCTCTTTTTCATTTTCTCTCCCTCTCCCTCTCGCTCCCCCCCCTCTCTCTCTCTTTCTCTCTCTCTCTCTCTCTCTTCCTTCTTCCCTCTTTTCTACGTATATTCAATCCTGCATTTACCTACCTACGTGAGAGCACTACCCTCCCACCCCCACCCGCCCCATCCTCCTACCCCCTCCCCCTTCACCCCCTTTCTTCCCTTGATCACAACTTCTTTACGAACACTTTTCCTCCGGCGTTATCTGGGTGGGCCTCTCTAATCAAGGCGAGGAAGGGGTCCATCGGCTTCAACTACAGCGCCGGCTACGTCCGCGACCATCAACTACAGCGGAAAACAGGACGACATAAATTTAGGTAACAGGTCTAGATCTCGGGAGACTTAGTATTTACCTCTTAGTGGATGGCTGACAAGGGTGGCTTTTAATTCTGAGCTTCGGAACACTTAGGCAAAGCAGCTGGAGTTTATGTTGCCTCCTTTTTTTAACGTTATCTGATTTTATTTTCTTCGTTTTCCTTCGCTGTTTTGACTGTCTCTCTCTTTCTTCCTGTCTGACTCTCGCTCTCTTTTTTTTTTTTTTGTTGTTTCCCTCTCTCTCTCTCCTCCTCTCCTCTCCTCTCTCTCTCCCTCTCTCTCCCTCCCCCTCTCACTCTCCCTCCTCCCTCTCCCTCTCTCCTCCCTCCCCCTCCCTCCCTCCCTCCCTCCCTCCCTACCTCTCCCCCTCTCCCTCCCTCTCTCCCGTTTTTATCTCCATCCTAGTTAGTAGTTAAGTCTTATCAGCTTGGTTCCCGAATGCTCCTAATGTATTGCTCACTGGTTCGACTCGAGCTAATACTCATAATCTTGAAAGACGCGGCAAGTTTGATTACTATTCTTACAATGATTATTCAAGGATCAAGTCGTAGGGTGTGTGATTGGTCCTCGAGAGGTGTTGGAGGAGGAGGTCTGGAATGCAGAAGGCGGGGAGGGGGGAGGGAGGAGGAGAAGGGTTGGAGGGAAGGTGGGGGAAGGGGTGAGGGAGAGGGGGTGGGGGGAATGAGGGGAGAGGGGGAGAGAAGGGGAAATCAGAGAAAGGAAGAAGCAGGAGGAAAAAGAGATTGAATGCGAGAAATGGAATAATTATCATACTCAAAACTCAATCTATAGAAACACACACACACACACACGCTTTACTCTTATTCTCAAAGCCCCCACACCACTAGTTTTCAGTCCTCTCTGTATGTGTTGTAGAGTGACGGCTTTTCTTGTTCATCTAAGAGTAAATAGGACTGTCTTTTGCCTATCCTGTCTAGAGTCAAAGAATAAGGGAGTCCTTTGCCTATCTTAGAGAGTGACTGAAAAAGGGAATCCTTTGTCTATCCTATCTAGAGTGATCTAGAGTGCCTGAATGAGAAAATTTCGCACATTCCATCTAGAAGAACTGAATAAGCGAGTCATTTTGTCAATTCTACCTGGAGTTATGTGAATAGCATCGTCCTTTATCCATCCTAGCTAGTCCTTCCCCCTTATCTTATCTAGGATGACTAAGTAGGACCTCTTGGACCTTCTATAGAGTGCCTGAATGAGAGATCCTTTGGCCTATCTTAAATAGAGAGACTGAATAGAACGCTGTCCTCCCCCCATTCCTAGCTAGAGTCCTTATCCAGTGTCTGAATGAGAGATCCCTTGGCCTATATCACACTAGAGAGACTGATTAACGTCCTTCGTCCATCCTACTTAGGGTCGTTACTAGAGTGACTGAAGGAGAGATCCATTGGCCTATATCACACTAGAGAGACTGAATAACGTCCATCCTACTTGGGGTCCTTACTAGAGTGACTGAAGGAGAGATCCCTTGGCCTAAAACGAGAGAGAATGGGTAATCCCGCCTCCTTCGCCCATCCTACCCGGAGTCCTTATCTAGAGCGCCTGGAACGAGAGAGCCCTTGGCCTACCTTCAATCTCGAGTGACCGATCGGGACCGAGTCTAAACAGGCGCGACGACCCCCTCCCCCCCCCCAACCCCCAATTAACGACCGGGTCCCCTAGAGATGGATCGACGGTCGTGTGTCATCCAACAAATTGCTTTTTTGTGAATCGTGTACATTGAGAGCAGGTCGATAAAGTCGTCGTTTGCATGTGTTAATCACGTAACGAGCGGCTCTACTGCCTCAGGGGGTCTAGTTAGTGGGTTGGTGGTGTGACTTATTATCGTGTGCTGATTTTATGTCGATTTTTTATTTATTTATTTTTTTTATGGCAAAGGTAAATCAAAATTCATGCTTTAGAGAGATGGAGAGGGAGAGGAAGGAGAGAGGGAGGGAGAAGGAGAGGAGAAAAAGAGAGAGAGAGAGTTTTCAGAGTAAATACAGTATACATATATAGTTCATACCCATACAGACATTACAGAAAAAAAACTCACTCTAAACAAACAAACAAAAAAAGAATCCAAACGAAATAAAAGAAAAACCACAAGTATAAAAAAAAAAAAGATAAAAAATAAAAAATAAATAGATAAATAAAAAATAAGGTCACAACCCACCAACCCAAAACCCCAACAACCCTTTAAAACACCTTCCAACTAGGGCCACACTCGAAACCTTGTCATCAGACCATTACGCCAATTAAACCATCTTTAAACCCCATGCCCTGTGTTCCCTAAGAATGACATATAGTCTCAGTCTCCCCAAGGGTTGAGGGTGGGTTGAAAGGCGACACAGACAGCCAAGGGTGAATAGGTTACCCGGATGAAGGATGGGTGTGAGGAGGTGAAGGTGAATCCTATTAAGAGTGAAAAGGTGTACTAGAAGGAAGGGTGAAATATGAGGGGGGTGGGATGAGGGGGAAGGGTAAGAGAGATGGAGGAGAGGAGTGGAAGGAAGGGATAAGGAGAAGTGGAGGAGAGAGGTGAAAGGAGGGATGAGAAATGAGTGATGAGTAAGGGTGTAGAAAGAAGAATGAGAAAAGGGGTAAAAGCGATAATGCGTGAAGAGGTAGGAATAAGAAAAGAGGTAGAAGGAGGAATGACAAAGATATAGAAGGAAGAATGGAATGGAAGAATTTTTGTTTAAGGGTGAGAAGCAGGGTTATTAAGAGTAAGAATATCAGTATGAAATATCATTATGAATTATATATTTATATATAGATAGGTAGATAGATAATATAGATAGATACAGATATACATGTAAATATACATAAATATACAGATAAAATAAAGGAGACAAGAGAAGTAAAAGTGTTCCCAACCCACCCCTGTACCCTACACTTCTCACACCCTCCCCCCCGCTCACCACTACCGGCACCACTCACTCCCCCTCCTACTACCCCTCACCCCTCTCCGCCTGCACACTCTTTGTCTGCCCCGTCACGTCTCTCGTCCTCAAGATTACGCAACTCGTTTCGCTTCATCATATGCAAGAAAGTGTGAATAAGCTCATTAGGTATTGTTATAAAATACACGGGAGTTAGACTGCGCAGCTCTGTTACTGCTCAGCACGGTGCCTCTAACTTCGGTGGTCAGTGTTCAAGAGTGGGGCCATTATTGTTGTGAATTCTTGCGATGATTTGGTTAATAGTAACTATTTCCCTTTTATCGTTCATTATCTGTTATCAGTAAAGAGGAAAACGATGGGTTGTCGTGCGAAATGGACTATTACGTGATTCAGTAGATTAGGGTATTTGTTCGTATTATATGCTGGGTTGATAGTTATAACATGTATAATATCTATGCGAATGTAATCCATCCAGTATCGGTCTTTCCTTGTCTTATCATTTTATCTATTGTTCGTCACTCATATACCTGTCGTCTCAGTACCCCTCACTGCGATGTCTGTCTGTCCTGCTCCCCTACTCGTCCTATATCTCAGATCTCTCTCTCTCACATCGAAGAACTCATCGAGCATCATCTCAATCATCTCTCATCATTCAGAATCTCTACTCATCGATCCTATCATCTCTCACCTCTCAGGGGGGTCGGTCGGTGTGTCGGGTCGGGCGTCTCGGAGCGGGTGGGAAATATAATACACATCACTCTCATTGCTGGTGATGTGTTGTTGTGTGTGATGTTGTCATACTGACCTCTCTCCTCGTGCCTCCCACATCCTCAACTCAGATCTGCTTCTCCGCTCTCCTCTTAAACCCTGCTTCAGCCTACCCCCTCTCCCTCCGTCATACTATTCTCTGGGGGGTTACCTGCTCAGTTCGTGTTTATATCATATTAAATTCTACAAATACTGACTTACATATGCGCAAAGACGTGACTTATTACTAATTCTATTTTGCTTCTCACACCATGGATGCGGCGACCGTAGCCCAACAACACCTTACTCCTCTTTTGAGATTATGTCACCATTAACGAATTTTGAAACTTAAAGGGTGTTTCCTACTTATACAGGATTATTCGAAAGTCTCCGGTTACGGAGCCAAGCCACACGACAATAGCCACACGATTTCGCATATCCCAACGAGGTTCCAACACATGAGATAAATTCCAACCTTGGAGAAGATCACATTATGGAAAAATCGTGAGCTCCAAGGAGCACTATGAGAAATTACCAGTATGGTAGAGGCTGGATTGGAGACCGCGTCTTATGTATGAGAATATAATCTGATTTAGTTAAGAGGAATAGATTGCGAAGGAAGAGTAAGGAGCCCCCAACCAGGTAATTGAAATATAATGATGTTTGAATAATATATAGTAATATTAGTCAGATGCTTGATCAGTTAACGGTCGTGAACCTGAATCAGTTTAGGAGTACGTTGCAACGAGTAGGCGGTACGAATGAGAAAGTAAACTTCTAGGACGTACAAGCTCATGAAAGTAAAATAGTTTAAGGGCCTAGAATCGAACTTGATCTTGACACTTGAGAATGTATTACTGTACGCAAATGATATAAATAATCGAAAACATATATTATTCAAATAGAGTTAAATAAAAAGCAAGTAGAACTCGGAAATATTATAAAAGAAATCGAAACCATTTAAACTAAGAAAAGGTACACTAATACCAAAAAAGAGGACGGGGCGAACAAACAATTAGAGAAGAATAAAACACCGAAATACGGGTGACGGCTTAAAGGGGGTGGATGGGGGTGCGGGGTGGGGAGGCGGGAGGCCGTGCTACAGGAGGCGTAATATGCAAGAGCTAAGCTGTGTATCGACCTTGAATATACGCAGAGTAATATAAATGTAGATCGGAAAATGAGGCACACATATTTTATATTTGAAGGTGAGAAGAAAGTGCCAATACACGGATAGATCAGAGTTAAAGTCGTAAGCAAGGGAGTGACGAGCAAGTAAGTCTTATAGATATTATGGGATATTAATCATGTAGGATGTGTCAAGATACCTGATATAGAGGGTTTGCGTGAGATACGTGTTGGGCATCAGAGGACTCGGATTGATAATGCTGGTTGAGTTGTGTCCCGTCAAATGAAATAACAGGTTTGGAAGACATTCAAGCGCGGGGGATTGTTTAGAGGGAGGGGGGGGGGGGTGGGCGGGGGATCTGAAGTGATTCGCGTATGTGAAATATACCATATAAACTGATGACCTAGGGGAGTAAAGGAGGGGGTATCTGAAGTTAGTATGTAAATGGAAAGCGCTATTCAGAATTACGGGGTAGAAGGATTCCCGATCCGCACCGTCCGAATTGAGCGGCTTGAATAAGATCACGGATAACCCTAATACATAACATATATTTCTCAGTATAATAACGGCAATACTGAGACAACGAGATGTATAGGTGTTATATTAAGGGATAACCGATGCTATAGAAACCAGCGGTTTAAGTTATATTTGACCAGAATTGGTTATTACGAAAACGTAACCCAGCCCCGGACGATACAATTCGTCTCAATGAAAGCGATTCTTTTCTTTTTGTTTCCTGGTACAGATATACGCTTGAATGATAGACAGAGCAAGGGTTGTAAAACTAATAGTCTACTAGGTTCAACGATCCTCCTCATAAGTGGGTACCTCCGTTCAAGTAGGCACAATGTATTTTAATTATGAATAAATAAACAATTCGTTTCAGATAATGTTGTATAGAAATATACATTAGATGTGGTTAGAGAAACATTAGCTTATTGTATAATTCTATAAAGTATCTAATTATAGGGGGGGGGCGTGCAAGGACTTACTATAAATAAAGAGGATATATTGTCTCATCTTTGGTATAACTTCCGCTCCTTCCTTCTGCTAACGGGTTTTCCTTCGAGCGCGTTGTTTTGTTATAATTAGCCTTATATTCTTTGTCAACGCGCCTTACTCTATCTCTTCAGTGCATTTTATTACTAATTCAGATCGTTTTATCCTATATTTATTGTTGCTTTTGTGTTATTATGATCCAGTCTTACGACAGCCATTATCAGCTAATTGGTCTGTTGTCTAAGTGGTGTGTTGTTTAGTCTTCTGCCGTTTTATTTGCGTCTTAGTTTGGTGTCACGAGTGTGCTTGTTTATTCTTTCGATTGAAGAGAACTGGGGTGTTAATTAGGGATGGCAGTGTTCTTAATTATTCGCTTTGTCGTTATGGTTCGAGTATCGTTCGTTAATTTGCTTTTTTGTTTGTTTGTTTGTTGTTGGTCTAATTGGTGTTAATTTCTTTTTTGTGTTGGTAAAGGTTGAGGTTAGTACGTTTGAATATCATGATGTTGCGAATTTTAAGCGTGATCCGTACTCGGAAATTTTATTCGTCTGACAACTGCTCATTAATGTTGGCTTTTAAAAAATGATAGTTTTTGCTAACTTAAAATACAACAGATACTTATCAACCGCTTCTAAGTACAACTACACAGATATCCACATACCACTTCTTACTATTACTATAAGTTTTTTCAGGTACTACAACTGCTTCTACTACTACTACTATTTGTTACTAGTTCAGATAGCAACATACGTCATTTCTACTTGTCCACAGATACACAGCTACTTCTGCTGCTCCTAAATTGACTAACTAACTACTACTGCTGCTACAAAATTATCACTGTTTATTACCCAAAGCTAGTCATAACTAACGCATTATGCAGCTACCTCAGCGCTACAATATTGCGAAAAGCTAGAACCTGTTGTCACGTTGCCAAACTGTTGCACCATAAAGTCAATCATAATAACGACCACGGTTTGTGTTTAATGTATTGCGTTATGATCAAAAAGAGTCCGTTATCTGGTCGTTGCTAGATTTAGTCGCTCTTAGAGCTTGGATAAGGAGAATTATAGTGAGAGTGAGATATGTTATGAGTATGCTCGGTGTATCTACTGGCGGTGTATATCACATAATACTTGAAATTCGTGTTTTGTTTGTTATTTTATTGAATTTCCATGCGTTCCATGTGTGTTATTCTGATTTCCCTTTGATCTTCCATTTAGACTTTCTTCTTCCTCTCTGTCCTCGTTTATAACTTTTCGCGGGTGTCCGTTTCTGGGGTCCATCCCTCCTTCTTCTCCTTTCGTCCTCTTCTATCCTTATCTTCTATTCTCATTCTTCTCTTTCTCTTCTTTCTCTTATTTTTCTCCTTTCTCTTCTTTTCTTACTATTCTCTTTCTTTCTTGGGTCTTCTGTATTTTACACTTCTATTTCTTCTTTTTTCCTTTTTTCTCTTCTCTCTTCTCTCTTTCTTCTCCTTTCTCTCTCTCTCTCTCTCTCTCTCTCCCTCACTCTCGTCTCTCTCTCTCTCCTCTCCTTTTTTCCTTCTTTTCCCTCTCTCTTTTAACTCCTTTTTCCCTTTCCCTCTGTATCCTATCTTCTATTTGTTTTCTTTCTCTTATCCCCCTCTTTTTCCTTTCGTCTCTCTTATCCCATCTATTTCTTTCTTCTTTCTCTTATCTTTCACTTTTGTTTTAATCCCTCCTTCTTGCTCTGTATCTCATTCTTCTATATTACTGCTTCTTTCTTTTCTCTCTCTTTATCTCCCCCCTTGCCTTTCCCTCTCTCTCTCTCTTCTACTCCATTTCTCCTTTTCGTCCTCTGTATCCCATCTATATTCTTCTTTCTCTCATCTTATAGCCCCCCTCCCCTCTCTCTCTGTATTCCTGTATCTATTCAGTCTCTCCTCTCTCTACCCCCTCTCCTCTCTTCCCTCTCCTCTCTCTTTCACTCTCATTTTTTTCCCAAACGCGTAAGCGTCCGGGGGCCAAGTCGCTATAAAACTACAACATACTACGCCACGTATCTCGTCTCGCATCAGCTGTTCTGCCACCTCCCCTGTGGCGATGCGTCCTCGCTGTTCCCATCTGCCAATTACCCGCTAGCAATAAACGGCCAAGACGATGCAACAGTGAATTTTCGTCCCTCCTCCTTTCTCTCTCCTCCCTCCTTCCTCTACTCCTTCCCCCTCTTTAACCCTTCTTCCCCCCTTCTATTCCCGACTTCTTCTACCTCCTCTTTTCCCCTTCTCTCGACTTCCTTCTCTACTCCTTTCCCTCCCATCCTTCCTTCTCTACCCCTTTTCCGAGCCTCCTTCCCTCTGTTCTCCCCTTCTTCTATATCTCCTCTGTTCTTAAATCTTTTTGTTTTCTTTTAATCCTAACTCTCTCTTCTTCGTCTTCCTCTCCCTATCCCACTCTTTGCCTCTTTTTTTCCTCCTTTCATTCCTGCTCCTCCTCATCTTTCCGTTCCTCATCCTATCCTTCCAAAAATCCTTCTAAGTAACCTAAGTAACTCCTTCCTTCCCTCCCCTATCACCCCCTTCTCCCCTACCCCCTTCAACCCTCCTTCTCCCCCTACCCTCACCTTCACCCTCCTTCCTCCCCCTAACCCCCCTTACCTCCCGCTCGCCTCTACCTCCTCCTTCAACCTCTTCCCTAACCGCCCCTTAGCAATCCCCCAACCCCCCCCTGCATCCCCATTTCGCCAAGACCCAAAAATGAAAGTCGCGAATCTGTTTTTGTTTTTTTTTTTTTTTTTTTATGTGGGTCGTTCTTGCGGGTAGTTCCCTATCGCTGCTGGGCTCAGTTCTGTCATCAACCGTGTATTTAGCACACACGCCACGTACTCACACACCACAACACACACCACACACAAATTACACCAGACCACACACACATTCACACTCAGACACACACACAACGCCACACAACAAACACACACAGACACACAAACACACATACACACACACGCAATACGCAATACATACACACACACAAACACAACACAACACACACACACAACGACACACACATATATATATATATATAATATATATATATATATAAATAAAAATATATATGTATTAATTATATGGTGTGTGTGTGTGTGTGTGTTGGTAGTGTGGGTGCGTGTGACATTCCCAAACGCCACCGCGGGACACGCGTGCAACAAGGCAATTGGCGAGGAAGGCATGTGCCATTCGATCCCCGCGACGGAACAGAGAAGTCGAGTCCTTATAGGAATCTCCGATAGGAAATTCTTGCCCTATTATGTGTCCCGACCGAAGGTAATTTGGTTATCAATTTTCTCCGCCGCGATCCCCCTCGGCCGCTCGCCAAGTGTCTCGCGGCGGCTTAGCTCCCCCTGGGCTGGCCGGGTCGGAGGGGGAGGGTGAGGGGGGAAGAGGGGGGGGAGGAGGAGAGAGAAAGAAAGAAAGAAGAGAGAAGAGAGAGACAAGACAGAAGAGATACAGACAGACAGAGAGATCAGACAGAGGAAGCAAATATATTAATAAAAAGAAGAAAGTGAGGAAACAATTAATCAGAGAAACAAACACAATGACAATAAACAAGATTATCGACACACCGAATTCATCACCACCACCATCGCCATTACACCATTACACGTCCATCGGGGTCCACCATCCAAAATCCGTCACCATCACACCACCAACCATCACATCATCAATCATCATCATCATCATCTTTC
>NW_020869889.1:167100-169600 GCF_003789085.1 Penaeus vannamei
AGAGAGAGAGAGAGAGAGAGAAGAGAGTGTTGCGAAGCAACGAAGAGAGAGAAAGAGAGAGAGAATCGAAAGCCAGAGAGAGGAGAAGAGATCGTCCATTTTATCCTCCTCCTCGTTTCTTGGTCACTCTATCTCCCACTCGCGTGCGTCATCACCATCAACACAGCATCAGTAGGAGAGTTCATCTGCCGGGGTCCTTCATCTCCTTCCCCCCCCTTCCCCCCCTATCTCACCTTACCTCCCCTCCCTCCCCATCCTCTCCTCTCCCCTGGGGTTCCTCTTTGCCTTTTCCCTTATTGCTACTGCATTTATGACCAGCTCCCTTATTTTTTTTTATTTATTCAATTTATCTGTTTTCATTATTTCTTTTTTTTTTAATTTACTTTTTTTTTTTGGGGGGGGGCAGAGGAGGGTGGAGGTATTACCGTTATCGTTCACTTGTTAAAGTTTCATCTGCTCTTCTTCCTTCCTTCCTCTTCTCCTCCTATCTTCCTCCTTCCGTCTTTCTTTCCTATCTTCTCTCTTCCTTTCTTCTCCTTCCTTTTCCTCCTCTCCTTCCTTTCTCCGCCTCCTTTCCCCATTCTTTTCCATTCCGCTCTCTTTCTCGCCCACCTCCTCTACTTGAGACTACCAAGGGGAGATCAGAAAAAGGAATTTCCCGTTAACCCTCTCCTCTTCCTTGACCTCTCCCCGACCCCCCCCCCCCCCCCAATCCTCCCTGATGAATCCTACCAGATGCTGCCTCTCCTCTCTCCCTCCTCTCAGCATCGTGAGATCTCAGCATCAAGCACGAGGGAGAGGATGATGCTGATGGGAGGGAGAGGAATGGGGGGGGGTGAGGAGATGAGGAGGGAGGGGGAGGGGGGTGAAGGAGGGAAGGAGGTGGAGGCAGGGTGGAGGAGAGGGAGGTGATTGCTGATGGGAGGGGAAGAGGGATGGGTGCATGTTGCCGAAGATGGTTATTTTGGGGAGAGAGTTCGGATGAGGGGAGGGAGGGTGAGGAGATAGGAGGGAGGCGTGAGGGGGGAGGAGGTGGATGGGGTGAAGGGGGGAGGAGGAGGGAGGAAGGAGGCAGGAAGGAGGAGGTGGAGGGAGCAGGAGGAGAGAAGAGGAGGAGGTTTGAGTAGGACGAGTAGGAGGAAATAAGGATAAGAAGGAAAAAAAAAAAGGAGAAAGACAGAGACGAAGGAAAAGAAAAAGAGGAGGAGGAGGACAAAGAAAAAGAAAATGGAGAAGATAAAGACCAAAAAAAAAAAAAAAAAAAAAAAAGAGATATCGAAAATTTACAAAAAAATAGACTTGAAAAAAAAAAATAATAGGAAATGAAATAAAGACAGAAAAACGAAAAATCCCAAATGGTTCGAGTGGTTTAAAACATCCGACTCAAGAACAACATACCCAGTGTCGAAAATTTCTATTACACGTCCCTCATAAAGCCAAAGAAATTCGAACAAACCAAATTTCAGAAGAAGAGAAAAGGCATTCGAATAAGAAAAAAAATAAGAATAAAGAAAGAAAATACATTTCACACAACATGAATTACAGAGAACTCATAATGTACTTTATTACCCTAATCCAATACATGAATTCCAATGAGCTCATGCAAGCACCGCATAACCAACATGTAACCCCAACATAACCACAACAATAACCAACCATAAACAACCAAACAACATTAACCACAGGCCACAACATGGACACATAAAACAACCGGCACCCCTTATCCACAGCCACAGCGGAACCAACAAACCACAACAATTGACAACCACCCCATAACAACCACAAACATAACCAACCATAACAACCACAACAGACCTCAACATTATTCAACAGACATGACAACATAAACACACAACATGACCATCATAAACCAACAACATGACCAACATAAACGTAACACATACATAACCAAGCCGACAACATGAAACCGAAACATAAACAAGTCCACATAACAACAGCGGCCAAACAGCGGAACCAACAAACCAAGAACATGACCAACCATAAACACCACACATAACCAACATAACAACACAAACATGACCAAACATATAGCACAACATGACAACAGATAAACAAACACAAAACATGACCATTACATAAACAATGACCATAAGCACAGCCACATGACCAAACATAAACAACCGCACACCCTTTTAACCCACAGCCACAGCAGAAACCACAACGCACAACAATGACCACCACAAAGCCAGGCACAACAATTAACCGAACACAACCACCACAACATAAACAAACAAAAACAACTCACAAACATAACCCAGGGAACCACAGAACATGACGAGCATAAAGAACCCAACATAACCACAAAGTCCCAGCTACATACAACCCTCGTACTACATGACCTCACAACAACAGGACAGCACCACACGCACAGACCTAACAACAACAGCAACAGGAAAGCAACAACAACAGCGAACAACAACCGAACAAGCAAAACAACAACAACAGCAACAGGAAACAACAACAAGAAATAACAACTAAC
>NW_020869889.1:174600-177100 GCF_003789085.1 Penaeus vannamei
TTTTTCTTTTCTTTTCTCTTTTTTCTTTCTTTCTTTCTTTCTTCTTTCTTCTTTCTTTCTTTCTCTCTCTCTCTCTCTCTCCTCTTCTCTCTCTCTCTCTCTCTCTCTCTCTCTCTCTTCTCTCTCTCTCTCTCTCTCTCTCTCTCTCTCTCTCTCTCTCTCTCTCTCTCTCTCTCCCTCTCCCCCCCTCTCTCTCTCCTCTCCCCTTCTCTCCTCCCCTCCCTCCCTCCCCTCTCCACCCCTCCCTCCCCTCCTTCCCTTCCCTCCCTCCCTCTCCCTCTCTCCCCACATTCTATTCTCGAAAAAAGAAAAGAAAAAAAATCGCCCAGGAAATGAACGCAGCAACAAAGATATACAGGTTTTGGTAACTTGTTGATACACACATTTTGATTTCGTGTTGGATCTAACTCTATCATTTTCAGCGTTTAGTTGTTGTTTTTTCAAGTGTTGAGTTTCCGTTTTTTTTTTTTTCTTTCTCTTTTGAAGTGTTGAGATATCTTATTTGTTTTGGTTTGTTTTTTTTCAAGAGTTTATTTCTTATCTTTCTTTTCTCCTTCCTCTTCCTTCTTCTTCTTCCTATTATCATCATCATTTTCATCATAATAACATCATCTAATAAAATGTATATATATATTTTGATTTTTGATATACGAGTTGAGAAGAGAGAACACAAAAAAGATTTAATACAAAGTTTTCGAAAACGGAAAAGAAAAATGGACGCTCGGAAGTAACATTTTTAAGCTGTCATTGTGTTTAGGATTCTCTCACACTACGTAGGGTGTCTGGATGTGTAAAGTGTTTTGTGTGTATGATGATCTGTCTTCTGGTCTTGTGTGTGTGTGTGTGTGTGTGTCTGTGTGTGGATCTGCTTTATTTTCGTCTGTCTGTTTGTTTTTTTCGGTCTCCTACGTCTCTCTCTCTCTCTCTCTCCCTCCGTTTCTTCCCACAATCTCCACCTCCTCCACCTCCACCTCCTCTCTCCCTCCTCCCACCCCCACCTCCTCCTTCCCCTCCCACCTCCTCCCTCCCCACCTCCCACCTCCCTACGCCTCCTCTCCTCCACCTCCTCCCCCTCCCCTCCTCCTCCCCACCTCCACCCCCCCACCCCCTCCCTTTCCCCCAAAGCCTTCTCGATCATAGCAATCTGCAGGTTTTCGCGCAATAATGTCTTTGCGAAACGAAGGACACGAGAAGAAGAGGAAGACATTTTTTTTTCCTTCAATTTCCCTTTCTGTCACGTAGGAGTCGTTCCCTCTTTGAGATCGTGTGTTATTATTGTTCATTTTGGTGTCTTTAATCGGAAATTTGGAAGGGGGAGGGGGGGGGGGGGGAGAAAGGAGGAGGGGTGGGGGGGGGGGAGGGGGAGGAGGGGGAGAAGGGGGGAGGAGGAGGAGGGGGAGGAGGGGAGGAGGAGAAAGAGGGGAAGGAGGAGGAGAAGGGGAAAGAGAAAGAGGAGGAGGAGGGGGAGGAGAAGAAGAAGGAGTAGAAAAAGAAGAATAAGAAGAGGACAAAGTGTAAGAAAAGAATAAGTAGATAGATGGAGAAGAGGAGAATGGTTAAATAGAAAATTGGAGATGAAAATAATAAAAAAAGGGGAAAGAATAAGAGAATATTAGGAATAAGAAAGAAGAAAAGGAATAGATATTTGAACAAAGAATAACGTTAAGTAAGATTCAGACTAAGGCTCCCAAAATGTTTTTTTTTTTTTTTTTTTTTTTTTTTTTTTTTTTTTTTTTTTTTTTTTTTTTTTTTTTTTTTTTTTTTTTTTTTACACACCGAGCGGAAATTATTAATCCAGAACGGACCATTTTTATGGAAAGCAATTTTAAATTTGAACTTTTGTTCAAATCAGTTCTGCCGGCTCTCTATTGTTATTATTATCACCATTATCCTTATTACTATCATACTTCATTTTATTTTTTTGCTCTTTTTTTTTTTTCTTTTTTCTTTTTTTTTTTCTTCCGCAACGACGCTTAAACAAGAATCTAATTGCTTCTGTTCTCGGCTAATGAGGCCGCCAAAGGGTTGTTATAAAGGGGTTTCCACGTGTAAATTGCTTCAGTTACCGATCGTTCGCGGTGGGGGGGAGGGGAGGACGCGCTTGCCTGGCGTCGTTAATATTTCCGTTAAAGATTAAAAAAAAAGTGAAATGGGAAACAGGAATAATGGCGTGAAAAAAGAGAGAAGAAATGGAGATAGAAGTCATGGAGAGATGAAGGGAAAGAACGAGAGAATTGGAGAATAAAGTGGGTTGGTTTTAATGACTTTTTTTTATTTATTTATTATTATTATTTTATTTTTTTTTTTTTTTTTTTGGTTTGTTTGTTCTTAAAAGGGAGATGGTCAAAAAGAAAGAAAGGATAGGAGAATAAAGTGGGTTGGCTTAATTACATATGTTTTGTTTTCGTTTTTTTTATTTTTCTTAAAAAGATCCCCCCCAAAAATACATATATATAACAATGATAAGAAATAAAATCATATTTTAATTCCTTAACGGTTA
>NW_020869889.1:182100-199600 GCF_003789085.1 Penaeus vannamei
TGTTAGTCTTATGTCTATCTCAGTACCCATCAACTCCTGAATAAAGAAGAAAAAAATGTAAAGGAATCATATACGAATTTTGCAATAAAGGGGAAGTAAAGGAGACGGAATAAAAGCCAGACATAAAGCAACTCTGATAATCAGAGGGCAAAGGAGGACGAGGAGATAACTGTGGGTTTTATTAGTGATACAAAAGCGTCTTACTTGAGCTGTCCTCGTGGCCTTAACAAGTCCCTATTACCTCCTCGACTTCCATCTTCTCTTCTCTTCTTTTCCTCTTTTTTCTCTCTCTTTCTGTGCCTCTTTTATTCTTTTTCTTTTTTTTTTGTCTCTGTTTTGGTCTTGGTCTCTCTCTGTCTCTCGTCTCGGGTGCATCTCTATCTTTCTCTCTCTCTTTCTCGCTCTCTCTCTCTCTCTCTCTCTCTCTCTCTCTCTCCTCTCTCTTTCCTTTTCTTATTCTCTTGTTTATTTTTCATTCTTCCTCTCTCTCTCTTATTCCTTGACTATTTCTCATCTTCGTAACAATTCCTCCTCCATCATCTCCACTGCTTAATTCTCCCACCATTCTTCACATTTAACCCCCCCCCCCCCCCACTCACCTCCTTCATCCACCACAGTTTCACAATTACGTTTTCCCTTTTTTATCTTTTCTCTTTTTCTTTCTTCTCCTGTTCTCCTTTATTTTTTTCTAATTCTATTTCTTTTTATTCTTATTTTTTTCTTGTCTTTCGTTTTTCTAATTCAATTTTTTTATTTTTTTTTTTCTTTTTTAATTTTATATATTTTTTTTCTTTTTCTCATTTTATCTCCTCTTTTCTTTTATTTTTTCTTTTTTTTCTCTTTTCTTTTCTTTTTTTTTCCTCTTTTACGATCTTCCTGTTATTGTCGAGTTTCTTTTCCTTCCTCCTTCGCCTTCCGGTCCACGTGACTCCACACGCGCCCGCAATCGCTTCCGTTGTTAATCTCTTATTTTTCTTTCTTTCGTTACTTTTCCTTGATTTTTCCTTTCTTCCTTANAAACAAACACAACCAAAATCCCACACATCAAAACTACAAAGACCAAAAAACAACAAAAAAAACGAGAAAAAAAATACGACAGAGAAACCCACCCAAGCCAACACACACCGTACAGGCCAAGAGAGTGTATCTAGCTGTTCGTACAATGACGAAATTATGTAAATACGAGGTGATATACTGTCTTGCATAGATTTCCAGTTGAAAGATGTTGCTTTTTGCGTGTGAGTCTTTATAACTGTTGGTTTTCTCGAGTGCAATAGACAAGTTGCCCCGTTTTTAAATTTTTTTTTTTTTTTTTCGTTATATATAATTCGCAGCTCTAATGTGATTTGAAAAACGACACCGCAAAAAAAAAAACAAAAAAAAAAAACAAGCAGTTTAGATAACTATAACGAGTGTAATTGGTTGTTTGTGTATCGTAACGATGGCATCAGTCGGTGCTGTAACGGCTGAGTAGTTTTTGGCGGAAAAAGATGGTGAATTTCGCGGCTCAGGAATTCGCGCGGGTTTGGGTATGTCCGCGAATGATGATGGTGATAATACGTGTCTGTCTGTTTATCTTTATCTCAAGTTGTTTATTTATTTCTCGACCTGTTAATCTCTGTCAGTCTTATATCTATCTCAGTACTCATCAACTTCTGAATAAAGAAGAAAAAAAAATAAAGGAATCATATACGAATAAGCAATAAATGGGAAGTAAAGGAGACGGAATAAAAGTCAGACATAAAGCAACGCCGATAATCAGAGGGGAAAGGAGGACGAGGAGATAACTGGATTTTATTAGTGATACAAAAGCGTCTTACTTGAGCTGTCCTCATGGCCTTAACAAGTCCCTATTACCTCCTCGACTTCCATCCTCTCTTCTCTTCTTTTCCTCTTTTTTTCTCTCTCTTCTGTGCCTTTTTTAATATTTCTTTCTTTCTCAGTGTCTCGGTCTTGGTCTCTCTCTCTCTGTCTGTCTCTCGGTCTTGGGTGCATATCTCTTTCTTCTCTCTTTCTTTTTCTTTCTCTCTTCTCTCTCTCTCTCTCTCTCTCTCTCTCTCTCTCTCTCTCTCTCTCTCTCTCTCTCTCTCTCTCTCTCTCTCTCTCTCTCTCTCTCTCCTCTTTCTTTCCTTTTCTTATTCTCTTGTTTATTTTTCATTCTTCCTCTCTCTCTCTTATTCCTTGACTATTTCTCATCTTCGTAACAATTCCTCCTCCATCATCTCCACTGCTTAATTCTCCACCATTCTTCACGATTAACCCCCCCCCCCCATCACCTCCTTCATTCCACCACACAGTTTTCACAATTACGTTTTCCCTTTTTTATCATTTTCTCGTTTTTTTTTTCTTTCTGTTCTCTTTTATTTATTTTTTCTAATTCTATTTCTTTTTTATTCTTTATTTTTTTTCTTTTTCTTTCGTTTTTCTAATTCTATTTCTTTTTTTTTTTTCTTTTATATTTTTACTTTTTTTCTCATTTTATCTCCTCTTTTTTTCTTATTTTTATTATTTTTTCTTCTTTTTTTATTTTCTTTTTTTCTTCCTCTTTTACGATCTTCCTGTTATTGTCGAGTTTCTTTTCCTTCCTTCTTCGCCTTCCGGTCCACGTGACTCCACACGCGCCCGCAATCGCTTCCGTTGTTAATCTCTTATTTTTCTTTCTTTCTTTCTTGATTTTTTGTTCCTTTTCTTTCCTTCTTTCTCTTTCTTTCTTTTTTCTTTCAATTATGATTTCTTTCTTTCTCTTTTGTTTTTCTTTTTTTCTTTTTTCTTTCAAGTATGATTCTTTCTTTCTCTTTTCTTTTTCTTTATTCTTTCAATTACGATTTCTTTCTCTCTCTTTTCTTTTTCTTTCCTATTTTCTTGTTTCCTTTCTTTTTCTTTGTTTTTTCTTTTTCTTTCTTATTTTCTTTCCATTATGATCCGACGAGCGATGACGGCAACAGCGAGGGTGGATATCGGGTTTTGCTTTTATCAAGGTTGGATTCGCGCGTAAAAAGGGGGTGGGTAGGGTTTGCGCAAGGGACTGAGGGGAGGCGTTGCACGTACGGGGATTTGAACACGAAACACCTTTCACATACACATATACATATACACGCACATATACACACACGCACACGCACATACAAACACGCACACATTCACATACAAACACGCACACGCACATACAAACACACACACGTACATACAAACACGCACACATACAAACACGCATATACACACACAAGCACACATACACACACATACACATACACACACGCACACGCACACACATACACACAAGCACATATACAATGGGATGGAGGAGGGGGGGGAGGAAGTGAGAAGACTTATTTAAGTATAACTGTAAAACGTATATATAAATATGAATATCTCTATGTGTGTGTGCGTATGCGTGTGTCTACATTCACCCATGTTAAATTCATGCTAACCTGTATGTAATTATGATATTTAAACCTTTTCTTCGCATCTAAACGTTTTTTTTTCAAAGTAAACCCTCCATACAGGATTAGTACACACAAAATTAAACGACCCGACCTAAAAAAATAATAATAATAATAAAAATAATAAAAAAAAAAAAAAAAAATGACCGATCTAAAAAAAAAAAAAAAAAAAAAAAAAATCTGATTAATGATGCATATAGAAACTGCTGGACATCGAAATGATTAATCACCTTTTTATTACCATTAATATTCATAAGCCACATTTTTTTTTCCATATGATCCGTCAGTGTTTTTTTTTTTTTTTTTTTTTTTTTCATAAAGATGATTTGGTAAGATGAGAGGAGTATATGGGCGTCGATTATCTTTATAACTTTATTGGTTTATGTTTCAATTAGCTGATGTGAGATTTTTTTTTCTTTGTGTTTTTCGATTATTAAATTATTTTTCTTAAAGAAAAGTATTATAAATCGTTTTTATAAATAGTTATACTGTTTTAAAAGAAAAGTACGTTTTTATAATTGTTATAGTTATCGCTACTAAGTTATTTTTTAAAGAAAAGTATGTAAATAATTTATCGTTTTTAAAGTTGTTATAGTTATCATGATCGTTGTCTTCATTTATCTATATATTTGGCAATTTTACTTCGCTATAAGCAGGATTTCGAAATACGTTTCATCATACAGATTTGTGTAAACATCTTTGCCGGCATAAACACCACTAAATCGCCACGCAACGCAACTTCTCAATTGCAAAAGAGATGAAAGAAGAAGAAAAAAAATGTAAAGAAAATAAATAAAAACAAATAAATATAAATAAAGTAAAGAAAAGAATAAGTAAAACAAAAATTAAAGTAAAGTAAATAAACAAAAAGAAATAAAAGAAAGAAAAACTCAAATCAAGGTATTCAGTCATACTCTTTATATACCGATTCATTAAAGAGAGATTCGGTCTCGGCCCAAGAGACGGTCTCGCGAATTTTCACAGATTAAATCCATTTACATAATTTCTTACGCTTTACCCCGAGAGATGCTTGAAGGTGTCGTTCTCGGCGCTTTAAATTTGAATGCTTAAGCACGTGGAGGCGTTAAGCTTTTAATTAAGTTCAAGGGCGGAGGTGATCCTCTTGCTTACGATATCTGGGTTTTGTGTGTCTATTATAAGCGTTTATGTATATATATATGTGATGTCGTGTGGCTGGGTGTGTGTGCTGTGTGTGTGTGTGGCGCCTTTCTTTATACCGCTTCTCTCTTTTAACGTCCCTATAATACTATCTCAATCTTCGTTAAACGCGCATTCACATTCATGCACTATAATTCTTCAGCGATAAAGGCATAAAAGAGACACATATATACGGACTTTTTTTCTAATCAAGATATATACTTTTTTATTGGAATTCTAATCTCCATACTCAGTGAATAAAAAGAAATCAAGAAATACATTTTTTTTCTTTTCTTCTTCTTTTCTTTACTTTGTTTCTTTTTCTTTTCTTTCTTCTCTTCTTCTTTTCTTCTTCTTACTTTTCTTCTTTTTCTTTACTTTTTCTTTTTCTTTCTCTTCTTTCTTTTCTTTAATTTCTTCTTTTTCTCTTTTTCTCTTTTTTTCCTTCTTCTTTTGCTTTTATCTTTCCTCTTCTTCTTTTTAACTCCAAGACGGAGATTAAGAAAGTAGGCATCCGGCGTTTTCTTAAGTCTTTTAAGATTTATTCGTCTTCTGTGCAGCCGAGTAGGAAACCATTATCTTTATTAATGTCACACATATTTTATGCGTGGAAGGAAATCTATTCACAGATTTATAGCCGAGGATTGTCATTAATTGATACCGTTATGCATCATTCTCTGAGGTTCCCGTGTTGGGTGTGTGAAAGTGGAAGTGTGTGTGCGTGTGTGTGTGTGTGTGTGTGTGTGTGTGTGTGTGTGGTGTCTGGAGTGAGTGTATGTGTGTGTCTGAGAGTGACTGTATGTGTGTGTGTCTGAGAGTGACTGTATGTGTGTGTCTGAGAGTGACTGTATTGTTGTCTGAGAGTGACTGTATGTGTGTCTGAGAGTGAGTGTATGCGTGTGTGTCTGAGAGTGAGTGTATGTGTGTGTGTCTGAGAGTGACTGCATGTAAGTATGTCTGAGAGTGATTGTGCGTGTGTGTTATGAGGTCCACGTATTAAGTATATGAAAGTGGAAGTGTGTGTGTGTCTGAGAGAGAGAGAGAGAGTGACTGTATGTGTGTATGTATGAGAGTGACTGTGTGTGTGTGTCTGAGAGTGACTGTATGTGTGTCTATGCGTGTGTGTGTCTGAGAGTGACTATATATGTCTCTGTATTTATATTCTAATATTTCCTTTCCTAACATAAAACATACCCTTTTCCCTTCCTCCTTCTCTCGCTATCTATCTTACACACATCTTTATTAATAAGAGAAAAAGGCAAACGATGGGGAATTGATCATAAAGACAAAATTCCAAATGCTTGTACAATCAGCTGACATAACCATGTTGCAAGAGACCGCTGCAAAGGCTTAAGAATTGCATAGTTAGAAGAAGGGGTGTTGGGGGGGAGGGGAAAGGGGGGGGGGACCTGAGCGATGGGGAGGGAAGGGGGGGAGGGACCTGAGCGATGGTGGGGAGGGGGGGGGGAGAAAGAACAGAGATAATGGATAATGGATAAAACTGACCGGGAAAGTTGGTCAGCGGTGTAGTGTTGGATATAAGGAGGGGAGGGAGGGGGGGGGAGAGGAGGGGGGAGGGGAGGAGGAGGGGGGGGAGGGGAGAGGGAGGAGGAGAAGGAGGAAAATGCGAAGAGGTGATGGTAAAGAGAGGAGGAAGGGAGGGGGGAGGGGGGGGGAGGTGCTTATTGCAGTTTTCTCCGGTATAAATTGGTATAAAGAGCCTTGTGTCCGGTGCGATATGAACACGAACAAGCGCGGTTTTCGCCGAGGGGAAACTTTTGAAGAAAAAAACAAACAACAAAAAAATCGCAAAAAGATCCTACAAAATCTTTACAAACCATTATGTTCATCTCGAATCTTACCTGGCCTTTATATTCCTGTTGTACATGTAATTCGTGCAAAAATAACAGTGCAAATAGCTCGTAAATAAATCTAAAAGAGGTAAAAAAATGAAGAGAAAAAAGCGCGGGAATTATAGACGAATGAACGAGACCGCGGTGCGTGTGTCTTCGCATCGCCTCGACCCGCGGGAAAACGACTTGATCGCCTTTGGAGGGGATTCACTTCTCGCTGATCGCATTCCGGGATCTTCTTGTATTTATTATTGTATCATTATTATTCTAATTTTCTGATCTTATCATAAGTATCGTTATTATTATCATTATCATTTTTATTGTTATTGTTATTATTATATTATTATTATCATTATCATTATTGTTATTATTATTATCATCATTATTACTATTATCATTAATAATATTGTTATTAATATTTTCATTATTTTTTATGTTATTACTACTAATACTACTGCTATCATTAATTATGATTATTATCATTATCATTATTATTACAATTATCGTTACTTCTAACTATATTATTCTCATCGTTATTAATAATAATAGTATCAAAATTATTACTATTATTTTTATCATCACTATCATCATTATCACTTTATCTCACCTAATTTCGGAAACGTATTTATCTTCCCATTTCCCTGCGTAACAGAAGCAGAATTTCCACATCCTGACGTCTTCAAGATGAACCTGTTTTTAAGACGTTAGCAGCATAATTCCTTCTTTTCCAAATGCCTCTCCTTTTCTCACTTAATTACTTGGAAAGAAAGGGAGGGGAGGAGGAGAAGGTGGTGGTAGGAGGAGGAGGAGGAGGAGGGGAGAGGAGAAGGTGGTGGTGGTGGAGGAGAGGAGGAGGAGGAGGAGGAGGAGGAGAAGAAGAAGAAGAGAAGAAGAAGAAGAAGAGGAGAGGAGGAGAAGCATGTAAGGAGAATAAGAACAAGAAAACGAGGAAGAAAAAAATGATAATAGATGATAAGAAAATCAAGAAAATTAAGGAAAAAAAGGAGAAGAAATCAAGAAAAGAAAAGAAAACTAATTTAGAAAAAAAAAAATCAACAAACACAAAATCCCCGTTTTCTATACAACAGAAAACGGAACCCCCTTTCCCACCTCTTAGACGCAACGTGTAGAGTAACTTTTATAAATGATGTGGTCTCGTTTCCTCCTCATGTAGGGTATAATTAGGCGCTGTCGGGGCGGTGGACAGAGGTGTCTTGAGAAACGGAATATGTCAAAGGAGGTGAGGAGATGGACGCGTGTGAACAACCGCCGTGACGCGAATAATTAATGATTTAGTGGGCCGTGGCGCAGGATTTCTCGGAGGAACGTGGAGGCCATTAATCATTTTCTTTCCTTCCCGTTTTCTTTAATGTTTTTATTATTTTTTTCCTCCGTCGTTTTCTTTTTCGTGTTTTGCATGTACGGATTTTTTTTTTTTTTTTTTTTTTTTTTGAAGATTTTAAGTCTGTTGAATTTAGGTATTTAAAGCTTTCAGAACAACAAAATTTACCCCCCCCCCCTCCAAAAAAAAAATAAATAAAATAATAATAAATAAATAGAAAGAAAGAAAGAAAGAAAACGGGAAATCGTAAAAAAAGGAGAAAAAATAGAAAATAAAAATACGCAGACGACGGAATGAATAACGAATAAGTACGCAGCGAAGGCGGAAAGAGAGAAAGAGAGAGAGAGAAGAGAAAAAAAAAAAGACGACAAGAAGCGAAGGCGAAAGAGATGTGCGCGGAAAAGAGAAAGAGAGAGAGAGAGAGAGAAGAAAAAAAAGAGGAAAGGGGAAAAAAGAAGACGATAAGAAGCGCCCAAGAACAAGAAAGAGGAGGAAGGTGTTCTTAAGACAGCCGGTGAGATGCAAACTGCCACGAGAAACCGAGCTCATTTGCACACGAAAATCATAAGGAGATTTGAAGAATAAAATGGAGGTGGGAAGAAAGGAAGGAGAAGAAGAAGAAGAGGGAGGGAGAGGAGAGAGAGAGAGAGAGAGGAGAGAGAGAAGAGAGAGAGAAGAGAGAGAGAGAGAGAGAGAGAGAGAGAGAGAGAGAGAGAGAGAGAGAGAGAGCGAGTGTGATGACAGAGAGAGAGAGAGAAAAGAAAGAAAGCAAAAAATAAGAAGAGAGAGAGAAGAAAAAAAAAAAGAAATAAAACAAAGAAATAAGAAAAAAAATGAAAAGAAACATTATGAAACGTGATACAAAAATATAGCCAGATAAAGCACATCAATTTCTACTTCTTCGCCGCATACCTTTCAATGCATTAATCATTCTTGCAACGACCCAACAATAAAACGAAAAAAAAAGACAGATTGCAGAGTTGATAATCAATTTTCTCTCCCTCAAACAGCTGTTCCGTATCGATACTTTCAGACCAGACCTTCTTTTAAAATCAAATCACTTGGACGATAAAAAAAAATAGTATAAAAAATTGATAAATAAAAAATGCGAGAAAAAAGCACAATAAAATAAAGGAAAAAATAGATAAATAAAAAAATGAGAGAAAAACACAAATGATAAAACTATTAAACGACTGAACAGGCAAACTACCCAATTATATAATTATTTGAACGATATTTTAAGCCAAAAATACGGAATTACTCTACAAAGTGATACAATATTTAGAAAATAAAATAAAAAGAATTCATCAACAAACCCAGACAAACCTTAAAGAAAAATGAGAAAAACAAAGGAAAAAAAAAAAAAAAAAATTTCTCTACAAACCGATACAAAAATCGGAAAACCGTAATTTCTTAGACAAACCAAGACAATCCTCACAAGCAAACAAGCAAACAAAACAAAAAACACAGAAAAATAAAAAAAGAAAACATCTAAAAACAAAAGATAAATAAAACATACCCCAAAAAACACAAAAAACACCCCCCAAAAAAAGGTAACCGGCACCACAGAAGGTAACGCGCAGCCGACAGGTAAAGTTCCCAGCAGGTAAGAGAGTCAAATCTCAGCTGGTTCATGGCTGATTGATTGCTTTGGGAATGAATATGGAAGTTGGCGGGGTTAATCCGGCGGTGGGGGGGTGGAGGGGGAGTGGGGTTGAGGGAGTGGAGGGAGGGGGAGTAGGAGTGGAGGGGGAGTGGAGTAGGAGGGAGGGGGGAGGAGTTGGAGGGTTGGAGTAGGACTGGAGGGGGGAGAGGAGTGGAGAGGAGAGAAGGGTGAGGGGGAGTGGGATGGAGGGGAGGAGGTGGAGTGGGAGTGGAAGGGCGAGGGGAAGTGGGAGTGGAGGGGAGTGGAGGAGGGAGTGGGAGGAGGGAGGGTGAAGATGGTGGAGGGAGATAGGAGGGAAAGGGGAGGAAAGAGAGTATGAACAAGAGAAAAGAAAGACAGAAGGGATAAGAAGAACGACAGACGATAATAAAATAGAGTAAAACAAAATAAAACAACAGAATGATACAGACACTCAACCGACTTAAGAAACAGGAGTGAGAGAACACGAGACAAAAGAACCAGGAAGGAATCAGAGAGAGAGAGAGAGAGAGAGAGAGAGAGAGAGAGAGAGAGAGAGAGAGAGAGAGAGAGAGAGAGAGAGAGAGAGAAAGGGAAGGGTAGCGAATGGTAGTAGTGTTGCCAGAAGAAGGTCTTCGATTTTGACACGGTACAATTCGTAGCTCCGTGTTACAATTCTTATGCGATGCCTATCTTAGATGTGATGGAATTTGCTCTAACTACTTTGGCTGTAGAGGCGTAATCTACGGTGCCAATTAAGTGTCTTAATTAATCCTGGGTGTGGGAGGGAGGGAGTGGGAGGAGGAAGGGAGGAAGAGAGGGAGGGAGGGAAGGAGAGAGAAAAGAAAGAAATGGAAATAAAGAAAGAGATTGATCAAGAGAGGGAGAGAATTTGATCTTTTCGAGAGAGAGAAAGAAAGAAAAGAAAGGATAAAAAAAAAACAAGAGAAAACAAGACACAGAAAGAGAGAGAGAGAAGGAAAGCACTCCCTCCCTCCTCCCTCCTTTCCTCCCTCCCTCCCCACCCCCCCCCCCCCCCCCCCTCGCCACCCCGATCGTGACTCAAACATACGGCCAAGGAGCAGGTGGCGTGTCCAGAACCTCGCTTCCCACCTCCGTCCGACAACGCCACCACCTGCGCCCGCGGTTGAATCAATCACCTCAGGAGGATTTCGACTCGTCCCGGGGTCATGGGATTGCTTGTTGCTTCGTGTTGGCTCGTGTTGACTTGCGTTATTTATATATCTCGTTAGCAGCTGTTTGCTTGGTTGATTTCCATAATTTTTTTTGTTGTGAGTAATGGTAACGGAGTCGGGGGAGGGGGATGAGGGGATGGGGAGAGGGAGGGGAGGAGAGGGAAGCGAAGGAGGGGGAACAGAGGGAGAGAGGGTGGGTGAGAGAGAGGGAGGGAGGAAGGAAGGAAGGAAGGAAGGAAAGAAGAAGAAGGAGAGAGAGTGAGAGAGAGAGAGAAAGAGAAAAAAGAAGGAGAGGAAGGGAAACAAAAAAAACGCGACAATACCCCAAAACCACCCCCTCCCCCCCACCCCATACCCCCCCCCCAAAAAATCTCAATTATTCCCCCCCCCCCTAAACCAAACGGACGTCTCAATGTACACGCAAGGGGTCCTGTATGTACACAAGCAACCCCGAGTCCCAAACGAGTGTACAATTTTAATGTATTTAATGTACCCTGTCGATTAAAAAGACTCTTCTGGGTCTCCTTATCACGCCCATCGTAGGCGGGATCGAGACACGGGCGGGGTAAGCAGCAGCAGGTCATAAGGTGTAAGTTTGGGTGAATTTAGTACGGGCCGATAAGCCGTAGCAGCTCCGCGTGGGGTATAATTTCAGATAAGACTTATCGCAACCGGATTTTGTGTCGCCGTTTCTTCCTCTGTTGCTTTGGGATCTTTGTTTGTTTTGTTTTTTCTTTGTTTGTGGGGGTGGGATTGGGGAGGGGGAGGGGGGAAGTGTGTCGGGGAGGGAGTGGGGGATGGAGTGTGTGTTTGATTCTGTGTTTGTGTTGTTGTGTTATGTGTGGTGTTGTGTGTGTGTGTGTGTGTGTGTGTGTGTGTGTGTGTGTGTGTGTGTGTGTGTGTGTGTGTGTGTGTCATCTATCGTGTATCGTGTATCGTGTGTGTGTTGTGTGTATGTATGTATGTGTCTATGTAGGTGTGTAGGTATGTGTGCGCGTGCGTGAGTATATGCGTTTCTGTACGTATAGAAGTATGAATGTACGTAAAAAAAACATATACGTGCATCTATGTATGTATCAACCGACTTGGACCATCCATCTTTAATTTCCTTCATATCGTTTTGAAGATTCACATGGTATTTTTTCTGATAAGGATCATTAGAAAGACAGATACATCTTTGATCGTCAAGATAAGTCAAAACTTTGATTATACATTTTCTATGATTTATCTTCATTAGGGTCAATGTCTTTCTTTTATTCTTCGTTAGAGTAAATTCACAATAATGAAAGTGAGAACAAAAGAAAGATAGAAAAATTATGATGTTGAATTGATGATGGCGATGATGAAGGTGATGGTGAATATGAAGATGAAACGGAAGATGGTGGTGATGGTGATGGTAATGATGGTGATGATAATGATGATGATGATGAGGAGGAGGAGGAGGATGCAATGATGGTGATGATGAAGATGCGATGATGATGATAATGATTATGATGATTATGATGCGATGATGATGACGATAATGATGCGATAATGATGATGATTATGATGCGATGATAATAAAGATAATGATAATGATAATAAGGATGATCACAACGAAGATAAACACAATGAAGATATCACTATAATAATGATAATGACGAAAATAGCAAAACTAAAAGTACCAACCCGAAAGTACACATGCAAATTAGTAAACAAAAAACACCCAGCCTTTTGAGCGTAACTGAGAAAGCGGAATATCCAAGGCAGGTCAGTGGACAATAACACAATAATTGCGGCTTTTCCTCGAGCGACAGACAATTAGAAGATATACTTTTAAGAAGCTTTCAGGAGACTTCCATTTTCGTCGAGGAGGAGAAGGAGGAGGAGGAGGGGAGGAGGAGGAGGAGTAAAAAAAAAAAAAGAAGAAAAAGAAGAAGAAATAAGAAAAAAGAGGGAATGGTAGAGGAAAAGAAGAAGAAAAAAAGAAGAAAGTAAAAAATTAGGGAAAGTTGGAGAAGAAGAAGAGGAGGGGGAGGTAAAGGAGGAAGAGGAGTAGGGAGACGAAGAAAAAAGAAGAAAGAATATAAGAAAGAATTAAGGAAAATAAGTAGAATAGGAAGAGAAGAATAGACGAAAGAAGAAGGAAAAGGAAAGAAAAGGGGGTATAGATAAAAGAGAAGAAGAGGGGAATTATGTACAGCAAGGTTGTTGGAATTTGTCATTTCATTGCATTTCTTATATGCCTGTTTATGTGTGTTTTGTTTGTTGTGTGTGTTGTGTGTGTGTGTGTGTGTGTGTGTGTGTGTGTGTGAACAGGGTCAGATAAGAAACATATGAGATAGACACCGCGATGGATTAGATAGATAGATCGACCGACAGAGAGAGAGAGAGAGAGAGAGAAGAGAGAGAGAGAGAGAGAGAGAGAGAGAGAGAGAGAGGAGAGAGAGAGAGAGAGAGAGAGAGAAGAGAGAGAGAGAGAAAGAGAGAGAGAGAGAGAGGGAGACAGACAGACAGATAGACAGATAAGTACACACACAACCCGACTCTTGCACGTACACCTGTGCGTGTTTACGTGTTCATGTCTTTTGAAATGTCTCATGTCTCCAAAGAAAGATCAGGTTTTGCTCTCAGCTCATCACTAAATGCAAGATTTCTCAATAAATGTCTGGTACTTCCTCTTATCACTTGAGAATCTTGACAACTTGACCTCAAAAAAGAGCAAGGAGGGAAAAAAAAAGAAGATATTTTCACCTGCGAAAGTGTTCTCATTCCCCCTCCCCCCCCCTTTCCACTACCCCCTCCTCCCACCTACAGATACTTCAACCTCACGCCTATCCCCTACCCCCCCACCCACCCTCACTCTCAACCCCCCTACGCTTTCAACCCCCCCCCCCCCCCGACCCCTCCTACCTCACCCCTATCCCCCTCCCACCCTCACCCCCCCAACGGACAGCTCAACCCCACACCCCAAACCTCACCCACTTCTCTCCACCCCCGCCACCCTTACTCACCCTCACCCATTCCCGCCACCCTCACCCACTCCTCTCCACACTCATCCCCCCCACCTCCCCTCCCCCCCGCCACCCTCACCCACCCCCACCCCTACCCCCTCACCCCTCACCCACTCCTCTCCACACTCACCCACTCCTCTCCCACCCTCGCCCCCTCTCCCCCACCCTCACCCACTCCTCTCCACCCTCACCCCCCTCCCCCGCCCACCCTCACCTTTCCCGCCACCCTCTCCCTCACCCCGCCCATCCTCACCCACTCCCTCCCACCCTCACCCACTCCCGCCCACTCCTCTCCCCCCCTCCCCCCCCCTCTCCCCGCCCACCCTCACCCACCAGTGAATATGAAGACATAAATTTTCCGGATGTTTGTCGAGCTCTCAACGTTACTCCCATGCTTATCTGCGCGAGAGATCTCCGACCACCTCGCTACACCCACCTCCTTCACCTCCTCCTTCGTTTTCTCTTTCTTATCCTTCATTCTTCTTTTTTCTTCTTCTCTTCATTCTTCAGTATCCTCCTTCTCCTGCTCTCTTCTTTTTATTTTTACTTCTCCACTACCGCCTCCTTCTTCTTCTCCACTTCTCTCCTCTTTTTTTATCCTTTTCCATCACTTCCTCCTCCACTTCTACCATCTCCACCTTTCCCTTTCTTTTTATTATCTTCCTCCACCTCCTCCTCTTCCTCTTCCTCCATCTCCTCCTCCTCCTTCTATGTTAGACTGCTGAGATTGGTGTCGTGAATTTTCCAAAATCATGAAAAATTCAGCGAAGGAAAGGAGAAAATGATAAATGATAAGGGAGGAAAAAGAGAGACTATAATGAAAGAGAGAGAGAGAGAGAGAGAGAGAGAGAGAGAGAGAGAGAGAGAGAGAGAGAGAGAGAGAGAGAGAGAGAGAGAGAGAGAGAAAGAGAGAGAGAGAGAGAGAGAATAAGATTCGGATCAAACCAGCGCCCGTATACGCAGGACGATAAATAATATGACATAACGAGGGCGTGGGTGTTCCCTGATCACTTTTTCGTCGGCGAGTTATGACTTTCGTTACCTCTACATCGTCTGGCTTGGAACCGGTATCTCGGCTTGTTACCTTGGGAGATAAGGCGTTTGGCTACGACATTATTCGGCCGCGGTAAATTTCCCCGGCTGACAAACTCAGTGCCGGAGTTATGATAGTAAACTCCAAACATGGGCAATCAGAGGTATATTTCCTTTAACCTATTTGACTTTTGGCCACATTTTCCTATATTTTTGTATTTTTATCTATTTTACTATTATTTTTTTGAAGGATCCTCTCAAATTTCTTTTTTCTTTTTTTTTCTATTTTTAGAAAAATAGCTTACTTTTTTTTTTCTTTCTTTTTTTTTAAGAGTTCCACCCCTTAATATTTTCCAGTTAGGAATAGTGGTTTTCATTCTTTTCAATTTTCTTTTTTGTAAGTCCCCCAATAATTTCCATTTAGGAAAAGTGGTATTATTGTTTCTTTTTTGGGGGGTAAAAGTCCCCTCCAAGTAATTTCCATTTAGGAAAAAGAACATTCCTCCCCCCCCCCTCTCCCGCTTTTCCCTCTCCACCACCCCTCCCAAAACCTTTTCTTTTCCTTTCTTATTCAAACTGGTATTCATCTTCAATTACCGAACAAGCGCGTCTGCATGCACCCTTGTTTAAACATCTACTTGCCCACTTTACTACCTAGCTAACAAGCGTTTTGTATCCAGCGTGGAGGAGACTTTACCTCTCGCCAGACTTCTACTTTGCGATTTTCTGTATTGCCTTATTACTCGGTGCTTACTGGTTGTTCCGTCGACCTAAAACATGAAGACTCATTTAGCAGCTTCGGTAAAGAATCGGTGAGAGACTTCCCGCTTAGGCCAGGTCGTGTCGACGAGGAAAGGTACTTTGCTTCAGTGTTTTTTTTGAGATGTACGAGAGAGGGAGAGGGAGAGGGGGAAGGGAGGGGAGGAGAGGGGAAGAGGGAGGGAGGGAGAGAGAAGGGGAGAGGGAGAAAAGGGAGAGGGAGGGAGGGAGGGAGGAGGAGAAGGAGAAGGACAAGAGAGAGAGAGAGAAAGAGAGAGAGAGAGAGAGAGATTGGACGATCAGCTTGGGTGATTCCAACGGGGTGTGAAGTACCTATCTGGCAGGTTCCTTATGAGCGGAATTTTATTTTTCTCTTTTTCTTCTTTCTAAATTATCAAGGCAGTGGTTATATAAAATTTCTCAATCAGTTTTCTCATCTGGTGTCCTCACGAGTCGTCAGCTATGGAATTCAAGCAAATGGTGGTGTATATATATTAAATTTTTTCCTTATTGCGAAGTTCAAAAGGACAAATAGTAATGTTCATGTCTTGTCTCTATTCAAGATGACGTTTATAGCGGTCGCGTTTATTTCAGAGTATATTTTCTTCGACTTTAATTTCTCTCTCTCTCTCTCTCTCTCTCTCTCTCTCTCTCTCTCTCTCTCTCTCTCTCTCTCTCTCTCTCTCTCTCTCTCTCTCTCTCTCTCTCTCTCTCTCTCTGTTCTCTGCTCTCTTTCTCCTTCTTTCGCTTCAGAATAAAGAGAACTTCCTTTTGTTTTCTCAAAATAAAAAGGAGACTGAGTTCATATTCAAATTTTGCGGCCCATTAGACGAAGGCAGATGATCTACCTTTAGATTAAGCAAAATTACGGTGGAATTATTCATATGCGAGACGCTGGTACAATGGGTATATATATCAGATACGACTGGGTTGAGCCTCGAAGGGATCTCTCTCTCTCTCTCTTACTCTCGCATACCCCCCTTCCCTGTTTCTCTTTCTTTCGCTGCTACCTCACCTCTCTCTCTCTCTCTCTTCTCTCTTTCTCTCTCACTCCTTCTCTCTCTCCTCCCCCTCCTCTCTCTCTCTCTCTCTCTCTTCTCTCTCTCTCTCTCTCCTCTCTCTCTCTCTCTCTCTCTCTCTCTCTCTCTCTCTCTCTCTCTCTTTCTTCGTTTAAGCTATCGTCGTATCTTCTCTTGAAGTGCTACTTGAGGTTTTCTGTATTAGGCTTCTTTGAGTGTGTTTGTTTGCGTGTTTTTTCGTCCTTGTTATTGTGAACAAGGTATAATGTGGTAAAGATTTTTTTCTCTTATCTTCTTTATGGTAAACCGTAAAAAAATCGGAAAACTTACGTGACATATATAACACCTATCAAAGTGATTTATCCTTCCATTAAACCACAATGGGTACAAATGTATGTACATATGTATGTATAGACAGACGCTGCCCTTTCTCTAACTCGCACATATAGCCATATATACACACCATTATGTACATATCGTCAGAGGGATTACTCATCAGATAGACAGCCTGCATCAAAATCTTCTCGTCATAATGGAAGGTGTAGAGGTTGTTCCCATTAAGGAAAGATGATGTATTACTATTTGATGTATTACTACTTGGCCTTAAAGACTTTTCTTGGACACCTTGGCTCGTTCACGTCTCGCCTCTCCTTTCCCTCTCGCTCCTTCACTCTTCTCTATCTTCCTTCCCCCCTTTTCACGTCTCTCCTTCCATTTATCTCTTTTCCACTACCCTCTTTCCCCTTTCCTCTCTGTTCGTTGTTCTTTTCCCCATCTCCACTTTTCCTTTGGTACTTCCCTCTTATCCCTCCTCTCTATTCTTCCTTCTCCCTTCAACTTCCTTCCCCCTTCCTTCTCTCTTCCCATCCTCCCCCCCCACTTCCCCACCAACCCTCTCTCACCCACCCACCCCCATCCTCCCCCTCCTCTCCCTCCGCCAAACCAGTTTCCAGAAATCCTCTCTTCCCCCACCCCCCCCCCCCTCTTCCTTTTTTTCTTCGGCAAAACCTCCCCCCCCCCCCATTCTACCGGATACCAAACAAGCGGCCGTCTAAACAAGCACTTAGATAGTAACGACTCA
>NW_020869889.1:207740-212740 GCF_003789085.1 Penaeus vannamei
ATAATTACCTCGACGTCAGCATAACTCGCATACCTGAACTAGCCTCTTAGGTAAAGGGAGAGGAGAAGCGACCCGGCCCAGATTCTGTTCTTTATGGCGGTTGGGTTTCCATTGTGGTGGAGGAGAGGGGGTGGAGGGGGAGGGGGAGTGGGTAGGTGGGGGAGGGGTGTGATTGTATAGGAAGGGTGGTGGGGGAGGGAGAGAGAAGATGGGGGGTGGTGAGAGGAAGAGAAGGGAGGGTGGAGATGCAGTGGGGGGGGAGGGAGGAACAAAAGGGAGGGAGGGAGGGAGGAAAGGAAGAAGAGAGAGAGAGAGTGAGAATGAGAGTGAGAATGAGAGTGAGAGTGAGAGTTGGAGAGCGTAAGAGTGAGAAAGTTGTTGTGTGTGCGTGTGTGTGTGTATGTGTGTATGAATATATAGTAAGACATAAATACAGAGAGAGAGGAGAGAGAACAACCCCAGAAATGAACCACACTTACCACCTAAAGCAGATTACTGAACAGCCATTTCTTCCCCCTTCCCCCCTTCCCATCTTTTTCCCCTCCTCCACCGCCCTTCACCCCTCCCCCCAACCCCCAACCTCCATCCCATCCAGCCCCTCCCCAAGTGCTTCTCACCTCACACACACACACACACCACACACACCCCAACTACCCCTAGGCCACCCCAACCCCCCCTTTCACCCCACCCCCATTCCCCCCCCACCGCCTCTCATGCCTCAAAAGTGCTTCTCGAACACCTCTCTTCAACTGCGCGCCCCCTTCATCACCTCCCCCCCTCCTCCCCCCATCCCACCCCCTCAAACACCGTTCAGGCAACGCAGGTAAAATGTTGCCCAAAAAAAAAAAAATACAACAGAGATGGTCAAAGACTTGTAAAATGTTGCCAAGAAAAAAAAAAAAAAAGTAAAAGAAAAAATACAAACAGTGTAAGACTTCTTGAGATGGTTCGGCCCTCCTTGCTCTTGTGGCTTGAGTGTTACAAGACGGAACACGCGCTAACAGAAGGGGCCGCCAGACACACATTATGCAGATATATAACACATTTCCCGGACATGTGGAAAGTTACAGGAGGTACAAGCACGCTTACGTCCACGCGCGCGCACACACACACACACACGTGGATATTGGAGTATGTTGTATGTTTGTGCGCGTGTGTGTGTGCGTGTGTGTTTTTGTTTTCTCTCTGTACTTTTGTCTGTTTTTGTCTCTCTCTCTTTTCTGTTTGTATCTTTCTCTATCTCTGTCTCTGCTTCTGTCTTCAATCTGTCTGTCTCTCGTCTTTCCTGGTCTGTCTGTGTGTCTGTCTCTCTCTCTCTCTCTCTCCAGTCTCTCATCTCTCTCTCTCCTCTCTCTCTCTCTCTCTCTCTCTCTCTCTCTCTCTCCTCTCTCTCTCTCTCTCTCTCTCTCTCTCTCTCTCTCTCCTCGTCTCTCTGTCTCTTCTTCTCTCTCTCCCTCCTCCCTCCCTCCCTCCCTCTCCTCCCTCCCTTCCCCTTCTCCCTCTCTCTCTCTCTCTCTCTCTCTCTCTCTCTCTCTCCTCTCTCTCTCTCTCTCTCTCTCTCTCTCTCTCTCTCTCTCTCTCTCTCTCTCTCTCTCTCTCTCTTCTCTCTCTCTTCCTCGTCTTCCTTTCTCCCTCCTCCCTCCTCCCTCCTCCCCTTCCCTTCTCCCTCTTCCTCTCTTCTCTCTCTCTCTCTCTCTTTCTCTCTCTCTCTCTCTCTCTCTCTCTCTCTCTCCTCTCTCTCCTCTCTCTCTCTCTCTCTCTCTCCTCTCTCTCCTTGCATGATCACCGCCTTGGACACAGCTATCGAACCATCACGACCAATTGAACTTTCTAAAACTAAATAAAGTACAGCTCACGTACGAGCTCGACCCTCACCCTCCTCTCCTCTCTCTCTCTTCTCTCTCTCTCTCTCTCTCTCTCTCTCTCTCTCTCTCTCTCTCTTCTCTCTCTCTCTCTCTCTCTCTCTCTCTCTCTCTCTCTCTTCTCTCTCTCTCTCTCTTCTCTCTCTCTCTCTCTCTCTTTCTCTTTCTCTATCTCTCTCTCTCTCTTTGTCTTCTACTCTTTCTTCCCTCTCTCATTCGCTCTCTCTCTCTCTCTTCCTCTCTCTCTCTTTCCCCTTCTCTTGATCCTTCCCTCCTTCTGTTCTTCCATCCCTTCCTATCTTCCCCTCTTCTCCTTCTCTTCCCTTTCTTCCTACCCTTTCTCGCTCTCTTCCTCTATCTCACCTCTTCCCTTTTTCCCCTCTCTCTATCCATGGCTCCTTTCCTTTCCTCCTTCCCCCCTCGGTTATTTTTCCCTTCCCTCCCTCCCTCCTTTACACCCTCCCCCCCCTCCTCATTTTTCTGCTTCTTATCACTGAAAGGTAACTAATCTCCCCCCCCACACCCCGCCCCCCTTCTTCCCTTAAAAAAGTCGGAATAAATAAATCAAAATAGCGAAGTGAAGATACAATGAGAAGAGGAGAGAGAGAGAGAGAGAGAGAGAGAGAGAGAGAAGAGAGAGAGAGAGAGAGAGAGAGAGAGAGAGAGAGAGAGAGAGAGAGAGACAGAGAAATGAGAGAGACAGAGAGACAGAGAGAGAGACAGAGAGAGACCAAGACAGACAGAGAGACAGACAGATAGACAGAGAACAGACAAAGAGAGAGAGAAACAGACAGAAGACAGAAACAGAGAGACAGAGACAGACAAAAAGAGAGAACAGACAGAGACAAACAAAGAGAGACAGAGACAGAACAGAAACAGAGACAGAACAGAGACAGAGACAGACAAAGACAGAAGAGAGAGAGAGACGAGAACGGAAAACATCCCAAAGGCTAAAAACTCCCTCGCGATAATAATTTATCAAAATAATTAATGCAGCAGACGTGTTGACCGGTGCGTGAACTCCCCGCCATCGCACACGTCGCTCGGAATAATGAGGTCTCGTCGCTTCGGCTGTGCCACTGGGAATCTCGCTTTTTTCTCCGTTTTTTTCGTTTTTTCTCGTTTTTTGTTATTTTTTGTAGTTTTTTTTTTTTTTTTTAGTTTTTTTTAGTGCTTTTTTTCGTTTTTTTTAAGTTTTTTCGTTTTTTTCGTTTTTTTCTGCTTTTTATTTTTTCGTTTTTATTTTCTTCTCCTTTTCGGTCTGTTTGTGATTTGTTGATTTTTTTCTGATTCTTCTCTTTAATATCTGATTTTGTTTTTATTAATTTGGGGTTGTTTGTGATTTGTATATTTGTTTTCTTTGTTTGCTGTTTATTTGTTTTTGTTTTTTGTTCTTTTTTTTTTCTTATATCTTCTTTTTTCCGTTTTTCGTTTTTTTCTCCGTTTTGGATTGTTTGGAATTTATATGTTTTTGATTTTTGTTCTCGTATTTGTTTCTTCTTTTTTCGTTTCTTGTTGTTGTTGTTGTTTTTTTTTTATGAGTTTTACGTTTTATTTTTATGATGCATGATTTTTGTTGTTGTTGTTATTATGTACATATGTTGTTATATACACACGCACACACACACATACATACAGAATCGTATGATTTCTAATATTAATTTTTTTCTTTTTTCAGGTAAGTACTGATCATCACAGGTGCATTAATGAGGCCATGGTGGATGCAGCAATGTAAGTAGATCTGATTAGAGGATTAGACACAAAGAGAGAGAGAGAGAGAGAGAGAGAGAGAGAAGAGATAAAGAGAGATAGATAGAAGATAATAGAGAGAGAGAGAGAGAGAGAGAGAGAGAGAGAGAGAAGAGAGAGAGAGAGAGAGAGAGAGAGAGAGAGAAGAGAGAGAAAGGAGAAAGAAAAGAGAGAGAAACAGAGGCTTCACGCGTATAAGGCTCACCCCCCCCCGCCCCCCCCCCCCTGATCTATATTTCATCACGAGGCGATATGCACTTCAACAGCTGATTTAAGGTCGGACAGACGCGCACGATCACACCCTTCACCCCCCCCCCCTCCTTCCCTCTCCCCCTTCCCCTTTTCCCCCCTTCCCCTCTCTCCTCCTTCTCCCTTTTCGCCCTCTTCCCCTCTCTACTCTTCACCCCCCCCTTTCCCTCTCTCTCCCTTCTCCCTTTTCGCCCTCTTCTCCTCTCTCCCCTTCTCCTCCCTTTTCTCTCTCCTCTTTCTCCTTACTCCCTTTTGCCCCTTTCTTCTTCTCTGTTTTGATTCCCTTTCGTTCATTTCCCACTCGTCTCTCTCTTTCTCTTTGTTTATTTCTTTCCTTTTTTCTTTTG
Organism: Penaeus vannamei; assembly: GCF_003789085.1. Classification (NCBI taxonomy): domain Eukaryota; kingdom Metazoa; phylum Arthropoda; class Malacostraca; order Decapoda; family Penaeidae; genus Penaeus; species Penaeus vannamei. Next base: position 211,948 of record NW_020869889.1, read on the forward strand.
CTTCTTTCCCTTTCGTCCTCATCTTTCCCCTTATCAACCCCCCACTTCCCGCTTTCCCCCACTCTCGTTATCACCCCTCTCTAACTCCCCTTCTTCCCCCTCCCCCTCCTTACCCCCTCTCTTCCCCCTCCCCTCCTTTTCACTCTCTAACCCCCCTATTCTCCTCCCCCTCTATAAACCCCCCTCTCTTCCCCCCTCCCCCTCCCTTTCCCTCTCCCCCTCCTTACCCCCCTCCCCCACCAACAGCAAAACCGAAGTGAAAAATGACGAAAAGTTTGTGTTTACCAGATTGCGACAGATCACGCTTAAGAAAGGGGGTTGGGTGTGTGGGGGGTTGGGGGTGGGGGTGGGGTGGGGGTTGGGGTTAAATTTGCATATGGAGATCACGAACGCGGGAGAGGAAGGTGTTTTGGGGGGAGGGGAAGGGTGGAGGGAGGGAAGGGGTGGGGAGTTATTAGGGGGAGGGGGAGGGAGGGAAGGAGGGTAAGGAGAGAGAGAGGGAGAGGGAGGGCGGGGGGAGGGAGGGAGGAGAGAAAAAGAAAGAGAGAGAGAGAGTGAAAGAAGAAAGAAAAAAATGAGAGAGAAAGATAAAGAAAGAGAGCAAGAGAGAGAGAGAGAGAGAGAGAGAGAGAGGACAGATAGACAGACAAACACAGACAACAAACACACACACCCAACCAACCAACGCAACCAGACAACAACCAAGGAAAGAAAACAAAAACAACAAAAAAGAAAGAAAGAGAGAAAGAGAAAAAAATCCCCCCAAAAAAAAAAAAAAACATAAAAAAATATA
>NW_020869889.1:217740-222740 GCF_003789085.1 Penaeus vannamei
TCTCTCTCTCTCTCTCTCTCTCTCTCTCTCTCTCTCTCTCTCTCTCTCTCTCTCTCTCTCTCTCTCTCTCTCTCTCTCTCTCTCTCTCTCTCTCTCTCTTTCTCACTCTCTCTCTTTTGTTCTCGGTTCCTTGTTCTTTCGTCTTTCTCTCTCCCTTTTGTAGCCGCTGTGTCCGTCTCTGTATCGGTGTCTCTTTGTCTCTTTCGCTCTCTGTTTGTGGCTCTCGCCCTCTCTGTATCTGTTTGCCCCCTCCCCTTTCTCTCTCTCTCTCTCTCTCTCTCTCTCTCTCTCTCTCTCCTCTCTCTCTCTCTCTCTCTCTCTCTCTCTCTCTCTCTCTCTCTCTCTCTCTCTCTCTCTTCTCTCTCTCTCTCTCTCTCTCTCTCTCTCTCTCTCTCTCTCTCTCTCTCTCTCTCTCTCTCTCTCTCTCTCTCTCTCTCTCTCTCTCTCTTTCTCTTTTTATTCCCTCCTTTCCTTTCTTTCCTCCCCGCATTGTCCCTATGGCATTTTCTCCTTTCCTTTCCTTTTTCTTTCTTCCCCTTCTCTTCCTTCCATCCTGCCATCCTCCATCCTTTCTCACCTTTCCTTTTCTCCCTCCATCTCCATCCTTCCTCCACCTTTCCCCTTTCTCTCCCTCCATCCCCTCCTCCCCCTCCCATCCCCCTCCTACCCTCCATCCTATCATCCCCTCCATCCCTCCATCCCCCTCCATTCCCATCCCATCAACCCCCCCTCCCCTCCCATCCCTCCATCCCCCTCCCATCCTCCATCCCCTCCATCCCCTCCCATCCCACCCACCCCCTCCCATCCCACCCCTCCCATCCCACCCCACCCTCCATCCCCTCACCCAAACCCACGAGGACGCCCAGCCTGCCTGAGAACAGCGTCCCCCAACTTTCGTCCCAATATTGACCCAGCTCTCTCGTGTGCCCCGTCCTTCCTATCCCCAATCCCCCCCCCCCGCCCCCCCTTTTGTCGCCGCGTGGGATGGCCGAAGAGTCCCGAAAGAAACTGCAAACACTCCCCGTAACTCGAGCTGATGGATGGAGCTAATGGGTGACTCTCAACGGGGGGGTGGGGGTGGGGGGGGTGGGGGGGTGAAGATTTTGCAAATTGTGTTTTTTATCGGTTTTGAGGGGTGGAGGGGGAGGGGGGGTGAAGGGGTGGTAGGGGGGTGAGGGTGGTGGAGGGGGGGGGTGAGGGGAGGGGGTGGGAGGAGAGGTGGGAGGGGGGTGAAGGTGGGTGATGGGGTGAGAGGGATGGGGGGTGAAGGGGTTGAAGGGAAGCTGAGGGTGGGGGTGACGTGGGTGTGAGAGGTGGGAATGGGGGGGGGTGGTGGGGTGGGGAAGGGTTTGGGGATGTTGGAGAGTGGGTGGGGAAGGGACAGTGTGGAGAAGGAGGGAGGTTGGTAGAAGAATTAAGGGGAAGAATTAGAGGGAGAAGAAGGGAGAAAAAGGAGGGCAGGTAAAAGAAGGAGAAGTAGGAAAGAAGGGTTTAGAGTGCGGAGAAGAAAGGAAAATAAAGGAGAAGAAGGGAGGGGAAGGGGAGAGAAAGGGAGGGGAAGGGTTTAGAGTGCGGAGAAGAAAGGAAAATAAAGGAGAAGAAGGGAGGGGAAGGGGAGAGAAAGGGAGGGGAGGGTTAGAGTGGGAGAGAAAGGAAAATAAAGGAGAAGAAGGGAAAGGGGAGAGAAAGGAGGGAAGGTTTAGAGTGCGGAGAAGAAGGGAGAAAAAGGAGGACCAGGAACGGGAAGGAAAGGAAGGAGGGGAAGGGTTTAGAGTGCGGAGAAGAAGGAAAATAAAGGAGAAGAAGGGAGGGGAAGAGAAGGGAGGGGAAGTAGTGGTCGTCACCAGTATTTACAGTATCGATTTGTTTTTCAAGTTTTACCTCTCAGACGACAGCGTGTGTGCATATGTGTGTGTAATTGTATTTGCTGTTGCCAATGATGGGTCTTCATTGTTTCATCTATTTCATCAGCGATTTTCTCTCTCTTTTCTTTTTCTTTCTTTTGATTTTATTATCAGAATGTTGTTGATTTGTTGACTAACGAAAGGGAGATCGGAAAAATATGAATTGATGGGAAATGTATGGTGAATGTGATAAAAAAAAAACGAGATGTTTTAATGAAGTGAATGAATGACAGGTTTTGCATTTCTATAATTTTGTAAGATTAGAGATATTGAAGGATGAAAAACTACCACCATCACCCAGGAACAACAATAACAATAATAATAACACCATCACCACACCATCATCATCACAAAACCACCAAACCACCACCATCACCATAACCATCACCATCACATCACATCACCATCATCATCACCACCACCCACCCCCACCACCATTACCCCCCCACTCCACCACAACACCCACCCCTACAAGCCCCCCACCCCCATCCCCACCCCTCCACCCCCCCACCACCACCCCCACCCACCAACAGTGAAAGCCCACCACCAACACAGTCTTAAGCCTCGACCAGCGACCTGTAGCGTAGAATTGCAGATGTGTAAGTATATAAGTGCACAGTGGTTTCCTCAAGTGGTTCGCGGGTTCGCAAAATAAGAGGGGAGGGGGGGAGGGGAGAGGGGGAAAGAGGGAGGAGGAAGAGAGAAGGGAGAAAGAGTGGGGGGGAGAGGAAAGGGGGAGGAGGGGGGGGAGGGGTAAAGAGGGAATTGGGAGGAAGAGAGAAGGGGGAAAGAGGTAAGGGGGGGAAGGGGGAAAGAGGGGAGACGGAAGGGGGAGAGGAGAAGGGAGAAAGAGGGAGGGGGGGGGAGAAAGGGAAAAAGGGGAGGAAGGGGAAATAGAGAAAGAAGATAGGGAAGGGGGAGAGAGAAAGGGAAAGGGGGGGAGCGAGAAGGGGGAAAGGGAAGAAGAGAGAAGGGAAGAAGGGGAAAGAGAGAAGGGGAGAGTGGGGCAGAGAGATGGGGAAGAGTGAGGAAAGAGAGAAGGGGGAAGAAGGGGGAAGCGAGAAGGGGATAGGAGATGGGAGAAAGAGAGAAAGGGGGGGGGAGAGGAGAGCGGGGAAAGAGGGGAAGGGGTGGGACTGTGTGGTTGGTTAGTGGTTGCTAGTCGTGACTGAGGAATGGAACCTGGTTGTCTGTCTGTCTGTCTGTCTGGCTCGCTTGTTCCTCGCCGAAGTCATAAAGCTTTCGAGATGTGTCTGTTTGTTCAGCTGTTCATCGTGTTTGAGACAAAGATACAATTTTTTGTTTCTTTTTCTTTATCTTCTTTTCCTTCGTTTTTCTTTATTTGTTTCTTCGACTAATTTTTATTCACGTTTTTTCCCTTCTAATCTTTCTCTTTCAGTATTTTTCATTCATTATTTTCTTCGCTATTTTTTCATTCATCTTTCGTCTTCTTCGTCATCTTTCTTCATTCATTTTTCATCTCCTTCATCTTTTCCATTCACTTTTTCCACCTTCTTCTAATTTCTCCTTTTCCTTCATTTTTCCTTCCATCCATCTTTTCATCTAATCTTGTCCTTCGTCATCTTTCTCATCCCCTTCATCTTTTCCATTCATTTTATTCCACCTTCTTCTAATTTCTCATTTTCCTTCATTTTCCCTCCCATCCACCTCATCTTCTAATCTTCTCCTTCGTCATCTTTCCTCATTCATTTATCATCTACTTTGTCTCTTCCACCTTCTTCTAATCTCTCCCTTTCCTTCATTTTTTCCTCCATTCATCTCTTCTTCTAATCTTCTCCTTCGTCATCTTTCTCATCCCTTCTCTTCATTCATTTTTTCTCTTCTTCTAATTCTCATTTTCCTTCGATCTTCCATTCTCTCTTCTCATCTTTCCTTCTTTACACCGTCACCTTCCTCATTTAATTATCCTCTCCTTTATCTTTTCCACCTTCTTCTAATCTCTCCCTTTCCTTCATTTTTCTTCCATTCATCTCTTCTTCTCATCTTTCCTTCTTTACTCTGTGACGTCGAGAAGAACCTTCCTCATTTAATTATCATCTCCTTTATCTTTTCCACCTTCTTCTAATTTCTCATTTCTTCATTTTTCTTCCATTCATCTCTTCTTCTCATCTTTCCTTCTTTACACTGTGACGTCAAGAAGAACCTTCCTCATTTAATTATCATCTCCTTTATCTTTTCCACCTTCTTCTAATCTCTCCCTTTCCTTCATTTTTCTCTTCCATTCATCTCTTCTTCTCATCTTTCCTTCTTTACTCTGTGACGTCAAGAAGAACCTCAGACGCTTAACAATCCGAACATTTGAGACCTTCGCTGTTGCTCTGCATGTTGCAATATCTGTTGCTCTTGTTATGTGGTTCTTTTTTTGATATTTTAGATTTAGATAAGATAGGATAGAAGTAGATAGACTAGATAGAGAGATAGAGAATAGAGATAGAGAGATAGAGAAGAGAGGAGAGAGAGAGAGAGAGAGAGAAGAGAGAGAGAGAGAGAGAGAGAGAGAGAGAGAGGGAGAGAGAGAGAGAGAGAGAGACAGAGAGAGGAGAGAAATAGAGAAAGAGAATTAGAGAGGGGGGGAGGGGGAGAGGGAGGGAGAAGGAGAGAGAGAGAGAGAGAGAGAGAGAGAGAGAGAGAGAGAGAGAGAGAGAGAGAGAGAGAGAGAGAGAGAGAGAGAGGAGAGAGAGAGAGAGAGAAAGAGACAGACAGACAGACAGACAGACAGACAGAGACAGAGACAGACACAGACAGATTAGAAGAGAGAGAACACAAGAGAAAGAACAGAAAAGAGGAGAGAAAACGGAACGAAAATAATAGAGAAAGAGAGGGGAAAAAATAACGAAAGAACTAAAAAAAAAAAAAAAAAAAAAAAAAAAAAAAAAAACGAGAAAAAAGAGAACTCACATACAACCCAACGAAAGAGCGAGACAAAACAAACAGACAGCACCAGACGCAGCACAGCAACCAGAGCGAGAAAAAAAAAAAAAAAAAAAAATGAACTCGGATACGATCACACGATATTGTCTTCAGCGATCATTAAACACGTATAACGAAAGATCAGATCGGGAAAACGTGAGACAG
>NW_020869889.1:227740-235739 GCF_003789085.1 Penaeus vannamei
CCGACCCCAACCTCGCGATCTCTTCAACGTCGGGTCTTTCGAGAGATCCTTCATCCACCTATTATTCATTTATTCATCTCTCCGCTGCTTCCTTGGCGATGATGTGATTCTTATACATTCAGTGGCACATCTCCTCCCCTCCTCCTCCTCCTCTTCCACTTCCTCCTCATCTTCCTCTTTCTCCTCCTACCTTATTCCTTCTCCTCTTCCTCCTCTTCCACTTCCTCCGCCTCCCATTCTCCTCCTCTTCCTCCTCCCTTACTCCTTCTCCTCCTACCCTCCTCCTTCTCCTTTTCCTTTCCTCCTCTCCTTCCCTCCCTCTCCTTCCTCCCTCCCCTCCTCCCTCTCCTCCCTCCGCCTCTCCTCCCTCCTCCCCTCCTCCCTCTCCTCCCTCCTCTCCCTCCTCCTCTCCTTCCTCCTCCTCCTCCTCCTCCTCCTCTCTCCCCTCCTCCTCCTTCCTCCTCCTCTTCCTTCTTCCTTCTTCTTCTTCTTCTCTCGCTCCGCTGCATCGCCGTTGATGGACAGGTTCTCGCGGCCGAAAGGTAATTATCGGAGAAGGTTCGAGAAGGTCTTGCAGGGCCGCCGAAGAGCCTGAGAGGTAGATTTTTTTTTTTTTTTTTTTTTTTTTGGGGGGAGGGGTGGGGTTGTATGGATGTATGTTGATGTGTCTGTGTCTGTCTGTCTTTCTGTCTCTCTCTCTCTCTTCTTCTCTCCTCTCTCTTCTTTTCTTTCTTTTCTTTTCCTTTTTTCTTCTCTCTCTCTCTCTTCTCTCTCTCCTCTTCTCTCTCTCTCTCTCTCTCTCTCTCTCTCTCTCTTTCTTTCTTTCTTTCTCTCTCTCTCTCTCTCCTCTCTCTTCTTTTTCTGTGATCTCTCTCTTGTTCTGTTTTTATCGGAATATCATAACTGTTCGTGATCTCACAGAGGAGAAAATTTTTTAGTTTTTTTTTTCTCTCTCTCTCCGCTCTTCTCCCCCCCCCCCTCTCCCTCTCTCTCTCTCTCTCCTCTCTCTCTCTCTCTCTCTCTCTCCTCTCCTCTCTCTCTTTTCTCTCTCTCTCTCTCTCTCTCTCTCTCTTCTCTCTCTCTCTCTCTCTCTCTCTCTCTCTCTCTCTCTCTCTCTCTCTCTCTCTCTCTCTCTCTCTCTCTCTCTCTCCTCTCTCTCTTCCCTCTCCCTCTCCCTCTCTCTTTCTCTCTCTCTCTCTTTCAGAAAGTAAAAAAAAAAAAAGAGAAAAGAAATCAAAGAAAAAGAAAAAAAAAGAAACAGACAGAAAAGCCAATAAAAAAAATCAAAGAAAAAGAACAAGAAAAAAAAAGAATTAAACAAACAAACAAAACAAAAACAGAGCGAGACAGGGAACTTTCACCTTTATGAATCCTTTTCTCGATATTTTGGTGGTCTTGTTCAGGTTGGTTTAGTTGAAGTGAACCCTTGCTTTGTTACTTTTGTGGGAAAGGTGGGGGTGGGGGGGGGGGCAAGGTGTATGAAGGTGGGAAGGGGGAGGTATGAGGTGGGAGGAGGGGAGTATGAGGTGAGGGGGATTATAAGGTGGAGGAGGGAGTATGAGGTGAGGGGGGGGCGGTATGGGAGGGAAGGGAGATGAGGTGAGGGGGGGCGGTATTAGGTGGGAGGAGGGGATATTAGGTGAGGGAGGGGTATGAGGTGGGGGATAGGACGAGGTAGGGAGGGGTTAGGGTATGAGGTTGGGAGGGGGACGAGGTAGGGAGGGGGTAGGGAATGAGGTGGGGAGGAGGGGTATATGGTGGGGTATAGGAGGTAGGAGCAAGGGGAAGGAAGTAGGAAGTGGTGGAGGGGGTGTATGAGGAGAGGGAGGGGGTAATAGGTGGGGAGGGGAGTTAGGAGTGGGTGGTTATTTTGACGAGGAAAAGGGTTTAGGGAAAATATGATTAATAAAATAGAGAAAAGGAGGGCAAGAATGAATGAAAGAGAAAAAGAGAAAAGAGAGAGAGAACGCAGACAAAGACAGAGACAGAGAGAGCGAGACAAAGCCATAGAAAAAAAAAGAAAAAGGGAGAAAGAGAAAGAGAGAGAGAAAAAAAAAAGAAAGAAAAAAAAAAACAAAAAAAAACTCGATAATGATATGCAAAAGAGAGCCGCCTCAGCTATCACGTGCGACTTGGTAATCTGACAGAGCAATGCGATCTCGAAATTTTCTCTTAAACGTTGCCGAAGGAGAAGGTGTGACTCCCCCCCCCCCTCCCCCATTCCCCCTCCCTACCCCTCCCTTCCCTTACCCCCTCCCTTCCCCTACCCCCATCCCCCTTCAAAAAAAAAAAAAAAAAAAAAAAAAAAAAAAAAAAAAAAAAAAGGAAACGTTCACCAAATCCATAAGGACTACGGAACCACACAGACCGAGTTGACCTTTCGACCTTACGGAGGTGTGGGTCGAGCTTCTCACTTTCGTGCTGTCGATGCTTTACAAACATGCAGCAGGGAGAGAGGAGAGAGAGAGAGAGAGAGAGAGAGAGAGAGAGAGAGAGAGAGAGAGAGAGAGAGAGAGAGAGAGAGAGAGAGAGAGAGAGAGAGAGAGAGAGAGAGAAGAGAGAGATGAGAGAGAGAAGAGAAGAGAGAGAGAGAGAGAGGAAGATAGAGAAGAGACAGAGAGAAAAAAAAGAACCAAAGAGAGAGAGACAAAGAAAGGATGATAGAAAGAAAGATAAGAAGAGATAGAAAAAAGAAAGAGAGAAAAGAGATAGAGATAGAGAGAGAGAGAGAGGATGAGAGAGAGAGAGAGAGAGAGAGAGAGAGAAGAAGAGAGAGAGAAAGAGGAAGAGAAGAGAGAGATAGAGAGAAGCAAGAAAACCGAACCATGAAGATGTCAGACAAGCGTTGTAAGAACCGTATTGGATTTCAAGATAAAACCCTTTATAGGGATAGGGGAAGGGGAGGGGGAGGAAGAGGGGGAGGAGGGTAGAAGGGCAGAGAAAGGGAGGAGGAGGGAGGGAGGAGAGGGGGGAGGGGTTTCATCGCGTGGTTACCGTGTTAAATAAGACATTAGCCCTTTGTGAGAGCAATTTGAAACAAAAACAAAACAAAAAACAAAAAAAGAGAGAGAGAGAGAGAGAGAATAGGAAAAAGATAGACACTTGATAACCGCCGCTGATCTATCTCAGATGACCCTGCATAAAAAGGGAGAAGGGAGAGAGAAAAAGAGAAAAGGGGGAAGAGAGAAAGAGAAAGTGAGAAATAGAAAAAATTGAGAAAGAGAAAGAAAGTGAAAAAGAGAATGAAGAAGAGAAAGAGGAAGAAATTAAGAAAGATAGAAAGTGAGAGAGAGAGAGAGAGAGAGAGAGGAGAGAGAGCCGACATACAGAAAGAGAGAGAAGATAGAGACAGATAGAGAGAGAGAGAGAGAGAGAGAGAAGAGGAGAGAGAGAGAAGAGAGAGAGAGAGAGAGAGAGAGAGAGAGAGAGAGAGTGAGAGAGAGATGCGAAGAGAGAGAGAGAGAGAGAAGAGAGAGGCCGGACAGACAGAAAGAGAGGAGACAGAGAATGAAGTGAATGTAGACGTCCAAGAGTGTGAGCGTGTTTTGCTCATTTATGCATTCATGGAGAACGCGAGTGAGAGTTCCTTCGTTCCAGCCTCTACTCCTCCTTCTCCTCTTCCTTATCTTCCTCTTTCTCCCCTTCCTCTTTCTTCTTCTCCTCTTCCTTATCTTCCTCTTTCTCCCTCTCCTCCCCTTCTCTTCTTCCTCCCTTCTTCTCCTCTCCTCCTTTTCTTCTTCATCTTCTCCTTCTCCTCCTTTTCTTCTTCTTCCTCCTTCTTCTCCTTTGTCTTCTTCTCTTCTTCTTCCTCCTCTCTTTACTCCTCACCCACCTCTTCGTCCTTCTACTCCTTCTTTTCCACCTCCTCCTCCACATACTCCTCTTTCTCTTCATCTTCCTCCTCCTCTTTATCATCATCATCACCCTCCTCTTCCTCTTCCTTTTCTTTCTCTTCGACTTCCTCCCCTTCCTCTTCCTTCCTCTATCTTTTCCTTTCTTCACTCTTATACGCATAAAAATAATACACGTATATGTACGTGCAATGTAAGTGTGTGTGTGTGTGTGTGTACGTGTGTGTGTGTGTGTGTGTGTGTGTGTGTGTGTGTGTGTGTGTGTGGTGTGTGTGTGTGTGTGTGTGTGTGTGTGGTTGTGTGTGTGTGTGGTGTGCGTGTGTTGTGTGTGTGTGTGTGTGTATTTATTTTCATCCGGGTCGCGTAACGGAGGTTGTCTCTTGTTCCGGGTTACAACGAAGAGAACTGGGAATTAAGATTTCAAAGATGTTGACTTTAATGGACATGTGGTCTTAGAGAGACTTATACGGCTTCGTATTATTAATTTCCATTTTTTCCCTCTCTCTCTCAGCTGCCCAAAATTTGTAATTAATAAAAAAATAAAAAAGACTGAAATACAAAAATATCTCTATAGGATATTCATTTTTATTTTTTCCCGTTCTTGTTTTGTGCTATCCCAATTTTTTTTTTTTTTATTCCCATCATTCATTCATTTTTTTCTTTTCCTACATCTAAAACCATTCGTCAATATCACGGTCTTTAACCCTATTTGACATTTTTACATTTTTTTTTCTTTCTCTCTTTCTTTCTTCCTTTTTCTTATGGAAACTCCAATCACGCATGTGTCATTGTAATTGGTAAACCATGACTCAGCTTTTTAATCTATAGACTAAACACGGCAGACACGGAGGCTGCTTAATCAGTAGAGAAAATTGATAGGAAGAGAGCTACGGTGAGGAAAGGTCGAGAGGGAGAGAGAGGAGAGGGAGAGGGAGGAGGAGAAGGGAAGGAAGGAGGGAGGAGGAGGGGAGGAGGGAGGGGGAGGGAGGGGAAGGAGAAGGAGTGGGAGAATAAGAGAGGGAGGAGGGAGGGAGAGAAGGAATAGGGGAAGGAGGGAAAGAGAGGAGAGAGAAAGAGAGGGGTGTGGAGAAGAGAGGGATGTGTATGTGCGCGTGTGTGTGTACGCATTCAAAAGTAATCAGTATATGAAAATAGCATTTATTTCGCGATATAAACTCCCACACCCTCATACCCCTCCATTCTTAACCACTCCCTCCCTTCTTCCGTCTCCCTTCTCTCCCTCCTTCCCTCCCCTTCCCTCCCTTTCACCCATCTCCCCCTCTTCCCTATTCACCTCCTCAAGTTTTTTATCTCCCCTCCTCCCCTCCCGCACTCTCTCTTAGGCCTCTCCCATTATTGCATGAAACCGCGCCAATAGCAGTTCATAAAGTGCGTGTAAATGGCGGCGAGATCACACTATAAGCGCCGAGAGAGTGAGAGCCGATGGTGCCTATAGAGGATCGAAGCCTTTGTCGGTGGAGGATCGAGATCTTTGTGTCATTGGGGAACACGATTTTCCGATGCTCTTTTTTTCCTTTTTCTTTATTCTCTCTTTTCCTATACTTTTCTTCCCTCTAGCCTATGGTTAGAATACGTAAATCATCTTTTTTTCCCTCTCTCGCCTTTTTTTCTCAATGTCTTTACCGGGGGATTAGATCCTATGAAGAGATATCTTGACAGGAGAGACGCTAAAAAAAGAGAGGGATTGGATCCTTCTAATAAATCTTCGTCGTCTATGATAACCCGGAGATCGACGTCAGGCCATTAATGCAAACGTGATGTCCAGGTGTTTTGAGAGAGGAGGAGGAAGGAGGAGAGAGAGGAAGAGGAGGAGGAGAGAGAAGGAGGAAGGAGGAGAGAGACGGAAGGAGGAGAGAGAGGGAAGAGAGAAGAGGAGAGAGACGGGAGGAAGAGAGAGGAGAGGAGGGAGGGAGACGGAAGGAGGGAGGGAGAGAGAGAAGGAGGGAGAGGAGGAGGAGGGAGAGAGACGGAAGGAGGGAGGGAGAGAGACGAGGAGGAGGGAGAGAGACGGAAGGAGGAAGGAGGGAGAGAGACGGAAGGAGGAGGGAGAGGGAAAGAAGGGGAGAAGAAACGAGGGAATGGTAAAAACGAGGCGAGAACGGTTAGAGGGAGAGGGAGAGGGAGGAGAGATAGATAGATAGATAGATGGAGAGAGATAGATAGATAGAGATAGATAGATAGATAGATAGAGAGAGAGAGAGAGAGAGAGAGAGAGAGAGAGAGAGAGAGAGAGAGAGAGAGAGAGGAGGAGAGAGAGAGAGAGGAGAGAGAGAGAGAAAAAGAGAGAGACAGAAGAGAGAGAGAAGAAAAGAGAGAGAGGGAGAGAGAGAGAGAGAGAGAGAGAGAGAGAGAAAGAGAGATAGAGAAAAAAAAGAAAGATAGAGAGAAAAAAAACTCAATCACACCCCCACACACAAACAAACAAGAAACAAACAAACAACAAACCACTTTCATCCGCCCAATTACCTAGCGATCATCCCCATATAACGGCCATAAAACGTCACCTTATCTTCCCCATATCAAAGTGGCCGATAACAAGACGCGGATATTAGCACTCATTCGCCTTAAGAGTTGTTCTTAAGACGCTCAATGTTCATGATGTGGTGGGAGGTATGGAAAAAAAATAAAAAAAAAAATAATATAAAAAAAAAAAGCAAAAATGAAGAAGAAATTTGCATACAAAAAGAAATTTGCAAAAATGAAGAGGAAATCTGCATATATTTCTCTCTCTCTTCTTCTTTTCTTTTGTTTTTTTTTTTTCTTTTTTCTCTCTGTTTCTGTTTCTCTCTTACTTTCTCTTTTCTTTTTCTCTCAATGTTTTTTTTTTTCTGTCTGTCTGTCTGAGTCTGACTTTTGACTTTCTCTATGTTATCTCATTTTTATCGCTCTCTTTATCTCGTTTTTCTATCTCTCTATTCTATTTCTCATCTCCTCTCTTTCTCTCTCTCTCTTCTTCTCGTCTCTCTCTCTCTCTCTCTCTCTCTCTCTCTCTCTCTCTCTCTCTCTCTCTCTCTCTCCCTCTTTCTCTCTCTCTTCTTCTCTCTCTCTCTCTCTCTCTCTCTTCCCTCCTTCTCTCTCTCTCTCTCCTCTCTTCTCTCTCTTCTCTCTCTCTCTCTCTCTCTCTCTCTCTTCTCTCTCTCTCTTCTCCCTCTTCTCTCTCTCTCTCTCTCCCTCTCTCTCTCTCTCCTCCCTCTCTCTCTATCTCTCTCTCTCTCTTTCCCTCTCTCTCTCTCTCAATCTCTCCCCATTTTTACCTGTTAACAGATAAAAAAAAGTGAAAACCGACATCTCCAGATTACCTTCTGCTAATGTTAGCGCTTTACCGATCGCTCAAGTACCAGACTGTAGCGATTTTGCGCTAACTTTTGCATTCCAGTCTGGCAGAGTCATTTTGCTCCAGTTTTAAATTACTAAATGGGGAAAAAAGAAAGACTGATTGGTTCTTTTCTTACAGACGAGTGAGAAATGAGGTTGAGAAGGTAGAGAGTAGATAAGGTAGAGAAGAATGTAGAGAGAGGGTATTATGGTGATGATGATGATGATGATGATGATAATGATGATGATTGATTTTGAGAAACGATAGTTGAGGATAATGTTGATGATGTAGATAATTATAAAAAGTTAGCAGAAAAAAACAACGATAATAATGATACTACGATAATGATAATAAAAATTTTCCTAATGATGATAATGATGATAATACAAACACCAATAATGATACTATTACTACTACTAACGATAATAATAGTAATAAAAATAATATGAATAAAGATGATTATATGAATGATAATGATAATAAAAATAGCAACATCAATAATAATCATAAGAGGAGTGAAAGGTCTCGACAGCATATAGCAATTAAGCCAGATTTCATGCGGTTCGAACAGATACTTGGTTTTATCTTCTTTAAAAACCTTTATCTTCGATGTTTTCAAAACCAACATTTACGAGGGCGGAACAACACCCCCACTTTCCGGGTGTATGTGCCTAACCTTTGTGTGCGCTTCTTTTGCTTCGTGTGCCGGTTGTTATGGATGTGTTCGCTTTCTGTCAAGTGTGTGTGTGTTTGTGTGGTGTGGTGTTGCGTCGGGGACCATTTTTGTGGTTTTTTTCTTGTTTGTTAAGGC
>NW_020869889.1:247969-250469 GCF_003789085.1 Penaeus vannamei
TTTCAGAGATCAAATTTGAACTTGTAGTCGATTGATAATTATTCATGAGCATGAGCCAGAGTGGTGGAGGAGGGAGAAGAGTGGTCGATTTTCACTGTGTTTGCTGTTTCTTGTGTGGTTGATTTGACTGTTGTTGGTTGTGTTTGGAGTGTTGATTTTGACTGTTTGTTTGGTGTTTGTGTGTTGATTTGACTGTTGTGATTGTGTTGTGTGTTATTTGACTGTTGTTTGTGTTGCTTGTGTTTTTTTTTTGTGGATTTGAACTGTTGTTGGTTGTTTGTGTTGATTTGACTGTTGTTGTTGTTGTGTGTTGATTTGACGTTTGTTTGGTGTTGGTTTGATTTGACTGTTTGTTTAAGAGTGTCCTGTGAATGTGTTTGATTTGACTGTTTGTTGGTGTATTGGTGTGTTGATTTCAGTGTGTTTGTGGATTCGTGGTCTGTTGATTTTCACGGTTTATGGGCTTAGTTTTGTTGATGTCCACTGTTTGTTTGTGAGTTGTATGTTGAATTCCACGTTGTTTGTGTGTTTGTTTGTGTGTTGATTTCACGGTTATTTGCTGTTTTGTTTGTTGACGTCACTGTTTTTTTGTTGTTTGTTTATAGATTTCACTGTTTGTTTGGTGATTGTTTGTTGATTTCACTGTTTTTTTTTGCTGTTTGTGTTTTATTTCATGTTTTTTGTTTTATTTTTTTTGTCGATTTCACTGATTGCTCTTGTGAGTTTGCTGTTTAATTTTACTGTTTTTTGTTGTTTATGTGTTGATTTTCACTGTTTGTTTGTGGTTTCTGTGCTGATCACTGTTTCTTAGTGTTGTTATTTCACTGCTTGTCATTATTTCACTGTTTATTTATTAATTGTTTGTTGATTTCCTCGTTTGATTGTAGATTCTAACTGGTCTGTTTGTTGTTGATTTCGTTACTTGTTGTTGTTGTTACTTTAGTTTGTTACTTGCTTGTTGTTTGTTGTCGCGAACTGTCGAATTGGATGAACTTGTGGAAATAGATATTCAGAACGTTTGGGATTTCCTGTTGATAAAATCACTATCCACTCTGGCCGTTTCTCTCTCTCTCTCTCTCTCTCTCTCTGTCCCTCTCCTCTCTCTCTCTCTCTCTCTCTCTCTCTCTCTCTCTCTCCCCGCCTCTCCCTTCTCTCTCTCATCCTCTTCTCTTCTCTCTCTCTCTTCTCTCTCTCTTCTCCCCTTCCCTCCCATCTCTCATCCTCCTTCCCCCCCCCCTTCATTCTCTCTTCTCTCCTCCCATCCCCTCCCCCCTCTCTCTCTCCCCTTCCCTCCTCTCTCTCTCATCCCCTTTTTCCCCCCCTCCTCTCTCCCCCCCTTCCCTTCCTCCAGCCCTCCTCCCATTCTCTCTCTCTCTCTCTCTCCCTTTCCCCTCCCTCCCCCCCTCTCTCTCCCCCTTCCCTCCCTCTCTCTCATCCCTCCTCCCCCCTCTCTCTCTCTCTTCTCTCCCTCTCTCTCTCTTCTTCTCTCTCTTCTCTCTCTCTTCTCTCGTCTCTGCTCTCTCTCTCTCTGCTCACATCTCTCATCCTCCCCCTTTTCCCCCCCCCCCCTCTCTCTCTCTCTCTCTCTCTCTCTCTCTCGTCTTCTCTCTCTCTCTCTCTCTCTCTCTCTCTCTCTCTCTCCTCCCTTCCTCCCATTCTCTCCCCCCCCCCTCTCTCTCTCTCTCTCTCTCTCTCTCTTCTCTCTCTCTCTCTCTCTCTCTCTCTCTCTCTCTCTCTCTCTCTCTCTCTCTCGCTCTCTCTCTCCCTCCCTCACTATCTGCTCTGGCCGTTTCATCGCTAAATAATGATGGAGGTGAATTAAAGTGTTTGGACGGTATATGGTGGCGTGAGTTTAATGCAAACACCGTATATTCGCTGTTATCTTTCTCTTTCATATACGTGTGAAAAACACATGCATTTATTTGTTAAATTAAATTATTTATGGCCCCATGCACACACACGCACATACACACACATACATACAAAACACATATGCACACTCGACGCACACGGCACCACACACACACGCACACACCACACACACAAAACACACCACACACACACACACACACACAACTCGCACACACACACACACACACACACACACAAACACACACACTCGTACGCACATGTACACACCACGCGTACGCATACACCAAAAAAACACACGAAAATATATGCCCTAACACCACACACACAAAGACATACGTGCACATACACACACAACCCCCAAACATACAACACCACAAAAAAACACACATAAATCACAAAGAAAAACATACATACAACAAAACGTAAATAACACACACGCAAACATATATTCGTAGGTTTTGCCATGTATAAAGGCGAGAGGGGAAAGGGGGCGTGTTAAAGGGGGGGGAGGGGAGGGGAGGGGAGAGGGAGAGGAGAGGGAGAGGTTTAAGCGGGCGAGGGAGAGGGGAGAGGAAGTGGGGGAACGGAGAGGAGAGAAGGCAAGGAGAGATGTTTAAGTGCGAGGGTG
>NW_020869889.1:252969-257969 GCF_003789085.1 Penaeus vannamei
CTCCCTCTCTCTCTATCTTTATTTATTCTTTCCTTTTGTCACAACGATGAAATGTAATAATAAAAAAAATCCAAACAAAAGCTAAAATTCTCTAATTTAGCTTATACCGAAAAGCATTTACATCTTCTCCATTTGATCTGATTAATTTAATCTTTCATTCGACAAGTAGAATAAAAGGAGAGAGAAAGATATGCAAATTTGATCACAGCTTTCTTTTGTTTTCTGTGTTTCGATAAAAAGAACTAAAAAAAAACAAAAAAAAAAAAAAAAAAAAAAAAACAAACAGACAGAGGGATAGCAACAACAGTGGACTACGCACAGGTAATAATGAAATGAACGAATATCGAAAGTGAATCATTTTTACAACGTCCTGTGTTTTTTCTCGCTCTTTTCCCCTCTTTCTCTCTCTCTTTCTCTCTCCTTCGTCCTTTTTTTTTATCCCCTCTCTCTTCCTCTCTCGCCTTTGTTTGTTCCTACATCTTACTTTTCTAATCTTCCATTATCTCTCTTTTCCTCTCCACACTTTATCTTTCTCTTTTTCCCCCCTCTTCACTTTTCTCACTCTCCCCTGCCCCCTGTCTTCCTTTTATCTTCTTCCTTTTCCTCACTCTCCCATTCTCTCTCACTTCTTATTCTTACTCTCTCTCCCCACACCCTTTCCTTGCTCCCAATCCTCACTCTCCTTTTCACTCTTACTTCCCATCCTTACTCTATCTCCCCTCACCCATCTCACTCTCTCCCCTCTCCCATTTTCTCTCACTCCCTTGCCTCCATTCTCTCTCAATCCCCTCTCCTCTCATTCTATCTCACTCCCCTCTCCCCCATTCTATCTAACTCCCCTCTCCTCGCATTTTCTCTCACTTTCTCCCCTCCCCCTTTCTCTCTCACTCCCTTCTCCCCATCTTCCCTCTCCTCACTCTCCTCTCGCCCCCATTCTCTCTCACTCCCCTCGCATCCATTCTCTTCTAATCCCTCTCCTCCCATTCTCTCTCTCTCCCCTCTCCTCTCCCCTCTCCTCCCATTTTCTCTCACACTCCCCTGTCCCACCATTCTCTCTCACTCCCTGACCTCCGTTTTCTCTTTCGAGCTTATACTCTTTTAAATCTGAGTGATGCATGTTTAACACACGGCGGGGAGTATAGTTTTTGTTGAAAAAATGATCTGTTAAATATATTCAGTTATTTTTGTTTTGTTTAATATGTTATGTTGAAGATCTGCTGAAAATGTGTTAGAATTGTTGTGTTAATTTTTTTTTCTGAATATGTTCTGTTGACAATATTCTGTTGGAAATGTTCTATTGAACTTGTTTAGTTGACAATATTCAGTTGAAGATGTTCTTTTGAAAATGTTCTATTGAAGTTATTCTGTTTAAAATGTTCTCTTAACAAGGTTTCTGTTGAACAGACACATACAGGAATTAATTGAATGATAGATAGATAGGTACATACATAGAAAGATAAATGGATAGATAAAGATAGACAGTCAGACAACCAGACAGACAGATAGAGAGAAAGAAAGACAAACAGATATGTAGATAAATATATATATAGACAGACAGGTAGACAGATAAGCAGATAGAGAGAGAAACAAAGGTGTTTATCTTTTTGTAGATATGCAGATAGGGAAGACAGATAGAATGATACAAACGGAGTGAAATGAATTTTTATCAATGACAAAACATCACTTACTAAACCTTATTCATATATACGACGTGTAAAAATGTATGCCAGTTCGCCCAATTATCAATCGTCTGTATAATTGCATGAAATTTTATCTCTATCAATCGCCTATTGTCAGCATTCATTAAATCCGTATAATATATTCACGCTCCCTGTTGTATCGTTTCCCGTTTTCTGATTCATCACGTTTTCTGTTGGAATCCGCGCCGCTCTATCAACAACAAAACGCCATAAAAGGGAATATTTCATTAAGCGAAGGAATATTTAAATTGCTAATTTAAATGAAAACAAACAACACGCCCATTGAATAATGCTTTATTTGTCCGAAGGGGGGGGGGGGGCCCGGAATATTTGCCGAATTATTTGTTATTTGAACTTCCTCTTTAAAAACGCATAAATTGGAGCCGGCGAGGACTAACCGTCAGATCTATTTAGGCGGCGCCATCAGCAGACGGAAATTACCAATTGGCTGATATTTGTGACACGTGATATATAACCTCTCTACTCTTCACGCTTGCCAAATAAACTAATGAAGGTCTGCTGATGTGTGCCTGGCCTTTGGGGAGGGGGGGGGGGGAGAGGACGGGGTAGGTAAGAGGGAGGGAGGGAGGGAGGGTGGAGGAGGGAAGGACGGGGAGGGGAGGGAGGGAGGGAAGGGAGGAAGGAAGGAGGAGGAGGGGACGGGAGGGAGGGAGGAAAAGGACAAGGGTAGGGAGCAGGCGGTAGGAAAGGGAGGAGGGAGGAGGGACGGTAGGAGGGAGGGAGGGAAGGGAGGAGGAGGAAGGCGGTAGGAGGAAGGAAGACGAGGAGGAGTGAGAAGGAGTGAGAAAGAAGGCGAGGAGAAAGAGAAAGAAGAAGAGAAAGCGAGAGAGAGAGAGAGAGAGAGAGAGAGAGAGAGAGAGGAGAGAGAGAGAGAGAGAGAGAGAGAGGAGGAGAGAAGGAGAGAGAGAGAGGGAGAGAGAGAGAGAGAGAGTGAGAGAGAGAGAGAGAGAGAGAGTGAGAGAAGAGAGAGAGAGAAAGAGAGAGAAGAAAGAGAGGAAAGAGAGAAGGAGAAAGAGAGCGAAGAGAGAGAGAGGAGCGAGAGGAGAGAGAGAGAGAGGAGAGAGAGGAGAGAGAGAGAGAGAGAGAGAGAGCAGAGAGAGAGAGAGAGAGAGAGAGAGAGAGAGAGAGAGAGAGAGAGAGAGAGAGAGAAAGTGAGTTTCTCTCTCTCAACCAACCTTTCCATACCTTCACAATTTTTTTTTCACATATTCTATTCTGTCTGTCTCTATGGTCCTCTTTCTCTCTATCTACCCTTGCTATGTATATATGTATGCTTATACAATATACAATCTGCATGTAGGATTCATATGCATATATACACACATATGTACGTTCATGTATGCATACTATTGCATTTTCTGGATTATAAGTATATATATATATATATATATCTATATCTATCTATCTAATCTATCTATCTATTATATATTGTGTGTGTGTGTGTGTGTTCATCTTTAAAAAAAATCCAAATCAGTCTACTTGATTAAACTCAATCACAATGAATATAAGAATATAGAATAAAAAAAAAAAAAAATTGTCCCAGCCTTACGTGTTTGTTTACATAATCTTTATAGCGATGGTATCAGGGAAAATTAACACGCCCCTTGTTAAAAGACGATATTTTTAAGCTATTAAATTTATGAAAGGTTAATGAGGGTGCAGCGATAAGGATGATATTCGGGATTATGAAGGCACAGGAGGAGAGAAAAATTGGCAAGGTGAATAGCCTCGAAGAATATAGGAGGTTGGAGAGGGTGGGTGGTGTCCCCCCCCCTCCTCCTCCTTCTTCTTTCTCTCGATTTTCTTCTTTCTTGCTCTTTTCTCTCTCTCCCTCTTTCGTTTTTCTTCTTTTTCTCTTTGCCTTCTTTCTTCCTTTATCTTTCTCATGTTTACTTATTTTCTTATTCTCTTTTCTCTCTTTTCCTTCTTTACTTCATATCTCTACTTACTCTCTTCTTTCTTTCTCTCTTCTCTCTCTCGTAGTTTTTTCTTCCTTTTTTCCCTCTCTCTCTTTCTAATTCTTCATTCCTGCCTCTCCTCAATTTTCTCCCACTCCCCACTTTCTTTCTTTCCTCTCCTCACCTTCCTCTCCTTTGTTCCCTCCTCTCCCTCTTCTCCTTTCCTCTCTCCCCTCCCCAGCCCTCCTTCTCTCAATCCTACCTACTTCTCCTTCTTCTCTCTTTCTCTTCTTCTCCCTCTCTCCTCTCTCCCCTTCCTTCTTCCCTCTCCCTCTCCTCCCGCCCTTCTCTTTACCCTCTTTACGTTCGTTCGTTCCTTCTCTCCTTCCTCTTTCTGCCTCTCCTTTTCTTCCTCTCCCCCACCTCCTTCCCACCCTTCCTCAAAAAGGGAAAGAAGAAGAAAAAAAAAAAAACTCCCCCTCCCCTTCTAAAATGAATAAGAAAATCCCCTCCCCCTTCCCTTCTCCTTCTTCCCCCCCTTCCTTCCCTCCCCCCCCCCTTTTCCCTTCTCCCCCCCTCCCCCCTCCCCCTCTCTCCTTCCCTCCCCTTCTCCCTTCTCCCCCCTCCCTCCCTTCTCCCCCCTCCCTCATCCCTTTCCCCCTTCCCCTCCCTTCTCCCCCCTCCCCTTCCCCTTCTCCCGCCCCATCCCTTCCCCTCTCCCCCCTCCCCTTCTCCCCTTCTCCCCCCCTCCCCCTTTTCTAAAATAAATGAGAAAGTCTCCCTCTCCCTTCCCCTTTTCCCCCCCACTAACCTTCCCCTTCTCCACCCACCTTCCTCAATAAAAAAAAAAAAAAAAAAAAAAAAAAAAAAACGAAATGTCATTGAGTTGTTCAAATCCAGGGGCTTGTGGCGGTCATTTTACGTCGTCGTTGCAGTCGTCGAAAAACCGGGGGGGGAGGGGGGAGGGATGGGGGGGGGAATAACGCTTGCACATTGTCTGCAAGCACTGGAGGGGCGGAGGGGCGGAGGGGAGAGGGGAGGGGGAGGGAGGGAGGAGGAGAGGGAGAAAGCTTTAAGTTGGGTGAATGAGATTTTTTTTTTTTTTTTTTTTTTTTTTACTCGTCATGGATGGCGTTTCACAAGCCTCCATTTCCCTGCATAAGAACTGATTTTATTTCTTATTTTTTTGTTATTATGTATTTATTTATTTTTCTTTATTCATTTTTTTATTTAGCATCATCAATATTATCCTTATTATTATATTATTTCATTATCATTATCATTCAACATTTTTATTGTTTATTTATTTTCTATTTTTCTTCTTACATTTCTATATTATTTTGTAATCCAGCATTATCATATATATTTCTTAGTTTTTTTC
>NW_020869889.1:265469-270469 GCF_003789085.1 Penaeus vannamei
CTTGGGAGTTAAGTCTTGTATTAGGGTCCTGATTAGGTTGGATAGGAGTTAGGGGTTTTTGTATTAGGTTGGGGAAGGGTTCTGGATTAGGGTTCGAAGCTTGGGAGTTAAGGTCTTGTATTAGGTCCTGGATTAGGGTTGGGTAAGGAGTTAGGGTTTTTGTATTAGGTTGGGAAGGGTTCTGGATTAGGGTTCGAAGCTTGGGAGTTAAGGTCTTGTATTAGGTGGATTAGGGGGTAAGGTTAGGGGTTTTTTATTAGTTGGGGAAGGGTTCTGGATTAGGGTTCGAAGCTTGGGGTTGGGTCATACTCTTGTATCACATAGTAACGATGAAGATTTTGCTTTTTTAATTCATTTTTATTCTATTTTGGAACGATGAAGATTTGATTTTTCATTTTTTTGATGCATATTTATTTCTGCTTTTGAGGATTTTATCGTACACTGAGATTGGTTGAAGATTTTTTTAAATTCAATTTTATTCTATTTTAGAACGATGAAGATTTGATTTTTTTTTGATTTATTTTTTTTTTTGGTTTTTGAGGATTTTATCGTACACTAAGATTGGTTGAAGATGTTGGTTCTTTAATTCATTTTTATTCTATTTTGGAACGATGAAGATTTGATTTTTATTTTTTTGATGCATTTTTATTCTAGTTTTTGAGGATTTTATCGTTCATCAAGATTGGTCGACCAGGTGGCGTTTTAGGATCAAAAGGAACAAACATATCTATATCCTTAAGCGAGTCCCACAATCCTACAAATCCTACAATCCCACAAACAAGGACTTTTTAATACAACCGTCGAGATTGAGAGATTAAAAAAAAAATGTACTTTTTGACTTCTGACCAAGCGGATGTTTTTTTCCTTTTTTAGATTTTCTTTATTATTACGGATTTTTTTCTTCTTTTTTTCTTTTTTAATTTTCTTTATTATTTTTTGTTATTATTATCTTTTTTAATTTTCTTTATTATTATTTTTTGTGATTATTATTTTGAAATAAAGACCGGGACAGGTAATATATTTTGGAAATAAAGGCGAGACTGCAATGTTGAGTGCTGTTTAATATTGCTTCCTCTAATGCATACGTCAACAGGAGTTAAGTTCATAGCGTGGTTGCATAATCGCCAGTGAGAGAAAGAAGTAAAAAGTGAAAGAAGGAAAAAAAATGTAAGAAAGTATGCTTCATGAATATGATATGACAGTGAGAGAGAAAAGTAAAAAGTGAAAGAAGAAGAAAAAAAAATTGAAAGAAAGTATGCTTCATGAATATGATATGAACTTATATGCTCTGATGTTTCATCCCACTTAGATGAATATCACGATTTTTTTTTCTTCCTTACACGCCATATATAAAAATAATATTACAAAGAACTACCCTTTAAACAATTATAATAAACCATGGAAATGCTTTAAATATTACAAAGATTGAACTTATATACTCTGATATTTCATCCCACTTAGATAAATATCACGAATTTTGTTTTTTTCCTTCCCTACATGCCATATATATAAATAATATTACAAAGAACTACCTCAGTTATAAATAAACAATTATAATAAACAATTATAATTATAATAAATAATCATAAACAATTATAATAAACCATGGAAATATTTTTTTTGAGTCTCCAATTAAATAGAGTTGAATTTAAACACATTACACTGTTCATCCCTTTAATGGACTTACACAAGCTGCTTTTATCTCATCTGAACTCGTGTATGAAAAAATGCATTACTGAAACTTGTATAAAAGGCATGAATAAGAATGAATATCTTCACACATACATGTCTTCGTCAAGAATGTATATATATATCTTCGTCAGAAATATATGTATATATCTTCTTCGTCAAAAATACATGTATATATCTTTGTCAAAAATATATGTATACATCATCGTCAAAAATACACACACACACACATACATATATATATATATATATATATATATATATATATATATATATATATATATATATATATATATATATATATATATATCTTCGTCAAAGATACATGCATATATCGTCTTTATTTGATCGAAACCGATCAAATGCATTCCACGTATTGTGAAGATATTCATTATTATTCATACATTTTTTTTCTACCTCTGTTAACATGAATCCGGTTCATTCTGAAAACTTGTCGTTAACACGAATACGGTTTATACTGAAAACTTGTTAATATGGTTTATACTGAAAACTTGTTAATATGAATACGGTTTATACTGAAAACTTGAAAACTTGTCGTTAACTACGGTTTATACTGAAAACTTGTCGTTAACACGAATACGGTTTATACTGAAAACTTGTCGTTAACACAAATACGGTTTATACTGAAAACTTGTCGTTAATAGAATACGGTTTATACTGAAAACTTGTGATATGAATACGGTTTATACTGAAAACCTTGTTAATATGAATACGGTTTATACTGAAAACTTGTTAATATGAATACGGTTTATACTGAAAAACATGAAATACGGTTTATACTGAAAACTTGTTTCAGCTTCCCTCGGGTGTGAGTCACGTGACATACTCTAGAATGTATTCTTCTGTGAATAAATATTCTTATGTATTCTATGTTACGGGGAAATATGCAAATTAGGTCTTAATTAATCTCTGAAATTGGATTGTTTAATTTGTGTGTGTCTCGCTCTCTCCTCTTCATTTTTTATCGTTTTCCATTTGGATCATCTTTTCCTACTCTCTCTCTTTATCTCTTCTTTCTCTATTCCTCCCACTTCATCTTCCACTTCCACTTCTATCTCTTTCTCTTCTCCTTTCCTCTTTTTTTAGTCTCTCTCTCTCTCTCTCTCTCTCTCTCTTTCTTCTTTCTCTCCTTCTATCTCCGCATTTTTTTCTCTATCTCTCTCTCTTCTTTATCATCCTCTCTTCCATCTCTCCCTATCTACTTCCATTATTACTATTTCCGTCTGCTTTATCCCTTACGAGATTTTTCTTTCCAAATTTATCCAAACTTTCCTTTCTTCTTCCATTCTCTTCTCTCCCCTCTCTCCATTCCTCCCTCATTTCTTCCCCTTTCTCATCTCTATTTTATCCGTCCTTCACTCTATTTTTCCTTTCTTCTTCCCTTTTCTCCATCTCCTTTCCTTCATCACTCCCTCTTCTTTCTCCTTTCCCCACTCCCTCTCTCCTCCCCCCTCTCCCCCTCCTTTTCTCTATCTCCTCTCCATTCCCCATCCTCCTATCCTCCCCTTTTCTCCATCTCCTCTCCATCCCCCACTCCCTCTCCATTCCCGAATCTTCCTATTTCTCCCTCTCTCCCCCATCTTCTTTCTCCTTCCCCCTCTCCCTCTCCCTCTCCCCCCCATCTTATTTCTCCCTCTCCCCATCTTCTTCCCGCCTACCCCCTCTCCTTCTCTCCTCACCCACCCCCTTTTCTCCATCCCCCATCCACCATTCCTCCATCTCTCCCTCTTCCTCCCCCTTTTCTCCATCCCCGAATCCTCTTATTTCTCTCCCTCTCCCCATCTTCTTCCCCCCCCCCACCCTCTCCTCACCCCCCCTTCCTCTTCTTTCCCCCTTCCCTCCCCCCTACCCCTCTCCCTCTCTCCTCACCCCCCTCCTTCTTCTCCCCCCTACCCCTCTTCCCCCCTCCTTTCCCCTTCTCCCTCTCTCCTCACCCCCCCTTCCCCCTCCCTCTCCCTCACCCCCTCTCTCCCCATCCCACCCCATCACCCCCTTCCCCAATCCCCCCCCCCCTTTCCCCCCCACCCACCCAGCCGAACCGCCGAGCCGAATCTCCCAGTCAGACCACACAGACCCTGACCTGCCTGCCAATGACTGACTCTGAGAGGACCTGACCGTTCTAGCCATGCCTGCTGTCACGTCAGCCATTCCCCCGCTTGCCTGCCACCTCCCGCCACCTCCGTTTATGTCTCTGCCAACCTGCCAACACTTCCAACCGCTTTGATGGTGCATTCGACGTGACGGGTTTTGTTCGGACTGGACGAGGTTCGATCTAAAAAAAAAATCGTTGTATGGGCGTGGGTGTATTGTACAGATGTAAATTCGTGTCTGTCGGTATATATATCTATATGTATATCTACTAGATAGATAGATAGCGTATATTATACATATATGTATATCTATATCTATATCTACTGTATATTTATATTTATATTTATATTTATATTTATATGTATATGTATATAATGTATATCTACTAGATAGATAGATAGCGTATATTATACAGAAATAGATACGTGTCTATCGGTCTAGACGTGTGTATCTACCGGATAGATAGATAGATAGATAGATATCAGATAGAAACGCATATATTTTTGTGTTTATGCATGACCGTATATATGGATATAAATATGTCTATCAGTTTAGACATGCATATATACTGGATAGATAAGATAGATAGATAGATATAAGATAGACAGAAACGAATTTATTTTTGTGTATATGCATGTCCGTATACAAATATAAATACATATCTATCAGTTTAGACGTACATCTACCGAATAGATAGATAGATAGATAGATATCAGACAGATAGACAGAAACGCATTTATTTCTGCGTTTATGTATGTCCGTGTAAATGAATACAAATACACATCTATCAGTTTAGACATGTATATCTACTGGATAGATAGATAGATAGATAGATGTAATATAGATAGACAGAAACGCATCTATTTATGCATGTCCGTATATATGAATATAAATACATATCAATCAGTTTAGACACGCACATTTACTGGATAGATAGATAGATAGATATCAGACAGAAAAGCATTTATTTCTGTTTATATACATGGCCATATATATGAATATAAATACACATCTATCAGTTTAGACATGCATATCTACTGGATAGATAGATAGATAGATTTACGGCAGATAGGCAGAAAAAACATTTATCTCTGTATATGTACATGCCCCTATGCATGAATATAAATACATATCAGTTTAGACATCCATATCCGGATAGATAGATAGATAGATTTACGGCAGATAGGCAGAAAAAAACA
>NW_020869889.1:285469-290469 GCF_003789085.1 Penaeus vannamei
TAAATGAACATGTACGAGGTGATGGAACAAGAGAACAGACAGATATTGGATAACGTAATGAACGTAAAGCAGGTGAGAAGACGCAAATGAAAGAGAAAGTGATAGGATGATTCTTGACAAAAAAAAAAAAGATAATTAAAAGAATAAAAAATATATATAAATAAAAAAATAAGCATATAAATATATAGATAAAAAATATGTATATAAATAAAGAAATAAATGAATAAAAACTAGACGGGGGAGAAATATCAAGATAACAAAACAGTGCATAAGAAAACGAAGGTAAAAATGGAGGAAGTGAAGATGGAAGAGGTGATAATGCAGAAAACCGACAAGGGGAAAGATAATTAATTGATAAAGTAATGCAAGGAGAAAAACGCAGATGAAAGAGAAAGCGACAAGATAATGAAAAAAAGCGAACGGGGATAGAAGATGAAGATAAAAATAGAGTAAATGAAAATGGAGGAGTTGACGATGTAGAGAAACGAACGAGAGAAGAGAAAAATAACAGTTAATTGACAGAGTAACGCAGGTGGAAAAACGCAGAAGAAAGAGCAAATGACAGAATAATTATTGACAAAAAAGAAGAAGAAAAAAAAAAAAACAGAAGCGGAACGGGACAGAAACATCAAGATAACAACCCAATAGAAGTGAAGATGAAGATAAAACCAGAATAAATGAAAACGAAGGTGACAATGAAAAAAAAAAGAAAGAAGAAGAGAAGAATAAAAAAGACAAGAGAAACGGTTAATTGACAAAGTAACGCAAGTGGAAAAACGCAGAAGAAATAGCAAATAACAGAATAATTCTTGACAAAAAAAAAAAAAAAAAAAAAAAAAAAAGCGAAAAGAATAGAAATATCAAGATAAAACCAGAATAAATGAAAACGAAGAAGGTAACAATGAAAGAAGAAGAAACAGGCAAGAGAAGAAACAGTTAATTGACAAAGTAACACAGGTGGAAAGACCACGTGACAGGATGATCTTGTCGAAAGAATCAGAACCCAACCGAAGGTAGAAACAGCAGGACGAAAATACAATACACATACAAACGAAGATAAATATGGAACAAGAGAGATGGAAGACGTGATAAAAAAGAGAAACAGACAAAAGAAAAGACATTTGATTGGTTCTATAATGCAGATGGCAAGGAAGCGGATGTAAGAACAGGGAACAGAAAGAGAAACGTGGTTAGAGTGAAAGATGAATAGAAGGCAAATTGAAGGAAGTGGTTTGAAGTGAATACAGATGAACAGATGAACAGATGAACAGATGAACAGGTGAACAGATGAACAGGTGAAGAGGAACACAGTAGGAAAATATAATAGTTATCAGTCTAATAAATAGTAAAACGTGAATCGTATTCATGTTGACAAATGAAGAAAAAGTTTGAGAATGAATATCTAATGAGAATAAATAAATACAGAGAAAAATAAATACATTTCTTGTATTGTAATGATATTCATTCTCATTCTTACCTTTTCTGTATAGTAAAATGTACTTTAAAAATGAATGAAACATGAATAGTGTGTAAGGAAAGAAAGGATTATGGATATTGAATGAAAACCTAATAAATAATGATTTAAGAATTAATTTTACTTTATGTGGAAACATTTAAAGCTGGAAATTAATAATAATAAAATATATAAGAATGGTAAGTCATTTAAGACTAGTATGTAAAGTCCAATTTAATGAAAAAATGTGTTGAAAGATAAAGACTTTTGTGGCACCAAAGGAAATAGATTGATGCCAAACAGTCAAAAGCCAGAACTAAAAACAACAACAACAACAATTAAGACGATGTGTGATAAGCAGCGCAATTGAGGCACAATAGAACAGATAGATAAAAAGATATCTTTTCTGTTGTCTTAGGGGAAAGAAATGTAGATTATACATAGTAATGATTAAAATGAAGAAATTTGTATGAAGTGTATATATTACTTACATCTATAAGCATATTCCAGTTATTTATTTTAAGCAGTGAAGAGGGGTCGGCTTCTTGGGTTTGGAAACAGTCACGTGACCCCTGACCCCGCGCGCGATACTAGGTCAATGGCGTGCTTTGAAATTATTTTTGACCATGTCTTGTTCCCCAGCCAAGCGCCATCGAAATATTTTATCAATACGCCAAGAAATTTAGTCAATGCGTAGGTACGGCTTCCTAAATATGCTCTAGTACATATCAGACAGCAGTGACTCCTTCATACGCCGTGTCAGCACTGTTTAAGATTAAATTATTTCCCACGATAATGTCCATAAAATAGAGAATCAAACGAGCCAGCCAGTGGTTCCTGTGTTTTGATCCAGTTGCCAGTGAGTACAAGATGATTTTATTTCGCTAGTGTTTTGTCTAATTATTCTAGGGTAGTTTCATCACTGTTGCTATAATCATAACCTTCACCCAGTACCATGTCAGTTATTTATTCTCTTCTCCTTTACTCGTTATTCCATTTACTCCTTCTTCAGGTAAGTCAAATCTCAAAAAAAAAAAAAGGAAAACTCACCAAGACTCTGGAATACTCCGAATCTCTTGAACCTTAACATTTATGCTTACATTTGTTTTTCCTACCTTGTATACAATATCTTTATTGCTTTTTTATTGAAATTATACCTTGTATTGAAATTATACCTTTATCATTATCATTACCATCATCTTTTTCAATTTAGCGAATCGGACTACGCCAATGCCCAGGTTGAGTTGCCAGTTTCCCTTTTTTTCTAACATTGGACGGAGTATTGTCATTCTCGACGTCGTCTTCATTTCCTTTACTTCCTGGCGACACACAAATGACTAAGAGATGGCGTCCGTTTCTGAAGACTGTCCTTGGCTTCTTGACCAAGACTTGCTAAGGACGACCAGTATCCCCGCCCGATGGAACGTGCGCACGAAGAGGAAAAGAAACACGACAGTGATAAATGTTGTGGTTTGTAGTGTTGCCATTACTATTGTGGCTGAATACACACAAATAAAAACATATATAAATGTATATATATATATATATTATATATATATATATATATATATATATATATATACATACATATTTATGGTAATAACGATAGTGATGATAATATTAAGGATGATATTGATAATAGTAGCAGTAATAATTGCGATAATAGTAGAAATAACAACAGTAATAATAGTAATAATGATAATGATAATAATTATGAATTATAATGATAATGATAATGAATTAATGATAATGATAATGGTGATGATGATAATGATAATGAAAATAATAATCATAATGTTGATGACAGTAATAATATTCATGATAATAATGGTAACAATAAAAAATAGTAGTAATATTGATAGTAGTAACAATGATAGTAATAATAATACTAATACTAATACTAATACTAATAATAATAATAATAATAATAATAGCTGTACAAAAAAACATAATGATGATAACAATAATGGTAATGGCAATAATGATAACAATGGTGATAATAATAACAACAATGAAATATATTAATAGTAATAATAATAAAGATGATAATGATAGTAATAATAATGATGACAATAATGATAACAGCAATAACAACAAACAACAATAATGATGATAATGGAAATAATGATCATGATGATAACAATAAAAATTATAATAATGGTGATAATGGAAATAATAATCCTGAAAATAATAATAATAATGATAATAATATTGATAATAATAATATTGATAATAATAATATTGATAATAATAATATTGATAATAAAAATAATGGTAATAATAATATTGATAATGATAATATTGACAATAATAATATTGATAATTATGATATTGATTATAATAATATTAATAATAATAATGATAATAATAATTATTATTATTGTGATAATAGAAATGATAATAATAATAAGGATAATGGTAATAATACTAATAATGATAATGATAATAATACTAATAATGATAATGGTGATAACAATAATAAGATAATAGTAAAATAAAGATAGCACGATAAAAAACAAAGAAAATCCCCAGTATTTACCGCGTGTGCACGAAGGCCACAGACCCACGAGAGTTCGCCCCGAAGCCCGTGCAAAACCCCGTCCCTCGCCCACAGAAGGAAGGTCGTTGCGTGACGTCAGAGGCCAGCGCCATGACGTCACGGAGAAGGGGTGAGCGAGTCGGCAGTTCCTTGTGACCGAAAGCGTGCGTTCCTCGTGACCTTTTCGGGTGTCCTGACCAGCCCCAAGACTATATTGCACACAGGAGGGCGTTCACCTACTCTCCGTGGAGTGTGGAGTGTGTTCATTCATGGTGGTGGTGGCGGTTGGGTAGGTGGGTATTGCTGTGTGTGGGAAGGAGTGTGTGCGTTCGTGTGTTGTGTTCATTCGTGTTATTAGTGATATATTGAATTGCTGTTGTTGTATACACTGCTGTGTTTGTGTTGTGGTATACAGTGGTGTGTTTGTGTTGTGGAAGATAGAGTGTGTTAGTTTATTTCGTGTGTTGTATGCTGTGTTCATTCATGTTATTAGTGATGGTGTTGAATTGTTGTATACAGTGTTGCGTTTGTGTTGTGGGAGATGGAGTGTGTTTGTTTATTTCGTGTTGTGCTGTGTTCGTTATGTTATTGGTGACTGTGTTGAATTGTTGTTGTTGTAGTGTTGTGTAGTTTGTTGGTAATGGTGTTATTGTGCTGTGTTTGTGTTGTGGAAGATAGAGTGTGTGTGTTCTCTGTGTTGTATGGTGTGTGTTTGTTCATGTATGGTGATAATGAAGTTGTTGTTGTTGTTGTGATGTACAGTGGGTGATAGAGTGTTAGTTTGTTCTGCTGTGTGGTGGTGGGTATTGCCGTGTTGTGGAAGGAGTGTGTGCGTTCGTGTGTTGTGTTCATTCGTGTTATTAGTGATAGTGTTGAATTGTTGTTGTTGGATACACTGCTGTGTTTGTGTTGTGGATACAGTGGTGTTTTGTGTTGTGGAAGATAGTGGTTTGTTTTTCGTGTGTTGTATGGTGTGTGTTTGTTCATGTTATTAGTGATGGTGTTGAA
>NW_020869889.1:305469-310469 GCF_003789085.1 Penaeus vannamei
GATATAAAAGTATACGTATACAAATATACGCAAAAAATACATATAAATACATGCAAACACACGCAAATACAGACGTAGACACACGCACGCACAATACAGACACACACACACACACACGAAACACGCACACACAAGCAGGCCACCCACCCTCACATACACACCCTTACACAACCACACACACACGCCCAACACCCCCCCCCCCATCCACACCCTCACAAAAACACACACACACACAGACAGACACACACACACACACACACACACACGCCCAACCACCCACCCATCCACACCCTCACGAAAACACACACACACACACACAGACACAGGCGCCACACACACGCACACACACGCCCAACCCCCCCCCCCCCCATCACACCCTCACAAAACACACACACACAGACACGCCAGACACACACACACACACGCACACACGCCCAACCCATCCACACCCTCACACACACAACACACCCAACCAATATATTCCTGTTCCTAACAGTCACTTTCCATTCCGCATTAATTCATATTTTCCTCAAAGTAAACCATCAACTTGAAAACAAATTTACTAGATAGATGAGTAATGTAATAAAGCAATAAATAATTAAATCCCAAAGATTAAACAACATTAAAAATCACCACCTGACATTCGTATGCGTTCACAAAAAAAGGTTGTTTGTTTATTAACTATTCATATAAATACTAATAAGGTATAGTGATTATGCTATTACTAATAAGGGTAAGTCCGATATGCGAAGTTGAGCCTCGCCCAGGGTATGAGGAACCGATTTATGCCGATTTGATCAACGACAAAACGACAGATTTTAGTCCTTGGGAAAGGCCAGATCAGTAGCAACTCGAGGAGGTGTCATGGCGTCTGTTTTGATGATTATTCAGTGAAAATATAACCATTAAGATAATTAATTTCCATCCTTTTTTGAAAATTGAAGGGCAAAATCGACCAGATTCTCAAAGCATCAGTAACTTTTGTGACGTCATCAAAATAAATCCCATGTGTTTTTTTCCCCAAAATTTAATCAGACTTCCGGGCGACATTTGCAACTTATCGCGCCAGGACCGGAGAATGGGTATGATTTTGTTTATCTCAAACCGTTTTATGCTTACGAATGTTGAAACTTTTACAAGCTGATAAGGTGTATTATCCTCGATCTTTTTAAACGTCACGAGTTTTTAAATTATTTTTCAGTACTTATTTTTCATTTATTTTTACTTTTCACTTACAATTCACTCTTCAATGTAATTTTAATTATTTCTTTTATGTAGACTACACAGCGTAAATTGCATTTCTTTTCGTTTTTTTTTCTTCTTTTACTGACTCTTCCCTCCTAACTCGTTCAGGATATTGTATCTAACCTGATTTATCGCACGAGTTGAGAAATGAATGTGATATTTATTTCAATTTTTCTCTTATGCGTGCGTGTGCAACATGATTTTATATACAGTCGCCGTTGCATATTTCAAATAAGGAATACCAAAGCTCTCCTGGCTGCTATTTTCAACTGGAATTCCACTCAACTTAAAGCTGGGTGTTTGTGCGAAGTTCCCGCCATTACGGTGAAGGTTGTGAAGGCGAGGGTAGAGCCCTGGCTTCGGGTTAATGTTTCTTTCTTTTGTAATAACTATAACAAATTTTGCTTAGATCGATCAAGTTTATCAAAACAGTTACTTATATTGCATTTTTGCAATCTTACATCACATTTCGTACCGCAGTACAAAGCTGAATACTAATTATTACCTCTAATCAACGCCGAAGTCTGAGTCGTAGCGTCGTATTCGTAAATCTACCGTAATGCTGACAGGAAATGGACGAGACAATGTCCTATTTCTCTTTATTAATTCATTTAATCTATTATCCGCTATTTTTAGTTGGCTTCTCTTTCACCAGTTGGATTACATAAAGGGCTGCTGGCGGATTGCAATGAAAATAAACGAATGAGATATTATTAACTTCAGAATTAGTTAATTGGCTCTTTGTGTTGAACCTAATCCTTGTACGTACTGAGGAGCCACAAAAAGGACTTATTCGTCTCTTAGGATTCATCAGTGAATATGGTATTATTATGCAGTGATATGTAAATATGTAAATAAATAAATAACTGAATAAATACATAAAATGAATGAATAAATGACCAAGTTACAGGTCGGGTGTTGGGTGTCTGGGTTGATGGAAAATCATTTTCGTTCTTCATGAAAATGTTGGAAGCGTATGGGATATCTATGGTACTCAGACATGGGATATTAGTACAGTACGGTGATAAGGCTATAGTAATATGAAGAAACGCTAGTCGGCAACTGAAATCAACCTCAAAATATTACCATTTTACTCATTACTAATTCGGCCGAGAACTACCTCACTAAGGGTTACATGAATTTAATCAAATTAGGATATATATTTACATATTTATTAACCAGGAATTGATATATCAGTCTATCTCCTGCATGTAATTATTCATTCTTGATAATTAATTTTAATTATTCTTAACAGTTTGCATTCTTTACGCCAACGAGTAGATCCTTATCTTCCTTTATTATTTAAATCTGTACTTGATTATTCTTAACAGTCTATATTTTTACGCTAAAAAGAAATACAATGCTTTACATTAACATTGAGTAACGTGAGAAAATCAAAGGGGCCATTTAAATATAGCTTTGTACTGAACACATACTGAATATCATCTTTTATCTCTTATCAGTGGGAAATGTTATCATACTTACAACCTGCAGATGTTTGCGTGTGATTACGTGGTCTTGCATTACCTTTAGAGATAAGTACAGAGATTCAGGCCACTACGCTACTTTAAATTTCAAATTACCTGAACGATATTAGATACTTTTTGGTGCTGATGAAAATTAGTTTCATTAATATTCATGAGTATTTATGTGTCAAACTGCTTGTTATACTAATTACGTGTTTAGAATAGTTCACAGTATCCACAGTGCGATTTTTAGAAGCAATATATCATATTTTCAAAGTTAATGTTAGTTCTATAATTACACAATGCATAAGCTATTTATAGAATACGTATTTGAAATATGCATTGTGTCTCGTCCTCAAACCTCATACATTTCCTGTGGCCCAATGCATGTTAAAACAAATGGAAAATATATACAAGACAACACAGAGTAATTAGACTGATATCTGGTCGTATTATTTGTACTTTGTAGAAAAGGTATGAATGAGAATGAATATCTTCACAAAGGTATGAATGAGAATGAATATCTTCACAACACAAGATCTGCATTTTCACGCATTCGAATAGATCTTTGTCAGAAACCGCATAAATACATCTCTTGTATTATGAAAATATTCATTCTCATTCATACCTTTTCTCTATATTTGTCAACATGAATACGGTTTATGTTTGTACCTTAATCCACTGTAGCTTCGACCCTGAACTTTATCGTTATTCCCTTAATAAGCTGCTACACTTGTTGCTCAGGGTAAAGTGGAATGGGACTCGGATATCTGTGCACGGGGTTGGATAACTATTAGGAGAGTAAAGGTTTAAAATAATGATAATGATAATAATAATGATGATGATAATGATAGTAGATAATAGTAGTGACGATATTGATAATGATCAATTATAATGATAATGAAAATAATGATAATAATGATATTAATGACAACAATAATAGGAATTATAGTGATAATGATAATAATAATAGTAAAAAATAAAACAACACAATAATAATAATAATGATAATAATAATAATAAATAATAATAATAATAATAATAATAATAATAATAACAACGATAATAATAATAATAATGATAATAACAGAAATTATAATAATAATAAAATTGATAATCATAAAAACTATAATGATAATAAATATCGTTGATATTATTATTATCATGATCATTATTCTTATCATTTAATAGGGCCATCGGAATAATAATCACTGAATAGCGAGAGGAAAAAAAGGTTTAAAATACCACTGACAGTAATCGTTATTTTTTATGATTCATACTGCATTGATTTCTCTCTCTCTCTCTGTCTTCCCGCAACTGCACAATATCAATGCCTTATTTTTCTACAATATATAGAACAAGAGAAGAAAATAGATGTATGCAGAGAGAGAGAGAGGAAGAGAGAGGAAGGAGGAGATATAGACAAACAGATAAATAGGCACACAGACAGCCAGACAAGGAATTATAATAAAAATCCTCTTTTGAATATTTACGCAACAAGCACAGCCATTCCTCGATGAGTAGGACTGAGCTGAATAAATGTCAAGGGCGCCGTCATAAAATTTACACGAGTCCCCCTGGCAAGGTTTACATTTTCTGTGTCTCAAGGGATGAAAGGAGGAAAACTTTTGCTTGACATGATCTTCGCCCAAGATTTCCAGAAGTATTATTCTCTTTGACCTAAAAGTTTTCTTTAATGCTCATGTTAGGTATACACGCGAGCCCACGCACATACACACACACACATGCTATTATATGTGTAAACACACACACACACACACACATATATATTATATGTATGTGTGTGTGTGTACGCATATGGTATATGTATACGCATATGGTATATATAAACATATACATACATACATACATACATACATACATAATATATATATATATATAATATATATATATATATATATATACATATATATGTATGTATAGGTATATATAATATTATATATTTATATATGTGTGTGTGCGGCGCGTGTATGTATATGTAACTATATATATATGTATATATATACACATATGTATATATATCATAACATGATTGTTATTTTGTCATTGCTTTTATCATGAACATTGTTAGTATTATCAGTCATCATTATGATCATTATCAATAAAAATATATTATAATTATTACTGATATCATTATCATAATCATTATTATTAGCACTGTCAAATCATAGTTATCATAATCATTATAACTTTTATTGCTATTACGAGTCTCACTACTTTGAATATTACTATTAAATATTTTATAATTATTATTAATATTAAATTGAT
>NW_020869889.1:315469-317969 GCF_003789085.1 Penaeus vannamei
CACGGCGACTAACGAATATTGCCGATGGAGAGACAGGAGGTATCTGTGACTGGAGTGAGTCACGTCGACTTGTATAAGCTGATGGGGATCCAAGAGGAATCTGAGACAAAGGTAAATCATGACGCCTTTCATAAATTGCTGATGGAGAGGCAGGAGGCATCTGTGATTGAAGTGAGTCACGTCGACTTGTAAATATTACTGATGGGGAACCAGGAGGGATTTGAGACAGAGGTGAATCACGACGACACACAAAAGTTGCTGATGGAGAAGCAGGGGGCATCTGTGACTGATGTGAATCCCATCGGCTTGCAAAAGCTGCTGCTGATGGGGAACCAGGAGGAATCTGCGACAGAGGTGAATCACGACGCCTTTCCAAAGTTGCTGATGGAGACATAGGAAGCACCTGTGACTGAAGTGAGTCACGTCTGCTTGAAAAAGCTACTGCTGAGGGGGAACCAGGTGGGATCTGGGACAGAGGAGAATCGCGACGCCTTTCCAATGTTGCCGATGGTGACATTGGAAGCACCTGTGACTGGAGGGAGTCACGTCGGCTTGCAAAAGATACTGCTGAGGGGGAACCAGGTGGGATCTGAGACATAGGTAAATCACGACGCCTTTCCAATGTTCCTGATGGAGACATGGGAAGCACCTGTGACTGAAGCGAGTCACGTCGGCTTGCAAAAGATACTGCTGAGGGGGAACCAGGTGGGATCTGAGACATAGGTAAATCACGACGCCTTTCCAATGTTCCTGATGGAGACATGGGAAGCACCTGTGACTGAAGCGAGTCACGTCGGCTTGCAAAAGATACTGCTGAGGGGGAACCAGGTGGGATCTGGGACAGAGGAGAATCGCGACGCCTTTCCAAAGTTGCTGAGGGAGACATTGGGAGCACCTGTGACTGGAGGGAGTCACGTCGGCTTGCAAAAGATACTGCTGAGGGGGAACCAGGAGGGACTTGGGACATTGAGAAATCGCGACGCCTTTCCAACGTTCCTGATGGAGACATGGAAAGCACCTGTGACTGGAGGGAGTCACGTCGGCTTGCAAAAGCTGATGATGGGGACCCAGGTGGGATCTGGGATAGAGGAGAATCATGCCGTCTTTCAAAAGATGCTGAGGGAGAAGTGGGAGGCATCTGTGACTGAAGTGAATCACGTCGGCTTGCAAACGCTGATGATGGGGATCCAGGAGGAATTTGAGACAAAGGTGAGTCACGGCGACCGGCAAAAGTTGCAGTTGGAGAAGGGGGGATTTGGGACTGTTTGATCGATTCCCGACGATCAAATTGAAATGGTACAGGAGAAGAAGGAGACATTTCAAACTGGAGTGTTTGTGAATCTCGACGATCTCTATACGGAGACGCTGGGGACATTTGTGGTTGTGAATCTCGACGATTTTTAAGCACGCTAGGTGAAGGAGGGGGAATTTGTGGCAAGGAATTACGTGAGCCTTGACGATGGAGGCGTCTTGCTTTTGGTAACGGTGAACTTGGAGGTGCCGGGGGCTGGGGAGAACATGAGTCTTCCCGCTTCATCGTCGGACCTCTAGAATGCGGAGAGCCAGGGAGAGCCGGAGGGGTGCTGGGATGATCCTGCTGAAGCCGGGCAGCCGGTGATTTAGGGGAGCTTGGGGATGATAGCAATTTGGGAGATCCCGGCTGCTCAGCATGTAGTCGTTGGATTGTCGCATGTGGGGAAACAGGAGATGCAGTCTTACGACGAGAAGCGTAGTCCTCTCGCAAGAAACGAGGTGTTGATGGCTGGGAAGAGCTTGATGATTCTAAAACAGGTGAGGTGTTATCTGAATCATCCCGCTCAAGCTGGGTAATCACCGAATGGGGAGTGCTTGGAGGCGTAGGCATGCTTGAGGAACCAGTGCCAGTGTCTTCTTGCTGGAGGGGTTGGGATGTGGACTCGGGAGAAACGGGGGAGTCTGGAATGTTAGAAGAATCAGTGTCCTCGCGCTGTATACGCCTAACTGTTGGGAGAGGAGAGCTAGGAGATGACACAGAATCATCACTCTGGAGATAATGTGTTGATGACTTAGTCGAGCTAGGAGATTCAGGAATGTGGGACGAGTCAGAATCATCGCGTTGGAGATGTTTGCATGTTGGAAGAGGAGTAGCAGGAGGGGTTGATAAATGAGAAGAACTAGAGTCATCACGTTGGAGAGTCTTTGATTGTTGTGGAGCAGTGGGAGACGTTAGCTTGGAGAAGGTTGAATCATCGCGATGGAGCCGTCGGACCTTTTGATGGGTTGAAATAGGAGCCAGAAGATGGTTGGCATCAGAATCGCCTCGGTTGAGTCGACGGACTTTAGGATGAAGATTAGCAGTTGGCGTAAGGAACTGAGATGATGCTGACTCTTCACGCTGAGCACGTTTGTGTGCTGGGAGAGGGGAAGTAGGAGAGGCCTTTGAATCACGGCGATTGGCTGTGGGGGAAGGTGGGAATTGGGGAGACTCAGACCCCTCACGAAGAAGACGGCTGCCAATAAG
>NW_020869889.1:322969-332969 GCF_003789085.1 Penaeus vannamei
TGCATGTTTGAACTGTCTTTAGGAAACAGGACCGAGACACCTCGATCCTATAGCTTGAACTTTGACCTAGAAGCATGTTTGACGTGTCTTTAGGAGGCAGGGCCGAAACCCCTCGATCCTACAGGTTAAACTTTGACCTAGATGCATGTTTGACCTATGTTTAGGAAGCAGGACCGAGACCTCTCGATCCTACAGCTTGAACTTTGACCTCAGAAGCATGTTTGACCTATATTTAGGAAGCAGAACCGAGACCCCTCGATCCTATAGCTTGAACTTTGACCTCAGAAGCATGTTTGACCTGTCATTAGGAAGCAGGACCGAGACCTCTCGATTCTACAGGTTAAACTTTGACCTAGAAGCATATTTGACCTGTTTCTAGGAAGCAGGACCGAGACAACTCGATCCTACAGCTTGAACTTTGACCTAGAAGCATGTTTGACCTGCTTTTAGGAAGCAGGACCGAGGCACCTCGATCCTACATGTTAAACTTTGACCTAGAAGCATGTTTGACCTGCTTTTAGGAAGCAGGACCGAGGCACCTCGATCCTACATGCTAAACTTTGACCTAGAAGCGGTCCTCCGTCGAAGGTCAAACCCAGACTCCCAGACCATTATGAAGGAGTAAGCATCACCTTCTGATCGGGGGAGAACCCAGGGAAGGGGGTTGGTGAGTCCCGTATATCCAGGGGGAGGGAGAATAGGGAAGGGAGGGGGAGGGGGATGATACAGATGAAGCAGGGGGGAGGGATAATGGGTGTGTTGGGAGGGAGTGGAGAAAGGGGCGTAGAGGGGGGGGGGCGTGAATAGGAGGATGAATGGGCGAAAAAAATCTGGAGTGGACTAATGGAGGGGGAAGGGGTAATGGGGTGTGTTGGGATGGAGTGGGAGGAAGGAGCGTAGAGGGGGGGGGCGTGAATAGGAGGATGAATGGGCGAAAAAAAATCTGGAGTGGACTAATGGAGGGGGGAGGGTAATGGCTAGGGTAGGAGGATGGTGGAGTGGGGCCTAGGGTGGAGGGCGTGAATAGGAGGATGGATGGGTGAAGAAAAAATATCTGGAAGGAGTGAAGCAGCGAATCCTTCAAGACTCGACCGATTAAGAGACACGTGCATTGTTCCTACCAGCCGCCGTGGCACGCAGGAGGGCAGGTTGGCCAGACATGACTGACAGACTAACTTGGGCAAGACTAGAAGGCCAGACCTACCGACTGGACCACAACCTGGAAGGATGGACCAAGTGGGTCGGGAGCAGGCCGTCACGCTCGGCAGGACTCGCCGTTGTCCCACGGTTCCTCAGAGAGCTGCCTGGGGGAATCTTGAGCCTGGAGAAGGAAAAGGGAGGGTAGGGGGGGTCAGTGGCATGCACTACCAGGAAAAAGAATCCGTCGACTAGGGCCAAGCGAGGGACGACGAGGCAGAGGGAACGGGGAGACGACTTGGTGGAGGAAGGGTCGTGCTGGAATCAGAGGCCAAATGATAAAAGGGAATTGGCGGATAAAAAGAAGGATATTTTTACGGGATTTCAGGGGTTTTAAATGGTTGAATACGTGCATGGGAGATTTAAGATTCATGGCAAAGAAAGTAGCAATCAAAATCAGATGCAAATTTTGGTAACATGACAGTATTAAGAATTGCAGGCTGGGTGACTGATCCAGAAGTGTCATAAACAGAAAATGACTCATACTAAAGAGACAGCATAACGGGTTGCAAGCTAGCATGGCTCTTTAAGAAACAAAAGAACTAACATCTGTAAATATAAAACTAAAAGTAAAAAATATACAGTTGTATTTATAACTGTCGTAAAAGTGGCACTGAAAAAAGAACCAGAGATACTTTGAGAATCATACATAACAAGAATTAAGCTGAAATCAAAGACACAAACCAAAGAGCATTACGTATACGGCAGCAACAGGAGGCAGTAGGATAATGAGAAAAGAAGACGACATTGAAAAATTAGTCATGTCATTAGGAATACATTTTCCATGTTATAGAAAGACTCCTGGACATACGCAGGAAGAAGCACATATAAAAAGGAAACGTGTTTGAAACTTGAATAATATTTAGTTCGTTTCATTGAGGCAATAAGAATAAAGATAGCAAAAAGCGTTATTGAAAGTGAATGGCACATTGTCTAAAATGTTCGAAAGGAGAAAGCATGATGAACTGCAAAAGATGGAATATGTATAATCTGTAAAGGAATGAGTAGTATTGTGAAGGAAGGCTTCTATGTGCACAGGGGGGAGGGAGGGAAACGCAAAAGGCAATGCATAAGAAGGGACATTCAAGTAAAACTTCGAGCAGTCGACCTCAGCTTGCAGTCGAGGTCAAGTTGGGTCAAATGGAAGAGGTGATTCCTTAGAGAACTAATTAACAAGGCTGTTAACGGACAAGGGCAGTAGTGACTAGTCAAAATAAGGGAGTTATGGGGAGAGTTGCCGAGGAAGTGCA
Organism: Penaeus vannamei; assembly: GCF_003789085.1. Lineage (NCBI taxonomy): Eukaryota > Metazoa > Arthropoda > Malacostraca > Decapoda > Penaeidae > Penaeus > Penaeus vannamei. The sequence continues at coordinate 325,417 of NW_020869889.1, forward strand.
GCGGGATGGGGACCTTGATATCTTCTATCATTACGGAGGAAGCACCAAGCAGACCTGCCTTCGATACTACTTGAAATGAAGCCAAACAACAGCGGGACAAAAGCCCACCGAGTGATTTAACAGAGCAGACATCCCGGCGTGAATCCGCTTGGTTAATATATTAATGAATAAAGAAATAAAAAACAAAAACTTACCGATTAGACTGAAGGCCACAGTAGGGACTAGAACTTAGAAGAAAAAAACTACTGAACTGAGACTGTATGAAAGGGAAGGGTCTAAATTCAAGACCAAAAGTAGAATGCAGAAGACACTGACACAGATGGTTATGCCTAGAAAAGGGATCTCGTATGTAAAAGACTCGACTTTAAAAACAAACAAACAAGAAGCTTCATTATCCAGGAGTGAGTAGGGGGGAGAAAGGGGGAAAGAAATATTTTTTTGTTCTACTTACTGCAACTAAGTCTGGTGGATGGACTTACAAAATAAAAATAACAAAACAGCTCGTTCGTCTTGCTTATCTAATCACGTGCAAACTGCATAAAAGCAAACACTAAACAGGTTATTCACAAATAGACGAAAATAAAACTCGGTGGATTGTGTTTGTGTACAAGACGAGCTCTAAGAAGACCAGGAATTAGACAACCAGTAACCAAGAGGCCAAACCGGGACTACCGGACGCCCCTATATAACAAAAACCCTCTTTTAAAGGGTCCTAAATAACCGTATTACCCCCCTATGAACAGCACGAGGTCATCCCAAATAAGGGAAGACGTCGTGGGACCTCTCACGTACCGAATGGGTCTGGGACACGTCGTCTCTCTCGGAGGAACTCATCCTGGACCAGTTGATCCTCATGACGCTGCCCGGGAGACTCTTGACCCTGCCGGAGGAGGAGGAGGTCAGTAGGGGTCAGCGGGGGGCAGCGGAGGGGGCGGGGGAACAGGTAAAGAATAAATATGTCATTATTATCATTACCTTTATTATCATCATTGCATTATTATCATTATTGTTATTATATTTATTATTATATTTTATTATTTATTATTATTCATATTATTATTATCATTACCACTATCATTCATATTATATATATCAATCAATATAATTGCAATCAATACAAATATTATCATTATAAATGTTAATACTAATTCTATTATCATTTATGTTACAATCAATGCAACAATTATTATAATCAATATTAACACTATTCTTATCATTAACATGCATTACCATTACCATTATCGTCATTATCATAATCTTTATCATAATCTCCATTATCCTAACAAATAAAATCAACAATAATTTGGAATCTGAAACAAAAACGCTACTTAATTCTACAAAAGGGATTCTAACTCTAAATATCCTGCTCTCATTTGTTATTAATAAACGAAATGATACGAGACTAATCGGTGAGTTTGTGTAAATTATCATAATTGGTCCTGTAATTACTGGTGCTTAATTATCATTGTCATTATGATTATTGGCGTTATTACTACTAGTACCATTACTGCTACTGTTATCATTATTTCTGCTTTGTTATGTTGCTGGTTATTCTATCATCATTATTATTATTGTTATCATTATTATCGTAATTTTCATCATTATTAACAGCATTATTATTATCACTATTATTATAATTAGCATTAGCATTGTCATTACCAATGTCACTCTCATTAACATTGCCATTATCATTATCCTTATCATTACCCTTATCACATTATAATCATGATTGTTATCACCACCATTATCATCCTCTTCCTCTTCCACCGTAATCACCACACCCTCCTATTCATCACATCCCCATAACACTGATATCTTAAAATTACAATAAAATAATTCGGGGAAAAACTTTAAACAACAACAGCTGTGGAAGATCAGCTGTTCCTGGGGGCGTGGCTATAAAAGGCAAATAAAATACGGTGGGTTTAATAGCTTAAGGAGTTTATTATTATTATTATTATTGTTATTATTATTGCTGCGTTGTTGTTGTTATGATTATTGTCACCATCATTATCATTAGTGTTGCTATTATTCCTCTTTTTTGTTATTGTTATTATTATTACTTTAATATCATTATTATCATTACTATAATTATCATTATTATTATTATTATTATTATTATTGTTGTTGTTGTTGTTGTTGTTGTTGTTGTTGTTATCATTACTCTTATTATTATTATTATTATTATCAATAGTAGTAGTAGCTGTAGTACAGTTACCATCATTATTATTATCATCATCATTATTATTATTATTGTTATTATTGTTGTTATTATTGTTATTATTATTATCACTATCATCATTACTATAATCATCATTATTTTCATTATAATTATCATCATCATCATCATTATCATTACCATTATTGTTATCATTAGCATCATCATTACTACCACAATAACTACTGCTACAACTACTGCTACTACTACTACGACTGTCATTATCATTATATTTATCATCATCATTATCATTATCATCATTATTATTATTATATTATTATTATTATATTATTATTATTTATTATCATTATCATTATTATCATTATCATTATCATTATCATTATCATTATCATTATCATTATCATTATCATTATCATTATTATCATATCATTATCATCATTATCATTCATTATCATTATCATTATCATTATCATTATCATCATCATTATCATTATCATTATCATTATTATTATTATTATTATTATTATTATAATCATTATCATTATTATTGTTATTATTATTATCATCATCATCATCATCAATGTTTTTTTATAATTATTATAATTATATTTATTATTATTTCTATCATTATTACTATCATTATTGTTATTACTATTATTATCATTAATATTATCAATATTATTATTATTTTTGTCTACATTATTATTATTATTATTATTATTATTATTATTATTATTATATATCATTAATACCATTATATCATTATTATCATTATTATTATCATTACTTTATTATCATATTATTAATCATTGTCATTATTATTATTATTATTATTATTATGTTATTATTATTATTATTATTATTATTATTATTATATTATTATTATATCATTATTATCATATCATTATTAATATTATCATTATTACTGTAACTCTATATCATCATCATTATCATTACTATTATCATTACTATTGCTATTATTATTATTATCATTATTATTATTATTATTATTATTATTATTATTATCATCATCATCACCATCATTATTATCATTGTCATTACCATCATTATTGTTATTATTACCATCATGATGTTTATCATTATCATTATTATCATTGTTATCATTATTGTTATTATGTTGTTGCTGCTGTTGTTGTCGTTGTTGTCATCATTATCATTATTGTTTTCATTATTACTACCACTATTACCAGCATTATCATCATTGCTAACATTATCATTATCATCATCATTCTATCTTTATTATACTAATTGGCATTAGCATTATTGCTATTAGCATTGTCATTGTTATTGTCACCAACATCTTATCGTCCTTATAACTTTTATCATCATCATTATTGCTGTCAACATTGCCATTGTTATTAACATCAACTTATCATCATTATCACTGTTATCATAATTATTGTTGTTTTATTGTCATCACCATCACCATATTATCATCATGATCACTATTGTCATAATTATTGCAGATAGCATTGTCATTATCATCATCGTCATCTTATCATCATCATCATCACCATTATCATCATCATGATCAACATTATCATGATTCTTTATCATGATTATCATTTTATATAACCCGTCAGCCTGCTCCACCATTTCCTTCCACCTAACTGGACCACCTCAAAAAAAAAAAAAAAAAAAAAAGAAAAAAAAAAAATTCTTATCTCCACCTTCCTCCACTTTTCCCCCACCTTCTCTCCACCTCTATCCACCATCTCTCCACCTTCTCTCCATCTCTATCTACCTCTATCCACCTTTCCCCACCTTCTCCATCTTTCCTGCACTCTCCCCACTATCTCTCACCATTTCCCCACCTTCCCTCCCCCATCTCTCCACCTTTCCCCCACCATCTCTCCACCTTCCCTCCCCCATCTCTCCCCCTTCGACCCTATCTTACCTGAAGGAATTGTTAAGGCTTGAGTAAGATCCTATTGACCTCTTAGGCAATGGCGCTGACCCCGTTTCACCTCGTCCACCGTCGTAGCATCTTCCTAATACTTCCACCCCATTGACCTTTTGGCTGGGGTCGTTACTGCGGACGGACAGGAGTCTGAGAAAAGGTCAGGTCATTGAGGGTATCTGCTGGTTGTGAAGGGGTGGGGGGAGGGAGAGGGTGTAAGGTCGTGTTAGGTCAGGTTTTTGTGTAGAGGTGTATAGTTTTTTTTTTTTGGGGGGGGAGGGGGTTATTTTATTTATTTATTTGTTTTTAGTGATATTCAAATATTCATCTTTCTTGGTTTGATTGAAGTTCAGATTTTGATGGTATTTTGTAGGTTGAGTGGTTGAGGTGTATGTTGATCAAATGAGGTCAGAGGTCATTTTGTAAATGTATATATTTTTTTCTGTTTTATTTTGTTTTTCATCTCTCTTTCTCTCTCTCTCTGTCCCTTCTCTCTCTCTCTCTCTCTCTCTGTCTCTCTCTCTCTCTCTGTCTGTCTCTCTCCCTCTCTCTCTGTCTCTCTCCCTTCTCTCTCTCCCCCCCCCCCTCTCCTCTCTCTCTCTCTCTCTCCTCTCTCTCTCTCCTCTCCTCTCTCTCCCTCCTCTCTCCCCTCTCTCTCTCTCTCTCTCTCCTCTGTCTTGAAAGCGTAGTGTTTGAAGCTATTTAAAAGTTACATACTTAGCGAGCGCGCAGATGGAATAAAGCCAAAAATCGTTATATATATTTTTTCTCCACTCTTCCTCTTTCTCTCTTTCTCATCAGCTGGAAATGTCAGGCCATTGAGGCTATTTGCAGAGAGCCATATTAGGTCAAAGGTCAAATCTATTCATGTACCCTTCATGGTTCCCTTTCCCCTTTTTTTTTCTTTCTCTCTTTTTCCCTTTCTTTAATTGGAAGTAATTGTTCGTGTAGGAGAGAGAAATATATTGGAACACTAGCGAAAGAATATCGTCAGAGCTTTGTTCAAAACATGGACACTTTTTAGCACCTAAGCTTTTAATTTTTTTTTCTCTCTCTCTGTTTCTGTCTCTGTCTGTCAGTCTGTCTGTCTCTCTGTTTCTGTCTCTGTCTGTTTGTCTGTCTATCTGTCTGCCTGTCTGTCTCTGTCCCTCTGTCTCTTTCTCTCTCACTCTCTGTTTCTGTTCTGTTCTGTCTGTCTGTCTTCTCTCTCTTCTCTCTCTCTCTCTCTCTCTCTCTCTCTCTCTCTCTCCTCTCCTCTCTCTCTCTCTCTCTCTCCACTTAATATATTTCTCCTTTTAACAATGTAAAAAAAAAAAAAGATCCACGAACATTTGATATTTCATTAAGTAAGTTTCATTTGGTGTCATCACCACTTTATACATCTATTGCTTTGAAGTATGACAATTAATGTTAAAGAACATACAACTAATTTTATAATAGTTCTAGCTATTCTGTGTCCCATAACATGTAAAGAAAACGTGCAGTATTGAGTGTAATATTGACTCTGTTTCTGTTTATTATAGATAGCGAAGCCCGTAGTTGTTAAACATAATTGGCTCAATTATTACCAGTTGACTCTATTACAAACTTTGTTAAAAGAGCATACTGATTATTTTCCGTTTTTTTCTTTTATCACTCTTTTTCTTTGTCATGGTTTCGTTTCTGTAAATTCAACATTTGCTGTATCTATTCAGTTTGTCTGTCTGTCTATTTATATATTAGGTTGAAGTCCCTAAATATCGGTGTAACATTATCTTCATTATGCTGATCTCTATTCGTTATTGCTATTTCATCACACTTATTTGTGTTATTATGATCTTTGTTAACATGATATGCAATTATCATTATTGTTATGTTAGATTATCATCATTATAACTGTTATAATTAGTATTAGTATTATCATTATCGTTATTATTTGTTATCATTTTGTTATGACCATTAATATCATCAGCATATATTGTATCATTATTATTATGATGATCATTTAATACTATCATTATTATAATCTTTTATATCATCATTATCATTACTATTATTATCATAACCATCATCATCATAATTAAAAATACTATTACTATCATCATTATCATCATCATTTTCCTTCCCATCATAATTACTATGATCATTATAATTACCATCCTCCCTATAAATCATCATTATCAATATCATTATCCTTATCATTATAACAATTGAATAGTAATAGTAAGAGTAATAGTGATAGAATATTTTTGGTACAAGTAACATCAACAGCAACAGTAAGAGTAGAAATTATAATAGTAATAATAGCACGTATAGTAGCAGTAGTAGTGAAGGTGGTAATAGTAGTAGCCGTAGTAGCAATAGCAACAGTAGTAGTAGCATCAATAGTCTAGGAATCGTAGTAAAATGACGTAGTAAAGTAATTCATATTAGGAAAAAAAAGAAAGGAAAAATAAATGAGTTTAGGCTGAAAAAGTACAGTACGTTTTCTATAAAGGTGCATTTTCTGTTATAGTAACGGATAATAAAATTTTGTAGTTGAGTAGGTCATATTGGAATGAAATAAAGAGAATATTAATGAGATTAGGGCAAAGAACACAGTATGGTTTCTGTAAAGTAACACAAGAATAATTAATTTTGATTAATAAAGTCGACCAATCATATTTCTAATCGTAGTCAACCCACAAGCAATCATAAAACAATTGAAAAAAAATCACAATAATTTACAAAAAGCTCAAAATATAACAAAATATAATCCGACACAAAACCCATTCATAACAAATTGTACCAAAAAAAGAAGAAGAAAAAACAAACATAACTCATAAGTATTAAAATGGAAGTTATTATCAATCACAAAGGCTAATCCTAATCATTCATATAAGACAATGAAAACCAATCAATAAAAAAAATAAAATAAAACCCGAGAAAAATTAGTTACAAAACCTGAATGAAATAAACAAAGGAATACAGAAAACAAAACATTAAACAAACAAACAAAAAAAAAAAAAAAAACAATTATAAAATCCACCACAAGCCAAAAAAAAAAAAAAAAACACCCACAACCCCCCCACCACCCCACCCCTCCCAACACCCACCCCCCACCCCCCAAACACACTCACTCCGCACCCACCTGGCCGGGCTGTTATACCAATAATCATAATAATCCAGCGGTCTTCCGGGCATATCCTCCAGGCTCGGGTATAGCTCATACTTCCTTCGGGGTTTACACTTGCTCTTGTAAAGGATGATAGTCACGCTGAAGATGAAGAAGAGGGCGAGTGTAATGGCGGTTCGAATCCCTGTCCAGACATCGTAGGTCGAGTAGAACTCCTGCGGGAGGAAGGGGGGGGGGTTAGAATGGGTGGGGTGGGGGTGGGTGGGGGTGTACATTCAATATAGATTATGATATAAATGATATTGATAAGAGGGGGTTATATGATATGTTAAGGGGGGGGGGGTGCATTCATTATAAGT
>NW_020869889.1:337969-347969 GCF_003789085.1 Penaeus vannamei
TCACTAGCGATAAGAAAGCGAGGAAATTCATGACGTCACTAGCGATAAGAAAGCGAGGGAATTCATGACGTCACTGCGATAAGAAGCGAGGGAATTCATGACGTCACTAGCGATAAGAAAGCGAGGGAATCATGACGTCAGCGATAGAAAGGAGGGAATTTCATGATCACTAGCGATAAGAAAGCGAGGGATTCATGACGTCATAGCGTAGCGAGGACATGACGTCTAGCGATAAGAAAGCGGGGAATTCATGACGTCACTAGCGATAAGAAGCGAGGAAATTCATGACGTCACTAGCGATAGAAAGCGAGGGGATTCATGACGTCACTAGCGGTAAGAAAGCGAGGGAACCCATGCGTCATAGCGCGAGGAACCATGATCGTACGNCCAGACAGACCCGGTAAACAGTTAAAAAGAGAGCTAAAACACACACAGAAGAATATTATTAATAAGAAAAAAAACACAAATAGAAATATGTTAAATAAAGAAAAACACATAGATACGCCACAGACAGAACAGAGACCGACATAGGCAGACAAACAGACACAGTACAACACGTTATATTACAGACGGACAAGGCACAGACAGACTGACAGGGCAGATATAAACAGGATACAGTCGCCAAGCGCTTCGGAGTGACGTCAAGACACCTCTGAGATACAGCATTAGCTGTCAGCTCGCACACATTGATGCGATCGTCGTATCGTGACCAGACCCAGATCGCACAATGCGGCTGGATTAAAGTCCTAGACTCGATACACTATTAGCAACAGACAGAGATCTCACAGATTACTGACCAACAGACAACGGTTGGACAGATTATTCCAGACTGACAGAGGTCACAGACTGGCCTCTTTTATCCGGCCAGGAGGGCGCTAGGCCGCGCAAACATGGCGTGGGTGAAGCGAGGGGCAGTGAGCGTGGGGCACGCACCATGGCGCCCTGCACAACACGGGGTCTAGATATGACACACGTGGGAAGTAGGTATTGCATGTATTGCAGACAGACTGACAGACAGACAGATAGACTAACAGACAGACTGATAGACAGACAGACTGACTGATTAACAGACAGACAGACAGATAGATAGACAGACTTGACAGACAGAGTAGACAACCAGACAGGACTGACAGACAGATTTGACAAGAGACAGACAGACATATAGACAGACAGACAGACAAAAAATATAGTGAGGGAGACAAAGCGAGGCATCCCAGCATACTCTCCGCTGTGTTGCTGGTAACCAGTCGTTGTTATTTCGGCCTTTTACATGTTAATTAGGGTAATTACCTGCCAACCGGACACCACCTCACACCCCCTCCACCTACCCCCATCCCCCTCCCTTAGAACCCTCCTTCACCCCCCCCCTTTTCCCTCCCTTAGAACTCTCTCTTACCTCCCCCTTCCTCCTAAGGCTCCCCCTTCTCCCCCTCCCTCCCTCCCTCCCTCCAAAAACTCCCTCCACCCCTTCCCTCCATAAAACCCCCCTCCACCCCTCCCCTCCCGAGAACCCCCTCCACCCCTTCCCTCCCTAAGAACCACTCCACCCCGCTCCCTCCCTAAGAACCCCCCCTCCACCCCCCCCTCCCTAAGAACCCTCTCCACCCCCTTCCCTCCTCAGAACCCCTCCACCTCCCTCTCCTCCCCTCCCCCCCATTTATACTATATCCACCTCATCATGAACCTCTCCTTCCTCTCTCTTCCTCTTTATTCTTCACTTCCTTCTTATCTTACTCTTCCTATCTCCCTTCATACTTCCCTTCCTATTCATACTCCCACCCTCTTCCCCATCTAATTATACCCTCCCTCTTTCCCTTCGTATCCCCTCCTTCTTCTTTACCTCCCTCTTCTTCTTACTCTCCTCTCTCCTCCTCTTTCTTACTCTTCGTCTCTTCCCCTTTTTCTCCTTACTCTCCTCTTCTTTTTAACTCTCCCTTTCTTCCCTTTTTACTTCTCCCTCTTTCTCTTCTTCCTCTCCTCCTCTCTCTTCTCTCCTCTCCTCTCTTCCCCCTCTTTACTCCCCGCCCCCCTTTCCTTTCATACCCCCCCCCCACGGCTATCAAGTCTAACTTCGGCACACTTCTTCCTCAAAGGTCGTTAGCTCGTCTCTAATTACCTTCAAGGACAAAGTTAATGGTTGTTTGCCCCTTAATTAGCAATTAGCGGCAATAACAGTGATTGAAGACCGTCTCGTTTACATTAAACAACAGAAGAAGGAATTGCGTGTAGATGTTTTGTTAAGGGAGATGTTAACTTAATTTTTCTTTTTGTTTTTGTTTTAATAACGTAATTAGTCTTGAGATAATGATGCCAATGTTGTTATTTGCTGTACTGTTACACCTGGTACTATTAAATGTCTTTAGCACACGCGTGGAAAGACTCGTGTAAGTGTGCGTTCATTAGCGACACTTTGTCACTCTCTCGGGGTGATAGAACGAGCTGGCAGTCATGGTTCGTTGCGTTCAGGAGTGGGATATGTGCGTAAACTATTTTTTTCTTTTTTTTTCGCTCTTTTTTTTTCTTTTTTTTTTATCTTTTTTAGTTATTGCCATTCACTTTTATGTTATGGATACATTTATTATTATTTATTTATTTAATTATTTACTTTTATTTCTTTTATTTTTTATTTTTTATCATTTTATTTACTATTACTATAATATTTTTATTACTTTTATTATCATTATCATTATTTTTGCTTCTATATAAACAGATGGCTTTTCTTGCTTTGATTTAGACAGATGGGTAGACAGATAGGCAGGCAGGAAAGCAGATAGATAGATTGATAGAAAGATAGGTAGGTAGGTAGCAGATATGGGTAGGCAGTAACCGATAGACAAACAATTAGATAGATATAGAGATATATTGTTTACGTTTGCGCTAACGTATCTGAAATTTACCGCACTGATTCACTTAGATGTGAATCAGTGCAGGTTAAACTCTAGCATAACGGACCATCTAAATTGAGTTGAAAATTAATATGCTTGTATAAAGTTTGTCGAAAAAAGTATACACTCATTCAATTTATCTTTGTCTTTTTCTTTTCTTTCTTTAAGCATGAGGGAGTTTGTTGTGCTGGCAGAATTGGCCGAACAAAACAGCGCGTCATTGTGGGTTGCCTAGATGAGAAATGTCAACATTGCACAGATGGTGGAGATACGCGCTAGATGGTAGGGTAAAGAAAAATAGGGGGGGGGGGCGGGGGTTCTCTCTATTTAGTTATTATTCTCTCTCTCTCTCTCTCTCTCTCTCTCTCTCTCTCTCTCTCTCTCTCTCCTCTCTCTCTCTCTCTCTCCTCTCTCTCTCTCTCTCTCTCTCTTTTCTTTCTCTCTCAATGCGTATATCTATCTTTTCTATCCATCTATTCTTTCTATCTATCTATCTATCTCTTTATCTCTTCACTATTTTTTATCTATCTATATCTTCATCTTTTCTCTCTCTCTCTCTCTCTCTCTCTCACTCTCTCTCTCTCTCTCTCTCTCTCTCTTCTCTCTTCTCTCTCTCTCTCTTCTCTCTCTCTCTCTCTCTCTTCTCTCCTCTCTCTCTCTCTCTCTCCTCTCTCTCTCTATCTATCTATCTATCTGTATATTTATCTATCTATCTATCTCTTAATTTCTCTCTGTCTCTTACTCTCTCTCTCTCTCTCTCTCTCTCTCTCTCTCTCTCTCTCTCTTCTCTCTCTCTCTCTCTCTCTCTCTCTATCTCTATCTATCTATCTATCTATATCTATCCATCATCCATCTATCTCTCTCTCGACGATATCAATACAAAAAAAAAAAAAACAATCTATAAAAAAAAGAAGAATCAGACAATTCACACCACGCTGCCCAAAGGTAATCAAACCCCGGCGTGCTCTTGGCCTCTCCACCTCGAGCTCAAAGCGGTGAATAAATATGGCGCCGCGAAGGTGAATGAGATGAATAACGTGGTAGGGTCCATCTCGCTCGCTCGTCTGGTCTGTTCTGTTTTGTCTGTTTATTATTATTTTTTTTGTCTTTTTTTCTTTGTTTCTTTCTTTCTTTTTTATTCTTTTTTCTCTGTCTCTTTTTTCTTCTTCTTTCTCTGTCTCTTTCTCTCTTTTTTTCTTGTCTCTGTTCTCTTTCTTTTGTTATCTGTCTCTTTTTTTTCTTTTTCTCTGTCTTTCTTTTTCTCTGTCTTTCTCTTTTTTTGTTTTTTCTTTTTGCTCTGTCTGTTCTTTCCTTTTTTCTTTTATCTCTCTGCTCTCTTTTTCTTTTTCTCTTCGTTAGGCTCTCTCTCTCTCTGCTCGCTCGGCGTCTGCACTCCTACGTGTGTGGTCCCTCACTCTCCTCTCCTTCTCCTCTCTCTCTCCTCTCTCTCTGTTCCTCTATTCCTCCGTGCCTCCTCCCCTGCCGCTCTCGTCTCTGCCCTCTCCGCCTCGGTCTCTGCTATCCCTCGTCGCTCCTCGATATGCCCCTTACTATCTATCTATCTACTCTCTCTAGTCTTTCATTCCATTAATCCTATCTCTCTCTTATAATCGTCTCTATTCGTTCTCTCTCTCACCGCTCTTTTCTTTTAATGTTGTTCTCTCTATATATATCTATTTACCTATCTCTCTATTCAATTTCCTTATCTCTATATGTTTTGAACTTTATTCTCCTCTTTCTCTTCTAATCTCTCTCTCTCTCTCTCCTCTCTCTCTCTGCCTCTCTCTCTTCTCTCTCTCTCTTCTTCTCTCTCACCCACCCTCACCCACGACCCGCCCTCCCAGACCCTCCACGCCCCGCGCCGTCCTCCCCCGCACCGCCCCTCCGCCCCCCCCGCCGCGCCAGCGCCCCTCCTCCCCCTCCCCCCCCCCCCTCTCTCTCTCCCGTCCCTCCTCTCTTTCTCTCTCTCCCGTCCCTCCTCTCTCTCTCTCTCTCTCTCTCTCTCTCTCTCTCTTCTCTCTCTCTCTCTCTCTCTCTCTCTCTCTCTCTCCTCTCCCCTCCCTTCCCCTCTCCTCTCTCTCTCTCTCTCTCTCTCTCTCTCTCTCTCTCTCTCTCCTCTCTCTCTCATTACATAAAACGTATCCCGCCCATCACAAACGCCCACGGCATGTCACAGGGCGAGGGCGGGCGGCAACCCACGCCCAAATTGTCCCTGGAGTCAACACGTCCGGGCCTATCGGGCGTAAATGGAAAAGACAAATAGACGTGTTGAGAAGGTGGAGACTTTAATCTTTCTTTGCTTTTATTTTTTTTCTTTTTTTCTCTTTTTTTCTTTTTTCTTTCTTTCGTTTTCTCTCTTTGTTTTGTTCTTTTTCGTCCATGGTCTTTCTTTTGATCCTTCTTTGATTCTCGTTCTCTTTCTTTCTGTCGCTTTTCTCGTTCTCTCTCTCCTTCCTCCTTTGCTACCCGCCCTTTCTCTCTCTCTCTCTTCTCCTTTCTCCATTAACTCTCTCTCTCTCTCTCTCTCCCTCCCTCCCCCCCCTCCTCTCTCTCTCCCTCCCCTCCCTTCTTCCTCTCCTGAGACAAAGATGATATGAAGATAGGGGGCAGGGGCGGGGGGGGGGTAGGGAGAAGAGGGTAAAAGAGATTGATGAAGGTAAGGTTGTCTCTCGTTCTCTAAAATTGCAAACGAAAGAAAGATGCTCTCTTTGTCTGTCTGCCCTTCTCTCTCCTCTCTCTCTCTCTCTCTCTCTCTCTCTCTCTCTCTCTCTCTCTCTCTCTCTCTCTCTCTCTCTCTCTCTCTCTCTCTCTCTCGTCTTCTGCCTCTCTCTCTCTCTCTTTTTTGTCTGTCTGCCTTCTCTCTCTCTCTCTCTCTCCTCCTTCTCTCTCTCTCTCTCTCTCTCTCTCTCTCTCTCTCTCTCTCTCTCTCTCTCTCTCTCTCTCTCTCTCCACGTTTTTGCGAAAGTAAGTTGTATTAGGGTAGCTACTGTTTCCTTCTTTATCTATTTTCTTTTTCTTCTTTTTATATCTTCTTCTTTGGGTGGGAAAATAGAAGAGACACACGGGGGAATTAAGGGGAAAGATCAAATAAGTAAATGAAAAGGATGAATATTTGAAACCGACAAACTGAAGGGATAAAATGAACGATGATAAGAAATATATACACAAAAAACGATGATAATAAAAGAAAAAAAGAAAAGAAAAAAATAAACTCAGCCAATTAACAAGTGTGCCAAACTAACAGACTTTTAACGGTCTCCGATCTCCACGCGCGTTTAACGGGAAGATGAAACTCACATGACACTCATAACAGAAAAATGGCCGACCTTCCCGCCAATTTTCGTTTGTGCTGAGTCATAGTCGATGTTTGAGCAAGTAAGTTGTTTATTGGCGAGAGAAAACGGGAATCAGTGAGGATTCGAAGCTTGGCGAATCTCGAAACGTAGAAGGCATCCAGTTATGCACACTCGGGAACAAACATATGAATGATTTCTTGGGTGTGTTTGTGTGTACATAAAATCGTGTATGTTTGTCTGTTTGTCTGCCTGTATGTATATATATACATGTATATACAGACACACAAATACATGTATGTATATTCGCACACATACACACGCACGCACACAACACAACACACGTATGTGTGTATATATATATATATTATATATATATATATATATATAATATATATATATATATATATATATATATATAAACAGTATATATATATTACATATATATAATATATATATATATATATATATATATATATATATATATATATATATATATATATATTATGTGTGTGTGTGTGTATAAGTATATATACACACATACATGTATATTATACATATAATATTCCATATATGTAAAATGTAGATATGTATACATATAATATATATATATATATATATATAATATATGTGTGTGTGTGTGTGTGTGTGTGTGTGTGTGTGTGTGTGTGTGTGTGTGTGTGTGTGTGTGTGCATTGTATGCATGTAATATATATATATATATATATATATATATATATATGTGTGTGTGTGTGTGTGTGTGTGTGTGTGTGTGTGTGTGTGTGTATGTTATATATGTATATATTACACACACACACATATATAGATGGAGAGAGAGAGAGAGAACACACACATCTACAAACGCACAGACCCCTTTCTCTTTCAAACACCCCCCCCCCCCCTCTCCCCTCTACTAAAAAAAAAAAAAAAAAAAAAAAAAAAAAGGGTATCACACGCCCTCTAAGTGAATGTAACCCCCCCCCCCCCCGGTAGTTAGTGCCCTGATAAAAGTCGTTCCTGGGAATTGGTTTCGAGAACGGAATCAGGTAACCAGCGGGAGGATGAGCAGGGAGGGCTGAGGAGGGAAGGAGGAGGGAGGGAGGGAGGGAGGGAGGGAGAGGAGGGAGGGAGAGGGAGGGAGGGGAGGAGGAGGAAGAGGGAGGGTAGGGAGGGAGGGAGAGAGGGAGGAGGGAGGGAAGAAGGGGGAGAGGGAGGAGGAGGGAGAGAGGGAGGATAAGGGAGGGAGGAGGGAGGGAGGGAAGAAGGAGGAGAGAGGAAGGAGGATAGGGAGAGAGAGGGAGGAGGGAAGGAGGGAGGAATGGAAGAAGGGCGGAGGTAGGGAAGGAGAAAGAGGGAAAGGGAAAAGGAAGAGAGGAGTAAGGAGGAGGAGAAGAAGAAGAGAAAGAGAGAGAGGTTAGAGTAGAGAGGAACCAGCGGGAGGGCCTTCCTGGGACTGCCGAAGGACGTCGTTAATCAGGAGCTAACCTGTAGGAGGTCTATTCAGGAAGTTAATCGATTTTGAAACTTTTTTTTTTTTTTTTTTTTTTTTTTTTTGCTTTTCTCTCGTCTCTCTCTTCTCTTCTCGTCTCTCTCTCTCTCTCTCTCTCTCTCTCTCTCTGCTCTCTCTCTCTCTCTCTCTCTCTCTCTCTCTCTCTCTCTCTCTCTCTCTTCTCTCTCTCTCTCTCTCTCTCTCTCTCTCTCTCTCTCTCTCTTCTCTCTCTCTTTCTCTTTCTTCTCTCTGTCTGTTCTCTCTCTTCTCTCTCTCTCTCTCTCTCTCTCTCTCTCTCTCTCTCTCTCTCTCTCTCTCTCTCTCTCTCTCTTTCTCTCTGTATTTCTGTCTTGTTCCTTATCTCTTTCTCTTTCTCTCTTTTTCTTTTTTCGTTCTTCTCTCTTCTCTGTCTTTTCTCTTTCCCAGAAAAAGAAATAACAAAAGACTAAATATGGAAACGAAATAATTCACTTAGACGATGACTTGCTCTTTCTTGAGAATTTTTTCCAAGTACAGTTTCCTTTTTTACTTTTTTTTTTCTTGTGAAGTTATGGAGAGTGGACAGGAAATCACACATAACTTGATACATGGTAATGTGAGAGAAATGTTACATGTATCATAATGTTCGTATATTTTTTGCGTTTTTGTGTGTGTGGGTGGTGTCGTGGTGGGGGTGGGGGGGGGAGGGGTAGTGCGTGTGTGTGTGTGTGTGTTAGTGTATGCCTGTGTAATGTGAGTGCTTGTGTGTGTGCAAGTTGATGCTTGTGTGAGTGCTGTGTTGTGTGTGTGTTAGTGTACGCATGTGTAAGTGGCAGTGTTTGTGTGGTGTGTGCAGGTGTGAGTGCTTCTGTGAGTGCTTGTGTGTGTGTGTGTGTGTGTGTGCATTCGTAGGTGCGAATGCTTGTGAGTGTGTGTGTGTGTATGCATGTGTTGTGTGTCGTTATGCATTTGTGTTGTATGTGGTTGTGTGTGTGTGTGTGTGTGCTTGTGGTTTATATGTACGTATGTATGTAAGCACTTCCGTGAATACTCAAGTGTGTATGTAAGTTTACAAGTAAACCCTTGTATAAGTGCTTGAGTATCTACATATCTAAGTACTTAAGTATGAGTACTTCTACGTGCATGTATGCCTATAAACCATCACAAAAGACCATGTTTTAAAGAACCCCGAGAAAGAACCACAAAGAGAACCAGGCGGATCTTGTTCTCTGGTTCACGGTTCGGGGGAGAGAGGGGGGGGGGGGGGGTCAGCCCTTCACTCCACACAGCTGGGAGGGCAGTGGCGCGTGCTGAGGGAGTGGGGGAGAGGGGGGAGGGAAGGAGGAGGGAAAGAGGAAGGTAGGGTGGGGGAGGGGAGAGGAAGGAAGGGGGTGAGAGAAGGAGGAGGTGGATGGGTAGGAGTTGGGGGAAAGGAGGGGAAAGAGGAAGGTAGGGTTGGGGGAGGGGGAGAGGGGAAGGAAGTGGGTGAGAGAAGGAGGAGGTGGGGTGGACGAGGGTTGGAGATGGTGAGGCGGGAGGGAGAGAGTGGAAGATATGATGATGAGGAGGGAGAAGAGGGAGGTGATTGTGGGAGGGCGAGGAGCATTGAAGGAGGGGAGACAACGGGGGAAGGGGGGTAGGAATGATAAAGGGGAGAAAAAAGAGAGGGGAGATTGGGGCAGGGTAGGGAGGAGGATGGGGGTGGGAACGAGGTGGAAGGGAGGATGGAGGGGGAGGAATAACGGTAGTAGCTAGGAGAGAAGGGAATAGTGAGGGAGGAGAAGGGAAAAGGGGAATGAAAGGAGAGGAGATGATAAAGGGAGAGGAAAGATGGAGAGGGAGCAGTTAAGTGGCAAGCAAGGAAAGAGAGGAAAGAAGAGAAGCGAAAGGGAATAGGAATAGGAGGAGAGGGAAGTGAGGGAAAGGAGGGGACGAGGAAAAGAGTGTGGGGGGGGGTCGACAGCAAAGGGGAGGGGAGGAGGATGTGAGAGAGGAGAGAGACGATGATCCACTAGTAAATAAATTGCATAGGGCCTATGTACTCATCATTAATTACTCTTTTCAATTTAGAACCATCAAACGACAGGGTTTTGGAACCAGTCGGTAGAAAACAAACACAAGCAAANGGAAGTCAAACCTGCAAACTTCAATGGACAACGAGAAACCTCTCGTCCTGGAATCATCAGTATATATTGCAGACGTTTCATGCAAAAAAAAGGACATGTGTAAGCTCTCTGATGAATATAGCTAGATGCACAATCTCTATATTATTTTTTTTTTCTTCGTCTGGTTCTCTCTCTCTTTCTATCTATCTGTCTGTCTGTCTCTTCCTCTCTCTCTCTCTCTCTCTCTCT
>NW_020869889.1:365469-372969 GCF_003789085.1 Penaeus vannamei
AATAGTCAAAATATTATTACATATTGAAATATAAAGTCAATACGCTTTGATGGCATTGCATAAGTTAACAAAAAAAAAAATAAAAATAAAAATAAATAATAATAATAAAACAAACTTTTATTGGAAGAGGTTAAGCGAACAAAGATTAGCATACGATAAAAAAAAAGCTGTGATATAAAAAAAAATACAATTTATTATATTGTTATGCACATGATTCACGTGCAATATTTCCATGAATGCATTGATTTTCCGTCAAAAGTTAAGAGGGATACATGAGGGTGAAAGGAGGGAGGGGGGGAGAGAAGGATAACGTAAGAGGGAAGGAGAAAGAATGTAAGACAGGAGGGAGGAAAGAAGGAAGTGGGAGGATGGAAAATAGAGGAGGGAGGGAATAAGAGACATGAGGGAGAAAAGAAGGAAGTGGGGGATGGAAAATAGAAGAGGGAGGGAATAAAAGACATGAGAGAGAAGAAAGGAAGTGGGAGGATGGAAAATGGAGGAGGAAGGGAATAAGAAACAAGAGGGAGGAGGGAGGATGTAAGAAGGAATTAGGAGGGAAGAAAGAGGGCGGAGTGAGGTGTAAGAGGGTAAGAGAACATGGAGATGTAAGTAAGATGGAGAAGGGAAGGGAAAAGAGGGAATATGAGGAGGGAGGGAATAAGAAAGAGAAGAGAGGGAATAAGAAAGAGAAGAGAGGGAATAAGATAAAGAAGAGAGGAAATAAGAAAAGAAGAGAGAGAATAAGAAAGAGAAAGAAGGGAAAAGAAAGAGAAAGAGAATAAGAAAGAAGAAGAGAGGAATAAGAGAGAGAAGAGAGGGAATAAGAAAGAGAAAGAAAGGATTAATAGAGAAGAGAGAGGAAAAGGAAGAACGCAATAACGGAGAGAGAAATACAAGGAGAAATATTAGATTTAATAGCGGAAATAGAAACGAAGGAAGGAATTAAGGAATGCAACAAGAGAGTGGATATTAAAAAAAAAAGAAGAGGGAAAAGAGAGGATGTAAGAGGAAGGAAGGAGGACGTAAGAGGGACGAGGAAGGAAGTAGGAGAAAGGGAAATATACGACAGAGGAAGAGTATATTTAGAAGGGAAAACGAAGAAAGAATGTCTTACAATATATTCGAAAATTATTAATTAAGACAGTAATTTTTTAAATATTAATATAAAATAATAAATATAATAGCAGCAAAGAATAATGATCATGAATATTGAATAATATTAAGAGGATTAAGGAAAATAATTATAACAAAGATAAAAGCAGCAAGATTGATGAAAATTTAAATAATTGGCAACAATTCCAGTAATGACAACACAAATAAAAACAAATCATGATAGTTATTGATACAGAAAACATCAACATCAACATCAACAAAAATTCCATGCTATCGATACCAAAAGTCAAGCTAAGGTGATAAAATAGATGATAAAATACGCTATATCCGAATATGAATTAAAAAAATAATTATCAAATAATTTCCTGACCGAATATGCCACTACATGAAAATTTCAGTCAAGGTCCGTTGGGTAAAAAAAAAAAAAAAAAAAAAAAAAAAAAAAAAAAAAAAAAAAGTAAAATAATACATAGCTGTAAATATACATAGTAAATAATGTACCTTGCTGTCACGCTAGCACTTTTTCCGTAAAGTTTTTGACAATGTTATTTAACATGAATACAAACATTTTCGAATATAACTCTCGATTTGACTTTGCTTGGCTGAAAAAGTTGACGGAAAGTTTTTCAGACGGAAACGAGCATTATCGTTTGACTGGAAAATCGACAACGCTCAAAAATGCACAAAATTTCAGAAAATTGTCAAAAACGTGCTAGTGTGACAGGACCTTAATGCTTATTGAATAATGCTGCTCCTTCCTATGCTATGAAATGTTCAATACCTCTAGGAAACGATATCTTAAACAGTATATACATAAAATCTCCTAAAATAATATCAAAAACGCAATATTGTAAAGAGTGTTTTGGACATTTCTGTCTTGTATATGGAAGGTTTAATTACTCTATAAAAAAAAAATAATAATAATAAACAGCGATAAATGAATTCCAAAAATCCTTGTACACACATATAATGTTTCTTAAACATCCAAGTTAACTGAACTCGTAAGGAATAACATCATATCTTCGTTATTATACACAAGTGCGTGAATTTAAACGAGAAATAGCATAAACCAAGGAGTCTTAAGCGGATAACTTCTGTTCAAACTCAGCTCATCTTTGCCGGTCCCCAAGTCAGAGGAGAAAGTGTACAGATGCATGGAGAGATAGATAAATAGGTAGAGAAGTAAGTGATTTGATATATCTTATTTTCATTCCTTCATACATCAAGAATAGATAGCTAGAAAGACCCAAGCAAGCAGATAGATAGATGGATAGACACAGATATTGAATGACAGAGACATATAGGCATATATATAAGTATATACGAATATAGATAGATAGGTAGATAGATAGACAGACAGACAGACAGACAGAAGATAGATAGATATGCATATGCCTGTATATCAATTAACATCTAGAGCAAAGGAGATAAACTTGCCTATACATATCCACAAACACAAAAGAATTAATTTCTCATACAACTATCCTGTCTCCTACGTTACATCATTTATAAGACAAATATCCTCTGCGTCCCAGTCTCAAGTTTAAGCTATTGTTTTGGCAAGATTCTCCTCGAGCGACCGTCTTTTAATCCAATAAGCTTTCGCAACTTACTGTAATAAAATAATCTAGGGAAGTGAATGTGTATTGGAATACTATTGGAAAAAAAGTGTAATATACCGGGGTACTAGAGTGGTACGCTACTCAGATTTAAGTTATGATTTGTAATAAGAAATATTTATTATGGCACAGCTTGGGCAATATGTCTAATTATATTTTGTTAATCTGAATATCTGTCAAAAACTTATGGAGGTCCGAATATCCTATTTTCTTTGTATCTTACTTATTTAATGCTTAAATGCTGTAGAATAGACAAAGTACGAGCAAGCGTGATACACAGATAAATCAATCAACCACATTCAGATATGTCTGTATGTTTGTATTCTCTCTCTCTCTCTCTCTCTCTCTCTCTCTCTCTCTCTCTCTCTCTCTATATATATATATATATATATATATATAATATATATATATATATATATATATATATATAGGGAGGACGGTCGGAGAAGGAAGGGTCTGATAATATGTCTACAGATTATTTTCGGAGACAGTAATTCACTATGATCATGTCAGTATTAATAATAATAATATGAACAATAAAAACAGCAAAAAGATGATGATGCAAATAATGTAACAATAACAATGATAACAACAGAAACCAAAATAAATTATGACATTTATTAAAACGAAAACATATTTCCATGCTTTCTCTGACGAAAGTATAGTTAAGCAACACTTGGAATAAACGATAAAAATACCAATACCCCCAAAAATTCACATAATAATTTCTAATAATTTCCTGACCGATAAAATAAACGATGAAATACACAAAAACCCAAATTAATTCACATGATAATTTCAAATAATTTCCTGACCGAGTATGCAACATTTAATTAATCCAAAGTCCGTATTGTAGAAAAAAAAATCTGCAAGTAATGTACCTTGCAGATGTTGCATAGTAATGCTTATTGAATAATGCTGCTGCTTCCAATCCCATTTAATGTTCAATACTTCTAGGAAACGAGATTTTATGCAGTATATGCATATATATTCTACTAAAATCATTACTAAAATGTACTATTGTAACATCTTTTATATTGCTTTATATATATATATATATATATATATATATATATATATATATATATATATATATATATATATATATTACAACGTATAATTACTGTACGAAAAAAAAGTAAAATAGTGATGAATAATTTCCAAAACTCCTTGTACTAATATACAAGGTTTCTTAAACATCCACGTTTTCTGAACTTGCAAGAATGAGCATCATATCTTCGTTATTATTACACAAGTGTTGCAATCTAAACAAGAGAAATAGCATAAACCAAGGGAGTTTTAAGCGGATAACTTCTGTTCAAACTCAGCTCATGTTTTGCCGGTCCCCAAAGTCAGGGGAGAAAGAGTGTACATATATAGATGGATACATGGATAGATGGTTGGGGGATGGATGGGTGGGTAGGTGGGGATGGATGGATAGATGGATGGTTGGGTGCGTAGGTGGGTGGGTGGATAGATGGTGGGTAGGAGGATGGGTGGTGGATAGATGGTTGGGTGGATGGATGGATGGATGATGGATGGTTGGGTGGGTGGGGATGGGTGGATAGATGGGTGGGTGGATGGCTGGGTGGGTGGATGGATGGATGGGTATATAGATGATGGGTGGGTGGATGATGGATGGGTATAAAGATGAGTGGGTGGGTGGAATGGATGGTGATGGTGGGTGGGTGGATGGATGGCTGGCTGGCTAGATAGGTAAGTAGGTAGACAGGTAGATGGATAGATACATACATTCATACAGACATGCATATATCGATGAACAGATAACTAGAAAGGCCCATACAGGCAGATAGATAGATAGATAATAGACAGACAGATATACATATAGCGAGAGAAATAGAGATATACACGCATATACGTATCCACAAACACGAAAGAATGCATTTCTCATACAGTTGTTCAGTCTCCCACACTATATCATTCACAAGACAAATATCCTTTGCTTCCCAGTCTTGTTTAAGCAATTGTTTTGGCAAGATGCTCCTCTTGTCTGTTGAGTGGTTTTTAAGTATTGAGTTGAGTGTTGGGTGGTTTTAAGTGATTTAAGTTTAGTATTGAGTGGTTTTTAAGTGTTTTAAGTTTAGTGTTGAGTGGTTTTCAGTGTTAAGTAGTTTTAAGGGTCAAGTTCAGTATTAAGTAGTTTTAAGTGTTCAGTTAAATTCAATTCGTTTTTAACAAACTTTCGCAACTTACTGTAATAAAATATTTTGGTATCTGATTCGGGTGGAGGAGATCAAATGGGCTATATTGATATGAGGGTCTGGGTCTCGTTATTGATATTATATTAATGATCAGTTATAATCTAGAAAAGTTGCGAGACATCTTTGCATAATTTGTCAGCACTTTCAGATTAATGGGATGACTGAAAGTGTATGAAAATATTATGGAAAAGAGAGTGATGTACAGGGGTAACTATAATGGTGTTGACTTTCTCACGTTATACATATTTGAGTTAAGATTTGTAATAAAAGATCGATTCTTTTCTCTCCGAACTCTTCCTGTCCAGTACAACAATGCGTGGATTCTGCACACGTCAGTCGTATGTAAGCGTGTAGCATTCTTTAATTAAAGAATACTAAAAGTGTTTTTATTTTTATTCTTTTTATTATTTATTTTTTATTATTATTATTATTATCTTAATTCCTTTTCTTGCCTTTTCTGATCTGTGACCTTTTAAGACTCTCGGGATATGACCATGACATCATTTTAAAAACATAAGGGTGAAATTAACGTGAAGTTACGTTAAAGCAAAGCATTACGTACATTAAGTTATTGGATATTAAAAAAAATCTTCCAAAAATGCCCTAGAGCATTGACAACTTTCAAAAAAAGGAATAAATCCACGGAATTCACAACAGACTATTACAAAATAACAAAATTAAGAACCGTCATTCTTAAGACCATAAGTTAAAGGCAATATTTACTTTTAGTTAAAACACCAATAACAATCACACTTCTTCCATCACTATAGTCACATTCATAAAAAAAAGAAAAAAAAAAAAAATCCTCTCACTTCTCTCATAATATGCAGATAAAAGTCCAAAAGTTGTATCCGAAAAGCGCCGTTTGTTCTTCCTCTTGTGTTCATTTCATTCACAAGTAAAGATTTCCTATACACGTGTAGCACCATGAACACTGACTGACAAGGTACGTATCGCTATTTTATGGGAATTCTTTGTTTTTTTCTTTTTCTTTTTTTTACTGTTGTGATTTTGTTTATTTCTTTTTCTTTTTACTGTTGTGTTTTTTCTTCTTTTTTAAATTTTCTCTTTTAGTGTTTTTTTTTTTTCACGTAAATGACTAGTACTCGCAGCATGTACTCCCATATATATATATATATATATATATATATATATATATATATATATATATATATATATATATATATTACAAAATAAGATGCGAGAACGGAATGTATGGATTCTCTATATCACAAATCAATGTTTAGCTCATTCTATGCATATGTGCGCACACACACACACACACACACACACACACACACACACACACACACACACACACACACACACACACACACACACACTCACACTCACACTCACACACACTCACACTCACACATACACGCATTCACCTATTTCCAATATTTACAAATCCACAACATCCATGCGGGTTATCCAAAATGGACAACATACCGGCTCTGATTTGACCGCCCACGTCCCACCGCCGACAATACAGAATTGCTTCGTTCTGTCGAGTCCACAAATCGCAAAGCCCACACAATCGGAAAAGCAGAAGACAAAAGTTAAGATTTGTAAATATCGGAAATATATTTCGTGCGACTGAGGACCTTCAGCGCGCAGTTGTACCACGCGATTTTGAGCGTGTGGACTTAAAATAAATGTGGAGAGGTATGAATGAGAGTGGATATCTTCGCAATATAAGAAATATATTTTGGCCGGTTTCGAATATATCTTCGCTGAAATCGGACAAATACATTTCTTGTATTGTGAAGATATTCATTCTCATTCATACCTTTTCTACATTTGTCAACACGAATACCGTTCTCGAAATAAAACACATGATGAATCTCCCTCTCTTTAATATCCCTTATTCCTTTATCTCTTTCTTTTTCTCTCACTTCCCTTCCTAACATAACACTATATTCAATCGACATATCAGTAATATCATAAAAGCTATTATTCGTGGAATCGTTACCATCATTCACATCTTTATATGAATCATCATCATTTAAATCATCATATCTATCAGCCAATCATTTTTGCAACAACAACACATATGATAGGAAATAGTCCACTGTAAACCGACTGAGACTCTGATATCTGAAATGGACTCCAAACTGACTCGGAAAATAGCAGTTTCTATTACACCCAAAGGCATCTGAAATAAATACAGGGACACGTGAGAGATAACGAAAACGGATTAACTGATTGGCTGAAATCAATTGTGTCTGATTTCGTTGATTTTGTTCGTGAAAGAAATGTATTGGATATTTTTTTTTTTTCTTTCTAAAGTATGTTTGTTTAATCTCTATTATGATATTGGGTAATGACTGCGAAATCAACTAAGCAAACATTTGAAAGCTGTTCAAAGAATTCACGAAAATACAATCTAAATTATTTACAAGTAGTAGTTTTATGTTTATTAGCATTGAGATGGAATCGCCTTTCTTGTGCCCACACTTTCAGGTAAAGGCAATTGATTTCTTCTATTTTCTTCTTCTTCTTCTTCTTCTTATTATTATTATTATTATTATTATTATTATTAT
>NW_020869889.1:382969-387969 GCF_003789085.1 Penaeus vannamei
AGTTCAAGAGAAGCTTTTTTTGCCTGCGCGAACACATACCAGATTGTAAAATTTGTTCCCCGCGCAAAAATCATTTGGTCAAATTCTGTCCGCGAAAATGTAGGTCTCGGGTAACTTTCCGCGCACGCTGAGTTCTTTTTTTTTTTAATCATCTTCCGCGCATAAAATTCTTTTGACACATCCGCGCACTTGTTTCACCATCCGTTCGCGCAAATAATTATTTAATTTTTTTCCCCGCATAAAATTCTTTTGACACATCCGCGCACTTGTTTCACCATCCGACCGCGATCCGTCCGCGCAAATGTAGACAAAAATGATGTTTTCCGCGCATAAGAAAAAAAAAAAAATAATAATAATATTCCCCGCGCAAGAAAGATACTCTACACTCTGGTACACATACAGTTGTTCTGTAAGACCTTGTAAGACGTTCTGTAAGACAGTCAGGTACACATACAGTCGTTCTGTAAGACCTTGTAAGACGTTCTGTAAGACAGTCAGGTACACATACAGTCGTTCAGTAAGTGTGTATAGATAATAACAATCCCTACCATTATGGTGTCGTACCTTTGCAACTACAGTGAAACTCCCATTGATTAAAACACGAGGTTCAAGGTTTCCATTAACTCGTCTAACTTAGGCAGAAAAGTGATGTTCATTTTATATTATTTTCTGGTTTGTTTGTTGTTGAAAGACATGCAACATTGACGACTGAGTTTTATAAGGCCTTTATGAAGACTTTTCCATTTAACTTTGTTGACTGACTGAGATTAAGCTGGAGAAAGTAAACTGCTAGGAGACACTTTTAAAATTAAATGAAGGTAGTTATTTTCATAAACAAGTTAATGATGACGATGACAGCGACACAAACAAGTTTTTTTTTTTCTTTTTCTTTTTTGCGAAACTGCAGCTTATCACGAAGGTAAATCGAATCAACTTAAGTCGGATTAATTGAGCAAAATGATAGCCAGGATATGCGAGGATTCAATAATATATGTGCAATGTGTGTGTGTTTGTGCATACACTCACACGCATACACATAAACATGCACAAATATTTTCTCAGATGAATAGGCAAGCTTTTACTAACCCTGGTATCGCACACACACACACACACACACACACACCACACACACACACACACACACACACACACACACACACACACACACATATATATATATATATATATATATATATATATATATAATATATATATATATATATACACGCACCACACACACACACACACACACACACACACACACACACACACACACACACACACACATATATATATATATTATATATTATATATATATATATATATATATATATATATATATATATATATATGAAACTCGCCAAGAATTCCTCTGCAAACGTAGCATAAACTAGAATGAAAACACGAAGCAATTTTGACAAGAATATATGAGACAGGGCGAACAAGTGCTGATTCAGGTCAGACGAGGAGGAAGGTCAAGGTCAAACAATCTCGACAATTTTTACATATACAGGTCCATGCGTTCGAAAATCTTTCTTTCTTTCTTTCTTTACTTTCTTTATTCCTTTCATTTTTCTTCTTTCCGTTTTGTGTCTTTTCCATAAATTTCTTTCTTTCTTCATTACTTTCTTTGTTCTTTTCATTTTTTTTCTTTCCCTTGTGTGTCTTATCCATCTACGAAAATTTCTTTCTTTCTTTCTTCTTTACTTTCTTTATTCCTTTCATTTTTTTTCTTTCCCTTATGTGTCTTATCCATCTACGAAAACCTCTTTCTTCTTTCTTCTTTTCTTTCTTTATTCCTTCCTTTCATTTTTTCTTCTCCTTTTGTGTCTTTTCCATTAATTTCTTTCTTTCTTCTTTACTTTCTTTGTTCCTTTCTTTTTTTTCTTCTCATTTTGTCTTATCCATAAATCTCTTTCTTTCTTTCTTCTTTACTTTCTTTATTCCTTCCTTTCATTTTTCTTCTTTCCCTTTTGTGTCTTTTCCATAAATTTCTTTCTTTCTTCTTTACTTTCTTTATTCCTTTGATTTTTTTCTTTTTCCTTATGTCCTCTCCATCTACGAAAACCTCTTTCTTTCTTTCTTCTTTACTTTCTTTATTCCTTCCTTCCTTTTTTTCTTTCCCTTATGTGTGTTATCCATAAATCTCTTTCTTTCTTTCTTCTTTACTTTCTTTTTTCCTTTATTATTTTCTTTCCGTTTTGTGTCTTATCCATCTATTTAATCCTGCAACCGCGAATATATATCAAGAGAAAATATGTCATCCATCTATTTATTCATTTATATATATACACACACACACACACACACATATATATATATATATATATATATATATATATATATATATATATATATTATATATATATATATATATATATTAGGAGAAATATATTACAAATATATTAAGAATATATATTAAGAAAAACGCCGCTCTGTTCTGGGTAATTTCAGGGTTGATGGCTATCGATCAGCTGGGGGTGTGATGAGGACAATGCACGGTGGAACAGCTGGTCTGATATGTCTCTCGCGGGTCGAGCTCTCACGCCCCTTATCTAAAGAGGTGGAAGGAGAGGGAGAGGGGGAGAGGGAGTGGGGGAGATTGAGTGGGATGGAGAGGGAGTGGGAAGGAAAAGGGGGGGGGGGGGAGGGGAGGGATGAGTGGGAAGGAGAGGGAGACTGAGTAGGAGGAAGAGGGAGTAGGAGTGGGGAAGATTGAGTGGAAGGGAGCGGGAGTGGGAGTGAGAGGGAGTAGGAGTGGGAGATTGAGTGGGAAGGGAGAGGGAGACGGAGTGGGAGAGAGAGGGAGAGGGAGTAGGAGTGGGAGACGGAGGAGAAGGGAGAGAGTGACGGAGTAGAAAGGAGAGGGTGTTGGAGTGGGAGAGGAAGACGGAGTGGGAGGGAGAGGGAGTTTGAGTGGGAAGGAGAGGGAGATGGAGTGGGAGGGAGAAGGTGCTGGTGTGGGAGACTGTGTGGGAGGGAGAGAGAGCCAGAGGCGGAGGGAGAGGGAGTAGGAGTGGGAGATTGTGTGTGTGCGTTAATGTGAGTGTGTGTGTGCGAGCCCGCGTGCGTGTATGTGTGTGTGTGAGAGAGAGAGAGAGAGAGAGAGAGAGAGAGAGAGAGAGAGAGAGAGAGAGAGAGAGAGAGAGAGAGAGAGAGAGAGAGAGAGAGAGAGAGAGAGAGAGAGAGAGAGAGAGAGAGAGAGAGAGAGACAGACAGACAGAGAACGAAAAAGACAGAATAAAGGAGGAAAACCTAAAAAAAAAAGTGAGAGAGCAAGAAGGTAAACGATAGACATAATAGGACCACTTTCACTTGTAAATATTAATATCTACCATAATGAGCTTAAGCCACTGAAGCAGAGACGACAAATATACACACTATGCCATTTTTTTTCTTTCTTTCTTTTACGTTTAGAGTCTCCATAAATGCTTCATCATCAAAGAGTAGATTATTAGTCCTATATATATATCTCACTTATTTACCCTCTTTCCTGTTTTTTTATTTTTTTCTTATTGTTTTTTATTAGTACTACCATTAATAACATTATAATGACAACTTCAATAACAATACCAACATCATCGATACCAATAACATTAGAAATACAAAAAATTCCCCAAAACTCCAATGGGGGGGGGGGTCAGGTCAGGTCACATAAGCCCACTGATTCCTAAACATTCCTAGGCCTATCCATGTGCAAACAAAAGAAACAAAAGTCAACAGTATATTTATATAGGATATAATACCTTAGATACCATAGCCTAATGCAGACTACATATGAGCAATGGAATCTATCAGAATATGATTATTTTAAAATGTAGATAATGTAAGCAATGAAGTCAATCCGAATATATTACAAAATGTAGAGAATGTAAGGATATGATTACAATACTACAAATGACATTAAAAACTGATATTGTAAATTTTAAGAAAGTAGAAGTTAGAGAACGCTGATTAAAAGTATTCTGTCAGGATATGTGAAGGGAAACATTTCCTGACATTCCATCCAAGGCATTTGCTCATAATAGGGTGTATAATTTAATACTCCTGAGTGGTAAAACCTGCCATTAGGCAAATGGATACGGGATACTCTCTCATTCTCTCTCTCTCTCTCTCTCTCTCTCTCTCTCTCTCTCTCTCTCTCTCTCTCTCTCTCTCTCTCTCTTTCTTTCTCTTTCTCTTTCTGTTCTCTCTCTCTCTCTCTCTCTCTCTCTCTCTCTCTCTCTCTCTCTCTCTCTGAAAGTCTCTCTTTTCTCTCTCTCTCTATCTATCTATCTATGAAAGTATCTCTTTTCTCTCTCTCTCTCTCTCTCTCTCTCTCTCTCTCTCTCTCTCTCTTCTCCTCTCTCTCTCTCTCTCTCTCTCTCTCTCTCTCTCTCTGTGTGTGTGTGTGTGTGTGTGTGTGTGTGTCTCACCATCTGTCTCTATTTGTATGTATGTAAGTATGCGTGTTTGTTTGTACATGTCCTTGTCCGTGTACGAATGTGTTTGTTTAAGTATATTTCTAGCTGATTCAATACAGGAAAAGAGCTATGCTAATTTAATTCTTAAGGTTGATGGTTAAAAAAGAGCTCTGATTGAATTTTACATTAATTGATTATTTCATTTTCGAAGTCGAATTTCGCTTCCCTTGAGACTATTTACTATTTTTTATATTTACTATTGGCTTTACTATTTTACTATTACTATTTTCTTCTTACTTTATACCTTTCTTTAGTGAAAATCTTTTCTCTCATTTTCTTGCATTTCCCACTGAACTATTGGCCATTTCTTTCATCAGTTTTGAATCTTGATATAAATGCTTCTACTCTTTTATAGACTTCGTAAAATTTTGAGCACTGTATGTCAAGGTTCTTAATGACCAGGTGTGTTTCCTAGTTTGTACCATCAAAGAAAAATTTAAGGCTTCTGAATTCTCTCTCTTGTAATTGTACTTCAGATTTCAGATTTTATTTTTTCCTTTCATTTTATTTTATTATTTATTTATTTATTGATTGTTT
>NW_020869889.1:392969-402969 GCF_003789085.1 Penaeus vannamei
TAGAGAAGAAAAGAGAGAGAACAGTGAGAGGACAGTATATGAGATAGAGTGAAAGAGAAGAGAGTAAAGTAAGTAGAAAAGAGGAAAAGAGAGCAAGTGAAGTCATGAATGAGAAAGAAGTAAGAAATAGAGAGAGAAAGAAAGAGATAAGAGAAAGTAAAAAGATATAAGAATTATGAAGTATAACGAAAATATTAGAAATCGATGTAATAAACATAACTAAAAGAGAAAATATAATAACAGAGTGAAAAAGAGGACTCATATAACAGACAGACAGATAAAATAGCAATATAATAATCCTCGACAGCAAGAGTTTTTCAAATAAATTTCTACGAAGTAAGACACTCATATTATAATTATATAATATATATACAGTATATACTTAGAGTATCCCTAATTTGTGTGTGGTAGTTTGTGCGGTGTCGTGGGTCGGGTGGCTCTCGTGTGTGTGTGTCGATGGTCGATGATCTGTGTGATCTGAGTGATTGCGTTGCTCCTCTACTGTCTGTGTATGTTACTCGTGTTCATCATCTATCTCTACTATCCGCTTATACTCTATCTCTCTAATTATATTCTTTCTCTTTCTGTCTGTATTACTGTCTTGCTCATTAACTCTCTCATCACTTCTATTTCTATCTTATAATCTCTTTCTCTCTCCTCTCTCTCTCTCTATCTATCTATCTCTCCCCTATCTTCTCCTCTACCTACCTCTCTCCGTATTCTCGCCACTCACCCACCCCTTTCTCATCTCTATCTCTATCTCTTTTCTGTCTGTCTGTTTGTCTAGTGAGTTCCTCATTCACACGGTTGCCTATGGGATGTACTTTCCCGCTTACCTTCCTGTCCGTTCGCCCCACCGCCTTGAAGCTTACTTTACCTAATATACACATATATATATCGCTTAGCCCTGATATAACACACACTCAAGAACTCATTAGGAGACACAAGAACACCGTACTACCCTATATACAATACATACATATAACAGGTAAACGTGTATAAGATCTAAATATGTAACCTATTTTCGTAAGACACTTGTATATTATAGGTCCGCACATATACATCTAGTTATATTTTTTTGCTCATGCTGTCCTTCTATTATATGTACTAAATGCTATTCTCTCACTATAGTCATATTATATTTATATACTAATTATCGGTTGTACTATCCTAGCCTAGTCCTAACTTTATCAACTCTGTCCTTTTGCGTCTATATTTCATTTGTAATAACTCTCTTACTCTGGATTCTCCCTTATCTTATCCCGCCTTTCTCATGGTCCTTGTTATTTACTCTTCTTGACTCCTTCTTCCCGACCTCCGGCATATTTTCCACTTGCTTTCTCTGTCTATCTTCTATCGGCCTGCTTCCGCCTTCACATCACAACCTCTGTCGTTATTATTGCTAGGCCTTTCTTGTATTACTCTTATAACTATTTGCTAATACTGTCACCTTTACTTAATATATAATTACCTCACTTACTCTGGTCTTTATGTCTCATATCCTTATACTCGTCATATTACTCACTTCTTACTACAACAGTCGCAATAATTTTCACTTGCTTTCTACTCACTACTGTCTTTAATCTATTCTAATCGGTTATTATGCTTCCCGCCTTCCACCTATCACCTGTCTATTTTGACATGTCATTATCTTATATTAATAGTTATACTCTTCTATTCTCACCTTCTCTACCTACGGTTATTATACTCACTGTGATCTTGTCTTCCTCTACTTATTCTTCTCCTCTCCACCAATCGCATATAATTATATTTTATCCATCCCTAAGTGTGAGAGTACACATACAAAAGAAATAAAAACTCTATGATTAGGAGCTATAGCAATAGCGCCCCGGTGTAGCGTGAGGTCGTTTTATATTATAAACCCGGGGATAACTCGACCACTTATATATATATAAATGTAATATATATATACTATAAATATATATATATATCATACCATATATAATATATATATATACTATATAATAGTACATATTAATATATATATACCGCTATGGATATTCTCATGTTGTTATAGATATCCGCTAAATAAATATAAGATTTATGGCAATCTAAATATTCACTGCCAAAATGACTAGAGCCATGACATTCCCTAATTCTATATTCTCCGGGCTTGGAGCGAATCGAGTTGCAACGGGTTTTTGAATAGTGTTTAATATATGCCTATACCTCTGCTGTCTTGTCCCTGTCGCCTCTCTCTCTCTGTCTCCTCTCTCTCTCTCACTCTGGTCTGTCTCTGTCTCTCTCTCTCTCTCTGTCTGTCTCTTCTCTCTCTCTCTTTTCTCTCTCTTCTCTCTCTTCTCTCTCTCTCTCTCTCTCTCTCTCTCGTCTCTTTCTCTCTCTCTCTCTCTCTCTCTCTCTCTCTCTCCTCTCTCTCTCTCTCTCTCTCTCTCCTCTCTCTCTCTCTCTCTCTCCTCTCTCTCTCTCGACAGTCTCCTCTCCTCACTCTCACACCTCCCTCCTCTCAGTCGCTCTCTGTCTCTTCCTCTCCTCTCTCCTCTCCCTCTCTCCTCTCCCTTCTCTCTCTCTCTCTCTGTTCTGTGTTGTGCTCTCTCTCTCTCTCTCTGTATATATTATATATATATATATATATATATATATAATATATATATTATATATATATATATATATTTAATAGATCTTTCGTTCCAGCTCCAATGTAGCATCCCCAGCCTCGGTACTGTACCTGCGTTCCTGTCCTGCTCTCCATTCCTTATGTATGGTCTGACATTTTCAATCGGAATGAGATCAGGTGAGTTACCTGTCCATATATGTATGATGACAAGTACTTCAGTCTGTGTCGGTCAGTCCCTTACCTTTTGTCAACACATACACGCATACCAACACCCATCCATAGATACTCACTGGGTGTGTGTGCTTTTGTGTGTGTGTGTGTGTGTGTGTGAAGTGTGTGTGTGCGTGTGTGTGTGTGTGTGTGTGTGTGTGTGTGTGTGTGTGTGTGTGTGTGTGTGTGTGTGTGTGTGTGTGTGTGTGGTGTGTGTTGTGCATGTGCATGTATATATTCTATTGCACTAATATATCTCAACATATACGTAACCTTCTCTTTTCTCTCTCTCTCCGTCTTTATGTATATATATATATATATATATATATATATATATATATATATATATATAGCATATATATATATATATATATATATATATATATATATATATATATATATATATATATATATATATATATATATATATATATATATATATATATATATATATATATATATATATATATATATATATATATATATATATATATATATATATATATATATATATATATATATATATATATATATATATATATATAATATATATTATATATATTATAATATATATATATATATATATATAATATATATATATATATATATATATATATATATATATATATATATATATATATATATATATATATATATGCATACACACATATATATAACTATATATAAACGTATGCACACACACACACACATACATATAGCTGCATGTATGCATGCTTATATGTATCTACCACCATCCATCTCTCCCCCTCTCCCTCACTCTTTCTCTTTCTTTCTCCTTGCCTCCAACTCCCCTCCTTCCTCCACCTCCGACTTTTCGCTTCCCGTTTGCCTGAATTGTGAGAATGGCACGGTATAATTAAGAGCCGGGCCAGTCTGCGCGGAATCGACTCGCGCAATTTACGGCGCCACAATTTCGTTGCCGGAGTTGGTATCATCCACGTAAAGAACGGTATTTAGTGATGTGGAAGCGGGTATTTTTGACTCGGAGGTCACGAAGGCTAGGCGGAGATACGGGAAACTTTTTTTTTTTTTTTTTCTTCTTGCATGTTTTGGCGATTCGTTCCAGGGGCTGATGTTGCAGGTTGAATAAGCTGTAGGATGATTTGATTGATATGTTGTACCTTTTTCTTATCTGGTATATATATATTATATATATATATATATATATATATATATTATATATATATAATATATATATATATGTATATACAGTTATATACATTATTACACAAAACACTTTGTGGAAGCTTTAATTACCATGAAAATAATACCCTATTACTCTCCAACTAGTTTATACACACTACCCTTCGTTTCACAAGACTGTAGAAACTGTCAAATGTATTTCTAAGCTTTTGTAGTTTTTTCTATGATAATTATCACCATTACTATCATTATCACCATCATTATCATTACCTTCATCACAATATCGTCATCGTCGTCTTTATCATCATTATCATTTTGACAAATATCTCGCACAGAAACACAAGATTCCTAGATACTCATAGATGTATCAATATCAGGAACAACAAGAAAACAATAATAATGATAATAATGATAATATTATTATTATTATTATTATATTAATAATAATAACAATAATAATAATAGCAATAATAATGATTATGATAATAATAACAATAATAACTATATCAATAATAATAATTAATAATAATAAAAATAACAATAATGATAATAACAATAATAAAAAATAATGATAATGATAATAATAATCATTATAATATTAATAGGAATAAATAATAATAATAATAATAATAAATATTAATAAACAACAATAATAATAACAATAATAATGATAATGATAATAATGATAATAATAGTAATAATAATAATGATAGTAATAATAATATAATATAATATAATAATATAATAATAATAATAATAATAATAATAATGATATTGATAATATAATAATAATAATAATAATAATAATAATAGTAATAAATAATTAATAATAATAATGATAACAATAATAATGACAATGATAATGATAATAATAATGATGATCATGATGATAATAACAATAACAATAGTAATAAAATCAGTAATAATAATAACAATAGCAAACACGCGCACCAGAAGATCCCGGAGCGCCATTGTTACATTCTCAGAAGAAAACTTTCGCTGATTCAGCACTTACAGATGAAGTAACTTTTCACTTAATCTCTGGAGTCTTTCCAGCTGGCGGAGAACCCTTGTCTGCTCCCCTTAAAACCCGTGTTGTAATCCTGCCTTAATTCCTAAAGTGGTTTAAAGAATTCCTCTTATTTTCCGTGAGAATTAATGAGCAGTATTTTTTTTTTTTAACTATATCATGTTATTGTTATTATCATTATTATTGTTATTATTATTGTTATTGTTATTATCATTATCATTATTTCTTTTCGGAAATAACAGCAATAATAATTATAATAATGATAAATATGATGATGATGATGATGATGATGATGATGATGATGATGATGATGATGATGATTAACAACAACAAACATGATAAACAAGTCATCAATATTTCACATTTGATTTTTTGTATGCATGTGATTTTTTCTTTTTTATTTACAATGTTAGAAGATTCGAATAGAAACCTTTCTCGAAAAATGGATTATCGTATTGAATATTTACAATTTCAAAAGAAGAGTATGCTTATAGGGGAGTATTTCATTATACATTCCATTGATGTATGATTTGCTTTGAATAACTGATTTTTGCATTAGGTTCATGAATGTTATTGCAATGTTTTACCAGTCTGTTGCTGCAGCTGCTAGCATTTTATCTGATTTTAATATAAACAAAGCTATCAGTAATAAATTCATCAACTGTAATATAGCAAATATTTTACCATTATCTGTAAATGCTTTCATTTCATAGGTGGCAGTTATGTGTACTAGATTTCCAGAATAATTACTTATTTCTGAATGATTTGATGATTATAAACACCGCTATCATCATCGACACCTAATCAATTGAACAATGCTTATTTCGACAATTTTAGAAAAAAAAAGAAAAAAAAATATGGATGAGAAGTAATATGAGATGATGAGATGAGACGATAATGAAATAATAATGAAAAAAATGAGAGCTTATAGCTTTACAGTGTAAGAGAATAACACTATATCTCACCAGGTGCGATTAAGTCATGACGAAACAGAAGGTGGTTTCAACAAACATCGAACAGACATCCATAACCACAGACCTTCCAATCTCTCCCTTGTTCTACGTAGATGAAGATGAACATTCCCCTGGCTGGAAACGAGGGATCCAATAAATGAAAATGATAATAATAATAATGATAATTAGACAATTACCTAACTGGGAACGCGTGAAAATGTTCCACAAGGGATCAAATAAATGAAAATAATAATAATAATGATAATAATGATAATAAAAGCTGCATTTATCGCGACGGAAGAGAATGTAACACCTCATCGGGTAGTTTCGAAATACCCGAAGTCGTGGCCGTTATTAAATAGGACACGAAAGACCAGTTACGGATGCCTTGTGGTTCTTCAGCTAGTGTATAATATTTTCATTCATTGCTCATGATACTGACGAAGATATGACCGGTAAAATGTTTCTCTTGGACTGTGAATATGTTTTATTTAATTCTTATTCAAAATCGTTAATATTTCTTCTTGCATGTGGGTATTTGTTTGACTATAATTAAACAATACATTTTTACCTTAGCTAGTTAAAAATGCGCTCCCCATCTACCATTAAATAGTATATTTATTGATTGTAAAGATGATGGTAATAGTAATAATAATAGAGGCAATATAAAAATTCCAATGATAATAATAT
Organism: Penaeus vannamei; assembly: GCF_003789085.1. NCBI lineage: Eukaryota > Metazoa > Arthropoda > Malacostraca > Decapoda > Penaeidae > Penaeus > Penaeus vannamei. The sequence goes on from NW_020869889.1 coordinate 399,613, forward strand.
AAATAATAACAACAAACATGATATGAGTAGAAAGAGGAAAAAAAACAAGGAAAATAATAAAAGAAAAGCGAATATAGAAATAAAAGAAAAACAAGAAAATAACACAACAAAAACGACAAACAACTAAACACAAACAAACCCACGCACACAAACAAAAACAGAAAATACAAAGAAAATACCTAATTAACTCAATAAATATATAAATAACTAAATAAATAAATAACTAAAGAAAATCCCCCTTTACCACGACCCGACTCGCCATAGCCCTCGCGCGCCCCCTAAACCCGGGTCGCATCCCAGCAGCTCCGCCGACGCGAACCTCCGCCGTCGAGAAAGCAAGTGACTGCCAACTTCGCGCTCTTAGACCCGGGTTATTGGGCTGTGAGCATTTCTGCCAAACTTCTCAAAGTGAATTGGACATGCGAGGAAGAGGTGGGGGGAGGTGGGTGGGTGGCGTGCGTGTGATCTATTTAAGCGGGGACTGAATTGATGAGCGTCTTAAGCCCCGGGTTGAATACTAATGGGAAAAGAGGCGAGGTGGCGGTAATTTAGGTTATTTATTATTATTATTATCTTTATCATTATCATTATCATCACCATCATCATCATTATCATCATTATTATCATCGTCATTATCATTATTATTATTATCATCATCATCGTCATCATCATCATCGTCATCGTCATCATCACATCACACCATCATCATCATTATCATCACCCATCATCACTATCATACCATCATCATCATCATCATCATCATCATCAACATCAACAACAAAATAATAACACAACCACAACCACACACATTCACATCTTTGTATATATATTTTCCAAGCGGATAAACATAAACAAATACCTATTTCCTCCCTTTCTCCCAATTCCTTCTCTCAATCTCTTCCTCATCCTCTTACTCTCTACCCTCCTCTTCCTTCCCACCCTGTCCACGCATAGATATATATATATATATATATATATATATATATATATATATATATATATATATATATATATATATATACTCATCCCGTGAATATATTTAAAAGGCACGCGACTCCCTCACGCATGAGTAACAATCTCTTCCTCATCCCTCTTACTCTCTACCATCCCTCTTCTTTCCCGACCCATTCCACGCATATATATATATATATATATATATATATATATATATATATATATATATATATATATATACTCATCCGTGAATATATTTAAAAGCACGCGACTCCCTCACGCACGGGTAACCACCTGGGCTCCATGGAGACTGTCTGACGGAGTTCAAAGACCGACGTTCGAGATTCAGAAGTCTTGACAAACGGCGTGACTCGGCTTGAGTGGGCGAGAGTGAGGACCATCAGAGGCGGTACAGGGAAGGTTGTATATTTAAGGCAATACGAGCAAGTGGTGATGATGATGATGATGGTGACGGTGATGGTGGGTAATGGTGATGATGGTGGGTGATGATGGTGGTTGGTGATGATGACGATAGTGATGTTAGGTGATGATGACGATGGTGATGTTAGGTGATGATGACGATGGTGAGTAATGATGATGACGATGGTGATGGTTAATGATAGTGATGAGGAAAATAATAATAATAATGATTATAATGATGGTGATTAACAACAAACATGATAAACAAGTCATCTTCAATATTTCACATCTGATTATATTAAATGATAAAGCATGATACCTCTGAGCATCATCACTGCTTTAATATATTGATTTTTTTAAAATGAAATGCTGCTGGGTTTATATCATGACAGTTGACGAAATTAAAATGACAATACAAGACATTTCATTCGAAGTATTCTCAGATCTAATAATTAACTGTCAGAGTTCTATATGATTGTAACTAGTCTGTCTTCTAGGATTCAATAAGTAATATGGATAATTAAGTCGAAGTGAGAGAATAGTTAAGCAATATATCTATCTGTTTCATGTATCTATCTATCTATATATATTTTTTTCTCGATCAATCATGTAGTATTGCGACTTGGTCAAAAACGGGTATTCCAATGTTTATTTACATTTTAAAGCATCTCTAATACAGTTTGTCCCTCCCTCTCTGTGAATAAATCAGTATCAATTATTCGCATATATTCTAAGTTGGTCAAAATAGAAACAACATATATGATCACAATTACTCGCTTATCTTCCCTTTTGCGCTAGAAATATATCGTCTTTCATCTACATGCGTGTAAATAGAGAGAGAAAGTATGAATAAGGTCTTGAGGTGTGGATTCCACGTCGAGAGAAACGTTGAAACACACCATGGAGCTCAGCGTCCGGGATCCGACACCTTTCTCTCGCTATCGCTCAGATCTCCGTAGTGTAATGAAGTCCTCCAACTCGGCAGTTTGTTTTGAGTATCCGGATGTATGCAGGGTACTAAATAAAGTATATAAATAAATAAATTATAAAGTTATACAATAAAGTTATACAATAAATTATAAAGTTATACAATATAAATACAATTTATATAAAGTTATAAAATATCATTATAAAGTCAGCTTTTTAATGGTAATCCTCAGTATCGTGAAATTTCGAAACATTATTCTCCCGAGAATGGTGACTGATATTACAGGTTTAATTCTGTCGGGTATTGAATTTCATACCGATTGTCAGTTTAACAAAGGATATTTAGAATATGTTATGAATGCTTGCCTTTATATCTAGATATAATGTTTCATATACAAATTAATGTGTGATATTCCAATATGTGTTGTTTTCGCCAATAGACGCTGTAACACAAATGTATATGTATATAAGGTGTTTCACTTAAGTACTATCTTGATCTCGGATGTAATGGGTTTACGAATACATCTTTATTGTTATTACTGTTAATGTCATTAATAACGTAGTTTGATTGGTGAATGGACACCATAACGATTAAGAGAAAGAAAATCACACTATATACGAGAAAGAAAAACACACTTCATAAGAGAAAGAAAATCACACTACATGAGAGAAGGAAAATAACACTATATAAGAGAAAGCAAATCACACTATATAATCAGATACGGTTGAGACTTTAAAATTAAATCCGCAGGGCAGTTTAGGACTCCAATGTGGCTTAATTTACAGGATTTTTTTTTCTTATATCCGGCCCCGTGTCCATAGAGGCGGCAGTCTAATGATACGGCTCCGCGATAGATAACATTACACATTCTTTTTGTCAATTCTTCGGGGTTAGAAGTTTATTTCACTATCTTCCCCTGTCGATAATTGATTTATGATGATTTACACAGTGCGAAGTACCAACCTATATTGTGGGGGAGGGGGGGGGGCTTAAGTTATGTCGGCTTAATGTTTATCAGTTGATTTAGAGAATGATTATTTATGATATACTTGGCT
>NW_020869889.1:407868-410368 GCF_003789085.1 Penaeus vannamei
CATATGTATCCTACGAAGAAGAAAAATAAATAAATAAAGATCATTCTATACGTATTCGAAACCTCACTCGGAAAAAAGGTTTCGGAACACCCGTGCAGAGAGAAGCAAAAGCCGATTCAAGCGTAGTGAGGCAGAAGGTAATGGAGTCTATAGCGAGCCATCATTTCCCCCCCCCCCCTCTCCCCCCTTCCCTCTTTCCCCCCTTCTCCCTTTCCCTCCTTTTCCCCTTACCCCTTCCCCCCTTTCCTTCCCCCCCTCTCCCCCTTTCCTCCTTTCCCTGCTGTTTCCACTATCCCCTCCCCCCCCCCCCTCTCTCTCTCTCTCGTCCTCATTCTGTGCTTAATTGCATCGCTAGTTTCTTTTTCCCACACTTCTTGTTCCCTCTTTCTCTTTCTTCTCTTCTCCTTCCTCCTTTTCCCTCTGTTCTTCCTTTGATTCCTCTCTTTCTTCATTAATTCCTCTCTTCCTTCCTTAATTCTTCTCTTCCTTCCTTCTCTTCCTTACTTCCTTCCTTCCTTCCTCTCTTCCTTCCTTAATCTCTTTCTTCTTAATTCTCTCTTCCTTCCTTAATTCCTCTCTTCCTTTCTTCTCCCTTCCTCCTTCCTTCTTCCTCTCTTCCTTCCTTGATTTCTTCTCTTTCTTCATTAATTCCTCTCTTCCTTCCTTCTCCCTTCCTTCCTTCCTTTTCCTCCCTCCTTCCTTCCTTTCTTCACGTATTATCCCTCTCCTTATTTCCTTGTTTACTTCCCTCCTTTTCCCTCTCCTACCCATCTCCTTCTTACCCTCCCCTCCTTCTACCCCCCTCCCTAACCCTGCCTGTTACCCTCCCTCTTCCTCCCTTTCACCCCTTCCCCTTTTCCCCTTTTCACCCTTTCCCTGCATTTATCTTCTCCTTTGGTCTTCCCTTCGTTCGCTTCTCTGCATTCACACGGCGAGACCTCTAGGGTGGGAGGTAGGGGGCCGGAGGGGGGTGGGGGAAGGGGGGAAGCTGCATGTGTCAATTCAGTTTTTTTCTGTCTTTCTTTTTCTTTTCTTTTCACTTTTCGTTTTGAGGGGATAGAGTATTGTCTGTTGTTCTTTTTTACTTAACCCTGTTTGACTCCAATTTGTCTGTTCCCTCAAAAAAAAAAAAAAAGTTTTTCTGTGCAATTATACAGGTAGGCTATAACACGCCACATGAACACAGAGAATTTATTCATCCGATGCATACAGACATACAGTATACATGCATACATACATACACAATACATTCATACATAAATACATGCATGCATACATACATAAAAACAACACATACATACAACATAAATGCAACACATACATACACACATGCATGTATATATGCGTACATACATGCCCACACAGAGTATAAATAAAAATATACATACAAACATACTTATAAAGAAGTAAATTCATACATAAATAAATACGTATATGCATACATACACGCATACATAAAAGCATACATACATGCATACATACATAAATGCATACACATACAAACATACATACATGCATGTATATATACGTACATACATGCCCACACAGAGTACAAATAAGAATATACATACAAACATACGTACAAATAAAAAAAAAATAAACATTGACCTATCCATTCATACCGATAGACATATAAATAGATAGATATGGTTTAAAGCTCCACATAACTCATTATTTCCACGTACCATTATGTAGGCGAGCTATTTGTTATCTTTTGTACCATTCATCGTCACTCGAATTCTCATAACGCATCAGTGATTTTATTTTGTTCAGCCGCCCCGCCCTTATCAAAACAGCGACTGCCTCTAGTACATTGTTCAGCTACGTAATGTTTGTTCACTTCTTAAAAAAAAAAAAAAAAAAAAAAAAAAAAGTCATGTTCTCCATCTCTTTCAAAAGAGTGCATAGGCCTACCTTTTTTTCTTTTTTTCCTTCCTTTTCCTTTATTTCCTCTTTTCAAAATTGTCCTCAAAGGAGTTCACGGAAACATGACAATACATACGCCTATTGTAAGAGGGGCTGGGTGATTGTTATAGAAAGGAAAAGTGTTACTGAATGGCCTATATCCTTTATACAACCCGCATATAGAGGTGCTCTTAATGGCGGCCCCTTCCGTACTGATGGCTAAACCGTGCAATAAACTCTTATATGTATGGAAAGAAGTGTGTATTTGGTGCAGCATTCATTTGTTTTTATTGAGTGCGTGGAAGTCTGTAAGAAAAAAAAGTGGAACGTATTCTCAATCCAATCTTATGTTTATAGTAGTATTCGAAGGAAATAAAAGAGTGGGGATTATTTTCACCGGACTTTGTTTTCCGCGAGAGAGAGAGAGAGAGAGAGAGAGAGAGAGAGAGAGAGAGAGAGAGAGAGACGAAATTGTATCTGTAAAACGAATAACAAATAAGATAAAAAAGATGGTATGTATTCTCAATCCAATCTCATGTTTATAATATCACTCGAATGAAATAAAAGAGTGGGCATTATTTTCACCGGACTTTGT
>NW_020869889.1:421709-434209 GCF_003789085.1 Penaeus vannamei
TTCACCCGCTCTCCTTCTCCATTTTTATCTCTCCTTCTCCCTCCCTTTCTCCACTTTTGTCTCTAAACCTCCCCCTCACCTTTCCTTCATAGTTCCCTCCATTCCCCCCCCTTCCTTTCTCCATTCTCTCCTCCCCTCCCTTTCCTGCCCATTCTCTCCTTCCCCTCCCTTTCTCCTATTTCCCTCCTCAAAAATCCCCCTCCCCTTCTCCATTCCTTCTCCTTTCCCCTTTTGCCACCTTTCTCCAATTCTCTCCTTCCCCTCCCTTTCCTCCATTCACCCTCCTCAACGAGCGAAACCCACCCTCCCATTCTCCATTCGTTTCCCTTCCCCTCCCTGTTCTCCTATTCTCTCCCCCCTCCCTTTCCTCCATTCTCTCCTTCCCCTCCCTTCTCCCAATTCCCTCCTTCCCTCCCTTTCTCCATTCTCTCCTTCCCCTCCCTTTCTCCATTCCCCTCTCTTCCTCCTTCTCCATTCGCTCTCCCCTCCCCCCCTTCTCCCATTCCTCTCCTTTCCCCTCTCCTTTCCTCCTATCTCTCCCTTCCCCCTCCCTTTCTTCCATTCCCTCCTTCCCCTCCCTTTTCCCCCCTCTTCTCCCTTATCTGCAGTTCTCTCCTTCCCCTCCCTTTCTCCATTCTCCACCCCTCGCCCCCCCTTCCCATTCCCTCCTTCCCCTCCCTGTTTCTCCTATTCCCTCCTTCCCCTCCCTTCCCCATTCCCTCTCCTTGCCCCTCTCCTCTCCATCCCTCCTTCCCCATCCCTTCTTCCAATTTCCTCCTTCCCCTCCCTTCTCCATTCCTCTCCTTCCCCTCCACCTCCTTTCTCCATCTCCCTCCTTCCCCTCCCTTTCTCCATCTCTCCTTTTCCCCTCCCTTTTTCCCATTCTCTCCTTCCCCTCCCTTTTCTCCATTTCTCTCCTTCCCCTCCCTTTCTCCATTCCCTCCTTCCCCTCGCCTTTCCTCCATTCCCTCCTTCCCTCCCTTTCTCCATTCCCTCCTTCCCCTCCCTCTCCCATACCCTCTTCCCCTCCCTTTCTCCATCCCTTCCTTCCCTCCTCCTTTCTCCATTCCCTCCTCCCCTCCCTTTCTCCATTCCGTCTCCTCCCCTCCCTTTCTCCCCATTCTTCTCCTTAACCCCTCCCTTGTCTCCAAATTCCCCTCCTTCCCCTCCCTTTCCTACCCGATTCTCTCCTTCCCCTCCCGTTCTCCATTCTCTTCCTTCCCCTCCCTTTCTTCCTATTCCCTCCTTCCCCTACCCTCTTCTCCATTCCCTCCTTCCCCTCCCTTTCTCCCATTCCCTCCTTTCCCCTCCCTTTCTAGACCGAGCAAACGGTTTCCAGCTCCGGCGGTTCCCTTCCGGTTCGGCTCGGTTCGGCTCGGCCCAATATGCATATTCATGGGCCTCTGCAAGATCCACGATGCACACATACAGCATCCCAACGGCCACGTGTATGTTATTTGCTCGGCCTGGTCACGTCCGGTCACCGCTGTGTGTGAGAAAGAAGGGGCATTGTGGAAGTGAATTCAGGCATGTGTTTGATGATGATGATGATTGATATCCGGTAATATATCAATGTAAGTTGTAAACGAATGGTCAATGATGTGATAATGATTGGTGAAAATAAATAATGATGTAATGATAATTGGCATGGTGATGCGGTGCATAATTGATTGAATTGAAATAACGAATGGTGATATGATTAATATGAAAATAAAACTAATTATGTGATGATGATAATGATTTGTGATGATATAATTGATGATGATGATAATTGGATAACTAATAATGATAGATAAATGATATAACAATGGTGTAATGGGATGTAATATGATGAAATAAACTATTTTGGGGATCGTGATGATAATGAGGTGGGATGATAACTAAACCCAATGATGAAATGATAATGACATAACAATGGTGATGGTGATACTGATATAAAATAAACCTGATGATGATTGATAATGCACCAATGGCAATGAAAAATAAACTAATTAATAGTGATGAATTGCCATGAATTAGTATAGATAATAATGCCAATGATATAATTGAAATAACTATATGATGTATTTGGGAATTAACAGTGATGATAAAATGACTAATAGCGATAATGATAACTATCCTAAAATAACTAATAAGAATTATTATAAAAAAAAACAGTAAGAGGTTTGATGGAATGTACAGATTGGATAAACATGAATGAATTGAAATATTAAATTGCTATCACTACGCTTAAATCAATCATCTTAAAACTTTTTCATCCTATCATAATATCATTATTTGATTATTTTTTATTACTGTTACATCGTAAATTTTTGGCATTATCAGTGTAATTTCATTATTATCATTATTTCATCATTGTTATCAATTATCATCAAATTATCATTATTATTATTCATTATCATGACATTTTTATTATCATATTATCAATTTCAATCATTTTTCTGCTATTATTATTATTAATTCATAATGATTATCTCATTTCTCTTAACCATTTTATGTGCCACCCTCCATTCATATACTAATCAATTCTTATCATTCGTCCATCATGATTCCTTATATCACCGAATTATTACTCATTATTCATATTATCATAATTACTATCATTCTATTTTCATCATTACAATTGTAACCATTATCATCACATTTATTAATTAGCATTATCACTATCATTATCATTATCATACTGTTATCATCATCATTCTTGAATATAATTATCTTATCATCATAATAACATTATTTATTACATGTATGGGAAAGATGGAGCGGCAATAATCTTCATATTCTCAAATCGTAATTGCGCACATTATGTTATGTATTGTGTTACGCTTACTTATCTATTTATAAATATTAAAGGCCCAATCACCTTATCAATGAGAGAAAGACTGAGACGAGACGAGAGACAGAAGAGAGAAGAGAGAGAGAAGACGAGAGAGAGAGACGAGAACCGAGACGAGAGAGAGAGAGAGATGAAGAGTGAGAGAGAAGCAGGGAGAGGAGAGAGATGAGAGAGAGGAGGGAGAGAGAAGAAAAAAAGAGAGACAGGAGAGAGAGGGAGACAAGAGGAAGAGAAATTGACGAGAAAAAAAAAAATGAAACCAAGAAGGAGACGAAGAGAGGGGGAGAACCGACGAGAAGGGAGAGAGCGAGAAGAGAGAGAGCAGAGAGAGGAGACGAGACAGAGCAAGAAACGAACCAGACAAAAAAAGAGAGAGAAGAAAAACCAATACAACTCGGACAAAGCAATAAAACACAACACAAAAAAACCTTACCATAGGCCTACGTACACCTATGGTTGCGCTGAGAGCAAGGTACAAACGAGCTAAGGAACTTGAATGAAAAAAAGGAGGTAAACCGAAGTACATGTTGAGGTCTCCCGTAGGGTTTAGGCCTATGGAAGGAGGAGAAGAGGGAAAGGAAGGAGGAGAGGGAAGGGAAGAGAGGTAGGAGGAGGGTAAGAAGAGGGAGGGAGAAGAGGAGGAGGGAAGGGGGTAAAGGAGGGGGAGGGGAGGAGAGGAACGGAGTGGAAGGCGGAAGGAGGGAATGAAGAGGAGGGGGAGCAGGAAGAGGAAGGAGGAAAGGGGAGAAGGGGAAGGAGGAAAGGGGAAGGGGGAGAAATGGAGGAAGGAAGAGGGGAGGGAGGAGGAAATATGGAAAAGGGGAGGGAGAGGGGAAGGAGGAGAGGGGAGGAGGAGGGAGGGGAAGGGAAGGAGGAGGAGGGGAAGAGGAGAGAGGGGAGGTGGAAGGAGGGGAGGGGTGGGAGGGAGGGTTAGAAGGAGGAAAGAGGAAAGGGAAGAAAGACGAGAGGAGAAAGTGGAAGAGAGAGAGAAGAGATTAGAGAGAGAAAAGAGAAGAGAGAGAGAGAGAGAGAGAGAGAAGAGAGAGAGAGAGAGAAGAGAGAGAGAGAGAGTCAGAGAGAGAGAGAGAGAGAGAGAGAGAGAGAGAGAGAGAGAGAGAGAGAGAGAGAGAGAGACGAGAGAGAGAGAGAGAGAGAGAGAGAGAGAGAGAGACAGACAGACAGAGAGAGAGAGAGAGAGAGAGAGAGAGAGAGAGAGAAGAGAGAGAGAGAGAGAGAGAGAGAGAGAGAAGAGAGAGAGAGAGAGAGAGAGAGACATGTGCAGAGGCGAGGCACAGGAACGGGGGAAGGGAGGAAGGAGACCTGGAGAAGGCTAGGGGGGGGGGGGGTAGGGGGGGGCCTACACTAACGCCGTTCTGCCCATAAAGAACGAATTTACATATGCGTAATTTGTCACGCACGGGGAACGCCTCCTCTCGGCCGCTCCTGAAATCACGGGAACAGACGAGGAATTCGGCCATTTTTTTTTTTTTTTTTTTTTGGCTTATTTTCTTGAGTGTCGTCATTTCTTTTCTTTGATTATCATTTGTGTCTTTTATGTTTCTTATCAGATTTTTTTTAATGTTTTTATTTGTATTCTCAAAGGTATTTTCTTTTTAATTGTTATATAATTATCTTTTTATTCCTTGTTTTTCTTTCTTTTCATTTTTCTTGCCTCTCTTTGTACTTTGATAATTATATTTCTTGGACGACTCTGTGATTTAGAAATTATTATATGATGAACAATTTAAATAGACAGACTTTCGCCATTATTATTACGACAAATCTGCATCTTTTAAAAGTTTTTTTTTTCTTCTTCTTCTTTTACTTCATTATTATTACTTTTTAACCTCTGAAGTCATGGGTTTGTGTTACATTTTAATTACTCGAATTACATCGCATGTATACGTATCACTTTATCAATACGTTAAACACTATCAGTATTATGAATCATCTATTTATGACATGAATTTCATACCTTCTCGCCTACTACAAGCTTAGATGACACAGGAATCTAAGTTATTAATTCATTCTTCAGTTATATCAAGCCTAGTCCAGACCAAGGGATATTGTTGCTCAACACTGCATCTGAAACAGTTGCGCAACAAATCCCAAAATGAAGCGCAACTGTTTCGCAACACGATTTCCTACCCACGTCCAGCAATGTATGGGAAAGGCTAGATCAGCAGCAACCCGAGGAGGTGTCATGGTGTCTGTTTTGATGGCTGTTCAGTGAAAATATAACATTAAGTCATATTTTCCATCCCTTTTGAAAATTTGAAAAGACCAAAATGATCGACCGTATTCACAAAGCATCCGTAATTTTTGTGACGTCATCAAAATCAACCCCATGTGCTTTTTTTTCCAAAAATTTGATCAGGCGCCATGACACCTCCTCTAATTGCTACTGATCTCGCTTTTCCCAACAAATATATCTCGGAAGTCGCTCACGGTTCGATTTGTTTCACATGGCTGCTCGAGTGTTCCTGAAGCACGATTTTGCGTGCCGTGGGTTGCTGTGTGTATATTTCCTCATTATTGTGTGTGTGAGATTTTGGAATTGTCAGTCTCATGATTGTGTAGCCCGACGTCTATATTTTTAAATCTTTGTGTGTGTCAATGTACGTGATGTGGTGTGTTGAATGTGTGTGTTGTGAGTTACACATATATCATGTTGGTTGTGTGCCGTCCTCTTTCACAAGTGTGTGTTGTTGGGTGGTGTGTATCCTTCTTAAAATCAAAGATGTGTACCCTGCGTTGTGTCGTGATGATGTTAAGATACACTAGTCTGTTGTGTGTGTGGTGTGAGTGTTGTGTGTGTTGTCATGTTGCGTGTTCTAACTTATGTGTGTGTGTGTGTGTGTGTATGAGTGTGTAAGCTACGCCAGATTGTCAACACCAACCCAGATCAAAATGCTCCACAAAAATGTGGACAGTGAGTGCATTGAGTTTTAGTGAGTTGAGGTTATGTGAGTTTTGTGTGTGTATGTGGGAGCAGTGGTGTGTCGTGTGTGTGACTGTGGTGTGTCAACAACGTGTGCAATCGTGTGACAGATATCTATGTGTGTGTAGTTGTGCATGTGAGTGAGCCTGACGTGATGTGACTGTGGGTGTGAACAATCACGCTCAAAGCCTAAAGAAAGAGTTAATGTTCCAAGAAGACGAATGTTGTCGAGTGCTGTGGTGCTGCGTGTGTGCCATTTGTGTGTGTGTGTGTGTTGTGTGTGTGTCTGTGATAATAATACTTGACTCATATTCGGTTGGTGTATGAATAGTAAGTGAGTGATGCTGAGTGCATGTGAGGAGTGAGTGTGTGCCGGTGTGGGGTGTCACTGTGTGTGTGTGCCGAATATACACAACCAAACCGCCATCAACACAATACACTTTGTGTGCGTGTGTGTGTGTGTAGTTCGTTGTGATTAGTGAAACAGTGTACGGAGTGACGTGGTGAGTGGTGTGTGTGGATCCGACATATGTGCCGTGTGTGTGTGTGTGTGCGTAGATCATCAAATGTGTGTGTGTGAGTGATGTGGATGTGTGTGTGTGTGTGCGATGTGTGTGCTGTGCGTGTGTGTGTGTCGTGTGTGTGTGCTGAGTGATGCGATGTGTGTGTGTGTGTGTAGAATAACAACGGTGTGTACCCTGTTGGGTGTGCGTGTGAGTGTCTGTGTGTGTATGTGTGTGTGTGTGTGCAGCGGCGTCAGTATTGTTGACCTGCTTTCTGCTGGAAATGGGAAACACGATTCGAAGCTTCAGGCAACGCGAGTCTGTCAGCTGGCGACCGCTGGTCAGTCGTCAGCTGACTTATGCGCGGCTGTGGGGTTGCTATTAATAGTGTGCGATCGAATTCAGGAAAATAAACAAACTATTCAATACTGAAAAAAAATAAACGTCGCTATCAATTCAGGAAATAAACTAATAATCTTATCAATAATCAATCTGTATACATACATAGAAATTTCAGGGCAAACTAAACGTGCGAAATCGAATTTAAGAAAATATCACGTAGCGATCAATTTCAGGAAAATATACGTGCTATCTAATTCAGGAGAAAATAAACGGTGCTATAGTATTCAGGAAAATATTCTTGCTAATCGAATTCAGGAAAAATAAATGGCGCGTTACACATACTGCAAAATAAATGTGCGATCGAAATTTTAGAATAATATTCTTGCTATCGAATTCAGAAAATAAACGTTGCGATCGAATTTTAAGAAATATTCCTTGCTACCAATTTCAGAAATATTCCTTGCTATCAATTTCAGGGAAAAATAAACGTGCGATAAATCCAAAGAATAATATTCCTTGCGATCGAATTCAGGAAAATAAACGTGCCATTAATTTCAGGAAAATAAACTAATAAAATCTTAACAATAATCAATCTTATACATACATAAAAATTTCAGGAAAATAAACGTGCGATCGATTTCAAGAAAATAAACGTGTTACCAATTTCAGGGAAATAAACGGGCTATCAAAATCAGGAAAATAAATGGCCTATCACATACTCCAAAATAAACGTGCGATCGAATTCAGGAAAATATTCCTTGCTATCAATTTCAGGAAAATAAACGTGCGATCAATTTCAGGAAAATATTCCTTGACAGAACTATCAATTTCAGGAAAATAAACGTGCGATCAAATTCAAGAAAATATTCCTTGCTATCAAATTCAGGAAAATAAACGTGCGATCAATTTCAGGAAAATAAAACCTATTCAAATCAAGAAAATATTATCAATTTCAGGAAATATTATCAAATCAGGAAATAACGGCTATCAAATATAAACGTGCGATCAATTTCAGGAAATAAATTTCAATTTATATTCCTTGCTATCGAATTCAGGAAAATAAACGTGCGATCAATTTCAGGAAAATAAACGTGCGATCAATTTCAGGAAAATAAACGTGCGATCAATTTCAGGAAAAAATAAACCGTCGCATCAATTCAGAGAAACATAAACGTGGCCTATCAATTTCAAGAAAAACGCTGCGATCAATTTTAAAAAAATATTCCTTGCGATCGATATTCAGGAAAATAGACGGCTACCAATTTCAGGAAAATATTCCTTGCTATCAATTCAAGAAAATAAACGTGCTTCGAGTTCTAGATTCCACATCACACTGACACGTGCGAACGAACCACATGTGTACTCCAGACTAGTAGATTTATAATTGCTGTTGCACTTGCAGGGAAGAGTAAAAATTCGGATAGAAAAAAAGTATTGTCCAAGGCAGATGTATCGACTCGTATATTAAATGCTGGCACAAATAATAATATAGCACAATTAGCAGCTGTACGGAAACATGTGTTGTGTTAGACTGTTGTTGTTTGTATTTTTGAGCGTACGTTTTATTATGTGATGTGTGTGTATACGTCCTTTTTGTGGTTAAGATTTCCAAACTAAACCATTCCAAACTCACCTGAAACGTTTGGATGACTCGGTCTCCACCAAGCTCTCAACTAAATCCATAAAAACAAACCCAGCCAGACAGAACAGCACCACCTTCGCACAGAGGATAAATAACTATATTTACATACTTTTTAATACTCACATATACTATGTACCGTGTTCTTTCCCAAAAATTCCATTTAAAATGTTCAAAAATTTTTTTTTCGCAAAAAAATGTGCATAGAAGGGGATGTCGAGCTGACATGACTCTTTCTTTTGTCCTACCATCAACAATACTACATCAAGACATGAGACTATTTTTGCTGTACATGTTTTGCACACGTTATGTCCAGTGTGAATTCTCTAATTTGCTCGCGAGTGTACGTTTTACGGCAGTAAAGCTATGCGTCATTATAGATATATGCATCACGCTGAAGTCTGGATTTAGCTCATTTTCTACTCACTTATTTTTAGTACGAGTTGTGTTCAGACGCACACCACACCCAAGATACACATACCCAGATCACCAACCACTTGCTCCGCCCAATGAGACCGGTGTTTGCATGAGAGGAGCTCGTCGTAAAAAGACAGCAAATAATATGTATACGTATATTATTATCCTCTCCAAGAATTAGAGCCCAAATAGTACCCGCCTAATATATACCCCACGTAGCTTCTAATCCTTTGCACTAGTGTTTGATCATAATCGAAATCATGTGCCGAGAACCCAAAAATCCCTAAATTTCTGTATATCAGTATCATAAGACTAAATTAAACACTTATAACACACCTCTTGTACGAACTATCAGAACAAATACATAAAGTCTCCAACTATTCCACTACAAATAATTCTGTACCAGCGTGAGAGCAGTATCACCTGAAAAGAAATTGGGGGGATTGTGGTGTACTAATATTACCCTACCCCCAGTTATTTTACATAATTACTTCTGCCATATCCCCAATCATGCCTGTACCTCACTCCCTACTATGAACCTAATATTAATTTCTTAATATCAGCCATTCCACTATCATTACCCAACACCAACCTTCTCTATTCTCATATAATTTCTTGCCGGTTCCCGGAAGAACCTTCCAGCCTACCTCCTCCCTTTCCTCCCTCTCCCCTTACCCACAATCTCTCTTTAACTCTACTCGTCCCCTCCCCCTCCCTTATGTTGAGCCCCATCTCCTACCTTAACCCTATATCTCTCGCAAATCACTCTACCAACAACTGCACACAGCTAAAATATATTCATGCCTCTCTCCACTCTACCACTTCTTCTNAGCATCCCGCCAAAGCACCAATTCATCATTCGCTTTTATTTATAGTATTTTAATATATGACTTTGTTACCTGATTTTTTCCCCTATGCTTCACTCTCTTTCATTTTCTTACCTACACTTTTATTTCTCTCTCTCCCGCCCACCAACCGTCACCTGTCTCTCTTCCCCTTTGCCAGAGCACCAAATCACATAAACAACCCACCAATCATCTTTATTTATGTCATTTCTATGTATGACTTTGTTACCTGTTTTTTCTTAAGGTAACTTTTATTTTCTTACCGACTCTTTAATTTCTTTCTCTCCCGCCCACCAACCCTCACCTGTCTCTCTTCCCCTTTGCCAGAGCACCAAATGACATAAACAATCCGCTAACCGCTTTTATTTCAAGCCTCTCGACCACTCACCTCTTCAGTAACATGGCGGCGGCTGCGACGAGAGGGTCAGATGCCGGCGGCCGATACGACATGTGCAACGCGAGACACAAAGCCGAGGTTTCGAAGCATCAGCAACACGGCTCTCGAAGCCTTTCGTGTTCGAAGCAGCGCATGCCTTATTCGGACATCGGTTCCGAGGACGCGAGAAACTGTTTGGAGAGGATTTATTGCTGTGTGTGCAGAATTAAGTGTCTTGCGATTTTTTATTTATTTATTTATTTATTCGTCACGTGTTTTTCATTTCATGCATCGACGTACGCGTAGATTTAAAGCGAACAAACAGCTTATGCAATTATTCGTTGTTCCTCATCTACTACGGGTTATTGCTTTTCGCATAAGGCTGGCAAAATATTCAAAATAAGAATTACTTTATTTTATGGAAAGTCGTTTCGCTTCCATATGTAATGCTTTTCAAAGGGGATACTGAATAATAAAAAAAAAATCCTTAATTTTGTTTTATTGTCCTACTTTCTTGCAAGTACTCGTTAACTTCCAGTACAAGAAAAGTAATTTAAATGGAATTTCATTTCCTATTCTCGTGACCTTTGTAGTAAAGTATAGCACTCGGGTTTTTATATGAGAGAGAGAGAGAGAGAGAGAGAGAGAGAGAGAGAGAGAGAGAGAGAGAGAGAGAGAGAGAGAGAGAGAGAGAGAGAGAGAGAGAGAGACAGAAACAGAGAGAGAGCGCATAAAGACTAAAGAACGGAGAGCATAAAAATAAAATTAAAATTGTAAACATAAATTTTATAAGGGAACGTGAAATCAGCAACAAATATAGTGTTTACAGCCATTTGCGCGTGTGACACATGTGGTAACCACCGCCGCTGTTTCATTACAAGCCATTACTTTTAGGGGAAAATATTACTCCATAAATCAGCCATTAATATAGGATATGATGCCATTTATTTGATCACATTTCACTTTTTTTCCTATTATTATTTATATTCTGTCTTTTATTATTGGTATCATTATAACCATCCTCCTCCTCCTCCCCCTTCCTCGTCCTCCCCCCCCTCCCCTCGTCCTCGTCCTCCTCCTCCTCCTCATCATCATCATCATCACCATCCTTCCTGCTCCTCTCTCATCATCATTATTACCATTACAGTCATCCCTATATTGAAATTAGCTTGGATAATCACAGACAAAAAGAATATTTTCCATGCAAGCGAGAAGCAGGAAGTCCCCTGAGGTTACACGATTCTCAACAATGACCTTGATGGGACCGAACTTCCGGGTATATCCTCTCTGTGCCAATCAGTGCTGCCTTATGTATGATTTCCAAAGGTTTCTTCTCTAATTGTACAACACATGATCCCCAAACTTGTGTGAGACGACACGCGAAGTTCTGACTACCACTGGGCAAGTATAGTCCTCATTTCATGAAAATCGTCTATTTTTCGTATATTTTTATGTTCTGCATTTCTTTTCCTTTTCACTGTTAGTCGTCCGGAGCTGCAACATTGATTATCTTTCCTCATTCTTCTATTTGTCTACAAATACAATGTCTCGATTTCTAGAGGCTTACCACACTGTATCATAAAATCTTTTCTTAAGGTGTATCTTACTGCTACATATAATATGTTATACAAACGCATCCCACTGTTATAATATATATTCTACAGGCTTATCACCTTGTATTATAAAATCTGTTCTACAAGCGTACCAAATTGTATAAGATCTGTTTTAAAACCCAAATTCTTTTCTAACCAATTATCAGTGTTCTCCAATACTCTGTTTCAGCTTATATACTTGTGGATATTGTGTGGAACATAAACATATCTCCTATTTTATTTTCGCTTCGCCAGTTTTATACATTCACTCGTTATATGATTCAGTCTCTCCTTTCCCTTCACTTAACCACATAACCTGCGCAAAGGAGATATTGTAGACTTATCTTAGTGGAGTTTAATGCAGTTTGTTCTTTATTCATCATTCTATTTTAATATTTCATAGAAAACTGGAATGTGTTTCGTAGTTTCAAATCATACATAAATATAAGATTTAAGTTCCCCATTTATCCTGACAGCTGTGAGCAGAATTTTGCAAAGTAAACAAAAATGCCCGTTTATCTGTGCAATGTACCCGAGAAGACCATCCAATCTTGGTGCTTTCCAAACGGACATATTTATTTTACGCCTGTACGACGTCCATCTCCATTGTGATCATTACGACTTCTCGACTCGCACCCCTGTCCATTTCTCAGTCCTTTCAACCATTCTGTTTCCTTGTCAAGTCTAACTTCCCTGGCCCTTGTTCCTGCTCAAAGCCTTTCGCTTCCATTTGGATTGGGAAACATTTTGTTCCATATATTTTTTTACTTGTTCAGATAATTTCTTTAGCCTGAATTGCGTATTTCACTCTTTATACCTCTTTAAATATCGTTGAATATTATTATTGTCGTTTGGTTGCTGGTATTATTATTTTTATTTTCAGCACCTTTGTTATTATCGCAACTAGCCTTAGCAGTTAATATTATTATGATTTTGATTTTTTCTTGTTATTATTGTTTTTATATGTTATTGGTGTTATTATTATTATTATTATCATTATTATTATTAT
>NW_020869889.1:446709-454209 GCF_003789085.1 Penaeus vannamei
AAACAATGTGCGAAGTTATGCCGAGCTTCATCCCGGGTGACGTCTCAGGGAGGGAATGGGTAGCAGGGAGAGGGAGGAAGGTGATGGATATGGATAGAATTTAAGGAGAGGAAGGGGAAGGGTGAAGAGTGCTGTGGAGGATGAAGGAATGGAGGACAAAGAAATTAAAGAAGAGCAGGAAGAAGAAGGGAGAAGAGGGGACGTGAAGGAGTGAAGGACAAAGCTGAAAATAAGGAAGAGGAATGGAGGGGGAACCAGAGTGAAAGATGAAGACAAAATTAAAGTAGAGGAAGGGGAAGACAGAGAAGGATATTGAAGAATGAAGGCATGATGGACGATGATGGAATAAAGAAGAAGACAGAGAGGAAACGAAAGAGAGAAAGACTAAAATGGATTTAGAAAAAAAAGGGAAGGGAAATGTAGGAAATTTAGAGTAGAGTGAGGAGGAGAAATGAAGGAAGGAGTGAAAGACAAATATGGAATATTAAAAGGAAGAAGGGAGAGGAGGATAACTGGAGACCCGGGTGAAAGGCGGAGATGGAATTATAGAAGAGGAGAGGAAGGGAAATGACGGGCGAAGATGGAATTAAAGAAGAAGGAAGGGGGAGGAGGGAATGAAAGACGAAGAAATTAGAAAGATGAAAAAGAAGAATAAGATGTAACGATCATGGAAAGTCATATATGTTAGAAAGAATAAGAAATGGATGTCAAGAAATTAGAGGAAGAAGAGAGAGTTACGTACGAGAACGAAGAAAAGGAGATCAAAGTATGGAACACGAGTTAAGCAGAAACAAGAAACGGAGAGTGATAGACTGGACGGTAATTGGAAAGGATAAAAAGGAAAGAAATAAAAGGCAGAAGGATCAGGAATTAAGACTGAATTAGAAAACTTTTGCTGAGCTCCTTCTTATGTGGCGATCAGGGGAAAGGGAAGCGAAGGGGATAAAGTAAAGGAAATGGAGAACGAAGGAGAAAAATCGATTTTGAAATTAAAGAAGACATGTAAAATGAGAGGGAGAGAGAGGGAGACAGAGAGAGAGAGAGAGAAAGAAAAAAAGAAAGCTTTGATGATCACAGAGAATTGTGTAAATTAGGAAAAAACAGCAGGGCAGAAACTTAAAGATTAAAATGAGGTCTGCTCAGAAAGACGACAAAGGAAACGAGGAGGTGGAATGAAAATGACTCGATAATTTTGAAATATAAAAGTAAAAGAAAAAAAGGTGGATCAGAAATAAAAGATTTCAAAGAATGTTCAAATTTCAGGATATATTTCCGACCTTGTGCTCAAGGGAAGAGAAGGAAGTCATCACAAAAGAGTCTGAAGAAGATCCGGCTACAAAGGAAAAGACGATAATCAGGAAAGAAGGAGAGAAGAAGCAATGGAGGAAGTAATGAATTTTCAAGAAGAGAGAGAAAAAATAAAATAAAATAAGAAAGAAATGAATGTCCAAGAAGAGAGAGAGAGAAATAAATTAATAAATAAGAGAAGAAAGAAAAATTACCCAAATGAGATACAAATGAATCTAAGAAAGGATTAGCTGAAAGAGAAAGAGACAAAGGAAAAGAAGAAAAGGAATAAAAAAGGAAGAATGAGATGTGGATGTATCTGCATTTTAATTCATTATTATTATTATTTTATTTATTTATTTTTTTTTTTTTTTACTTTACTCATTCATATTTACTCAAATACATTTAGATATTACGTAATGTCTCCTCTCCTTTATAATGGTCAAGAAATGTGAAAAACGAAGGCATAAAAAAGGAAGGAAAAGTACCGAGAACATGTGAGTGAGATTAGAATTGGAATAACAATAGCTAAGAAGAAAAAAGAAATATAGAAGAGGGTCTAAAAAACAATGATAATAAATTACTAAATACATTAATAAAAAAAAAAAAACAAAAAAAAAAAAACGAGAAAACGCACCAGAGCACAAGAGGAGGAAAAGACACAGAGGAAACAGACGAGAAAATCGAAGAAGGAAATCAGGAAGGAGAGAGAGATAAAAATAATAATGATAATACAATGAAAAATACAAGTGCATGAGAAATAAATCGTTGACGGGGACAACACCAGGAAAAAAAAAGGAAAAAAAACAACACAATATATATATATATATATAATATATATAATATATATATATATATATATATATATATATATATGTATGTATGTATGTATGTATTATATATACAATATATATTATATCTACATGTGTATATGAAATGGACACCTAGAGAAATAGAAACAAGAGAAGGAAACCACGGAAGAGAGAAAGAAAGCGATGAAAGGGATCAAGAGCGAAAGAATAATAATGGGAATAATCATGAAGCAGACAAGGGAAAACAAAATAAGCGAGGATATGTTGATGAAAAAGACAATAGAGAAATCCAAAGCCATGGAAGAAGAACAATGGCGATGACAGGAAAGAAAAACATAATAGAAGAAAAATATAATTAAAAGACGTGAAAGACACCGAAGGAAAACGGGACAAGCTTATTTAGAGGAGAGAAAAAAACAGAAGAAAAAGAAGGACGATAACCGAGAAGGAAACCACGGGAAACAGAAAAAAGTGATGAATAGAGGTAAGAACGACAGTACGATTAAAATAATTTTCATAATAAATTACCGTGAAAAAGACATCAGGAGAAATCAGAACCAGAGAGGATATGAAAATGAAAAAGACGAGAGAGAAAGAGAGAGAGAGAGAGAGAAACGGCAAGCGAGAGAGAGAGAGAGAGAGAGAGAGAGAGAGAGAGAGAGAGAGAGAGAGAGAGAGAGATAGAGATAGAGATAGAGATAGAGATAGAATAGATATATATATATATATTAGAGAGAGAGAGAGAGAGAGAGAGAAACGACGAGAGAGAGAGAGAGATAAACGACGAAAGAGAGATCGAGAGAGAGAGAGAGAGATACGCGACGAAAGAGAGAGACAGAGAGGCAAAAAAAAAAAAAAAAATAAGCGACGAAAGATATAAAGACCGAGGAAATCCGAGAAGGAAACCTCAGAAGAGACAAGCAGAGGAAGGGCAGCCGAGCGCGAGGCAAGGCGGCTAAATGGAGCAGGAAGCGGGGCCGACGCGGACTCACGGCGGGGAAGGAGCTCGAAGGAACAGCGCGCGGAGGGAAGGAGGGAGAGGGAGGGGGGGGGGGATACGCAAGATAAGGATGAGCGCGAGGATTTTTTTTTTTTTTTTTTTTTTTTTTTTTGAGGAGTGTTGTGGGGTAAATGGGCGTGAATGTATGTGTTTATGTGTGTGTGTGAGGTAAGTGTTTGTGTGTGTGTGTGTGGTGTTCGTTTATTTGTGTGTGTGTATGTGGACTCACGCGGGGAAGGAGCTCGGAGGAACAGCGCGCGGGAGGGGGGGAGGGGGGAGGAAGGGATGGGGGGAGGTCACGGGAAGAGCGACGCAAGATAAGGATGAGGGCGAGCATTTTTTTTTTTTTTTTTTTTTTTTTTTTTTTGAGTAGGAGGTGTTGGGGGTAAATGGGCGTGAATGTATGTTTTATGCGTATGTGTGTAGTTAAGTGTGTTTGTGTGTGTGTGTGTGCGTGCGTGCGTGTTCGTTTATTTTGTGTGTGTGTGTATGTGGACTCACGGCGTGGAAGAAGCTCGCAGGAACAGCGCGCGGAGGGGGGACGGGGGAGGGGGGAGGTCACGGGAAGAGCGACGCAAGATAAGGATGAGGGCGGAGTTTTTTTTTTTTTTTTTTTTTGAGTGGGAGGTGTTGTGGGGGTAAATGGGCATGTATATGTGTTTATGTGTGTGTGTAGGTAAGTGTGTTTGTATATGTGTGTGTGTGCGTGTGTTTTGCTTGTGTGTGTGTGTATGTGTTTTATGTGCGTGTGTGCGTGAGTGGTTGCGAACGTGCGGGCATCAGTGCATAAACGCATACCAACATACATGCGTAACCATTAAACAATGTCCAAAATTACTCCCGGACGTATCCTTTAAGCAGCAAGGGAAGGAGGAGTTGGAGAACGAAGGAGACAAAGCCACATTCATAAATAAAATCGAACGAAAAAGAACTGGAAAACACGACGATAACTGGAAATGACCTGAATTACAAAGAATAATAAGAAGGGAAAGCACGGCTGAGAAAAAAAAAAAAAGATTGCTAAAGGTTAAAGAGATAGAAGAAACGGGAAAGAGAAATGTTTGATAACGATGGAATGATACAGACTGGAAGGAAAAACGAAGGAAAAAGGAAATTAGGAGAAAGTTAAAACCCTCATACCCCGGGGGAACTTGCGTGAGGGGAGAGCAAGAAGGAGGGAGAAGCAGGGAATCGGAGAACGATCTCGGGATGAATGAGAAAGGGAAAAGAGAAACGTGGGAAGAAAGGTTACATGACCACATATCAGCGAAGTTAGAGAGAAAGAAAAGAAAACGAAAAGAAGTGGAACGTAAATCTGCGAAGGAAAAAAAGAAGACGCAGACGAAGGAAAAGGAAAAAAATGTAGGAAATTGGAAACGTCAAGGGAAGGAAAGAAAACTGACGAAGTAAGGTGAATGAAATTTTGTTTCTTCTCATTATCATTACAATTATTTTGTTATGTGCCAAACAAAGGAAAAACATAAATAAAGAATTCATTAATACATAACTTCATAGTTATAAAATCGAAACGAAGACGATGAAGGGAGAGATAAGAGAAGACAAGCACAGAACACTCTAAATAACTTTGCTAACACTAATATTCCATAAAGCAACGAAACCAGTTCAAATCCGTGCTCTGATTTCGGAATCCAAAGCACTTTATCCTCGCACATGTTATGAAAGTTATTTTTATAGAATCACTTATCTCTAGAAGGAGAAGGGAGGAAGGAGATAGAGGAGGGGCGGAGGTGAAAGGAGGCAGGAAGGAGGAGGTGGAGGGAGGAGGAAGGAGGAGGAGAAGGAAGGAAGGAGATAGAGGGAGGGGGCGGAGGTGAAAGGAGGCAGGAAGGGAGGTGGAGGAGGGAGGAGGAGGAGGAAGAGGGGAGGGAGGGAGGAGGAGGAGAAAGGAGGAGAAGGAGGTGGGGGAGGGAGGAAGGAGGAGGAGGGGAGGAAGGAGGAGGGAAGGAGGAAGGAGGGGAAGGAGGAGAGGAGGAGAGGAGGAAGGAGGGGGAGGAGGAGGTGGAGGGAGAGGAGAGGAAGAGGGGAGGAGGAAGGGAGGGGGGAAGGAGGTGGAGGGGAGGAAGGAGGAGGAGGAAGGAGGTGGAGGGAGGAGGAAGGAGGAAGAGGAGGATGGAGGGAGGAAGGAGGATGTGAAGGAGGGAGGGAGGAAGGAGGAAGTGAAGGGAGGAGGAAGGAGGATGTGGAGGGGGGAGGGAGGAAGGAGGTTAAGGAGGAAGAAGAGGGAAGCAGAAGGAAGAGGGAGGGAAAAAGGAGGAAGGTAAGAGAGAGGAACGAAAAGGAGGAGAGGAAGAAGGAAGAAATAAATCAAGAAAAGAAGAAGCAAAAGAAGTAGAAGTAAGCAAAAAGAAGAGGAAAACAAACACAAGAAGAGAGAGAGGGAGAAAAGAGAGAAGGCACAACCGAAAAACCCGAACCACAAACGGCAAAGACCCTCAATGGAAAAGGAAAAGCGAAGAGGCTCCAAGAACCAGGACGCAGGGAGTAAGGGCCTCCAGGAGGTATATCACAGAGAGAATGGCCAAGTAATGAGGAGGATTTTTGTAAAGGGAAAGATGCTTCAGGGTTATTGATAAAGTTACATTTAATGGCATACCTTACTGATGAGAATTGGTCGGTGTTCCGGTATGTATTATACGGCGTGTACATATTCCACTGTATACGCGCACAAGCAAACACACACACACATACACATGCACGCACACGTCTACGCACGCGCGCGCCCGCACACACACACACACACACAGACGTCCACACGTCCACACACACACACACACACACACGTCCACACACACATACACAGTATATTTTATGTATATTTTCGTGAATCTTTGCAAGAGTGTGTGTATATCAGGAAGGTTTATAAACACGATTGAGAAATTTCAAAACACACACACACACACACAAAAAAAAATGTAACCAAAAAGTCTTTGGAAACATTTTTGTGCAGGAGCCGTGACGTTACGTTCAATAACACTTTTTTATCATTCTTTTAAAACTTCCAAAAGACTTCTTATACATTTTCCCCGAACTAGCCCTTCAAACGCATTTGCACCATAGAGTATTTCTTCCTGAATAATGTTGCAAGAAATTTGATTTTGTATTTACGTCCTTTTCATAAAGCGCTCCTAACCGTGGCTTTTAATTTACTGCATTTAGATGATTAAGTAATTGCAATAATAATTTGTGAAGGAATGAGAACATCACGAACGGCTTTGCTTTCTTGCCACTAAGAGTGTTGGCTTAGTTTTAGGTATATACAGTATGCATTGTTTATATGCATGTAGGTACTATGTAGAGCTGTACAAACATTCATTCATGTATATCCATACATTCATACAAACATGCGCACATACTCCTATGTATGTATGTATATGTATGCATGTATATACATACATATATATGTATATATATACATATATATCAATATATATACATATAAACATGCTATAACATATATATATATATATATATATATATATATATATATATATATATATATATATATATATATATATATATGTATATAGATAGATAGATAGATAGATAGATATAGATTGATAGATATGTATATATGTGTCTGTGTATAAATATATATATATATATATATATATATATATATATATATATATATATATATATATATATATATATATGTGTGTTGTGTGTGTGTGTGTGTGTGTGTGTGTGTGTGTGTGTACATGGATGGAAAAACACTATTGCGTTACCACTAAGGTAGAAATAAAACACAATGCACAAACTAGATTTATTGAAATAATTTGAAACAAAAGTTTCGGAGTCCTCCTTAATTCCGTCTTCGGGTCTGAAGAGGAAGGGGAGAGAGCAGTATAAAAGAAAGAGAAAGGAGAGGCAATGCGGGGAACATTGGGCAGATGAAGACAGGTGAACGGAAGCGAAGGGAGGTCAAGTAAGGTCGAAGGATCATGTGATCTATGTGAAGGGTGGTCGACACACGGAAGAAGGCAGAGGATGTAGGAAGCGAGGAGACTGTCGGCAGGAAAAAAAACAGCTGTTCAAGTTGAAACTGGCCATCAGCTTGATTAAGGAAGATTTCACCAGGGAAGACAGTGCGCGCTGCTGATCAATACAACTGATGGCCTGTGTTTACTTTGAGAAAGACGCTTAGTGAGACCCATGTTCGAGGTAGAGGGAGGATAGGTGTAACCCAGGTTGCGACAGAGAGTGTTCACCTAGCAAAAGGTGAGTCTGCATTTGACAGCAAAGGTCGGCGGAGAGAGTAGATCTCCTCAGTGTAGGGCAGGCTGAGGATGGACAGATTAGGGATCTCTTTAGAGGAGTCGTTGCAGAAGGTATGCCGTGCCCTGGATAACGCGACGTCAAGAACATGGCGAGGATAGGCCA
>NW_020869889.1:469209-486709 GCF_003789085.1 Penaeus vannamei
CGGGCTTAGATCTAAATATAATTTATAAAATAATACGACACGAGAAAACATCGCTGCATAATACATGATATACCGTTATTAAACGCAGGGAATTAAGCACAAACAAGTGATTAATTCCCAAGTTTGCGAATCTTATGATGAATGCTTGTTATTCCACGCAGGATTATTAAGATGAAATGACCGGAACGAAATTAATAACCATTATTTTCCCTCCCCTTCTATCGGCTGATGTTAATTACTTTACAGGGGTTGGCCGCTAATTCCTGTGTTACTCCAGTGGGGTGTTTGGGGATGAAAATGTTTTGTAAAATATTTTGGGTGTGTTTGTTGTGTCTCATGCATTTATCTTTTTTATCTTTTTTTCTATTAAAAAAAATCAAAAGAATGTTTACGATTTGATTCGTTTAGCGAAAAAGGAGGGATGGTTATTTTCTCTGGTTTGGGCAATGTTCAACTGTTTTGTTTTACCCTTTTTACACGCTATTTGTAATATTTATTCATTTAATATTTTGATCTATATTATTATTTTCGTTCCGATCATTTAGGTTTCTTACGTTTTAACCTTCATCTTAATTGTAATATCTATTCTCGATAATCTGTTTTCAAAGTGATCTAGATAATTTTCATTACAATTATTATAAACTCTTAATCATTCATATAATAATCTTCAATCTTCATTTCAATGGTAATCATTCTCGATATCATTTTATTTTACCGATTATCATCAAAAGTGTATCCTTAACATAATCTGCAAAAACGCAACTGCCTGAATGGGGATGCCTCTCCCTGCAAGTTTCCATTCCTAAGCGTGGAGTCGAGACAGATCCCCAAACCTTGCAACAGGATCTCACGCGCCTGCAATGATTGAGTCGGGAATTCCCCGGAAGGATTCCAATTCGTTTTTTTTTTTTTTTTTTTTTTTCTCCGCAGGATACCATGCACGCATTTCATTATCCCTTTCCATATGTGATGGGTAGTCTTCTTGGTTTGCCAGATATTTGTATGTAATATGTCATGAAATTGTACCTCATATAATATAAATTTGGAAATGAAATGTAATAGATTTCTAATAGATATGTTATTAATTTGTATCTAATGTTATCTGATTTTTGATATAAAGAAAGTCATATAAATGTGTATGTATTTTTGATTGCGCGTGTATATTTTTGTATGAAAATGAAACTAGCCACAATGAGATTTGAAAATAAGCGTGAAGTTTCACGAGTTCCTCTTCAGACAAAAACCGAAATGGAACGCTTATTTTCAATTCTCATTGTGGCTAGTTTCATTTTAATTTTTGTGTACACGTGTTTGTGTTTGTGCTTGTATGTTTGTATGTGTGTGTGTTGTGTGTTGTGTGTGTGTGTGTGTGTGTGTGTGTGTGTGTGTGTGTGTGTGTGTGTGTGTGTGTGTGTGTGTGGTGTGTGTTGTGTGTGTTGTGTGGTGTTGTGTGTGTGTCACGGAGTGTGGTGTGTGCATGAACAGCGCATGATACAGCATGTGTCGATCGCACACACATGGCATCATGATGTCAGCACATGTGTCATCGGATGTGTGTATTTGTGGTGCCACACATACAACACTGCTGTCGACACACACACGACATCGCACGCACTGACATGTGCTGTGTGTGTGTGTTAGTGGTGTGTGGTGTGCATCACACACTACACCAGCTACAGCTACAACTACTGTGTCGATTGCAATACACAGTGTAGGGTCACGAAACTGAAGATATGCATGTCGACTGCATAACATCAGTGCTGTGTGTGTGCGTCATGGTGGTGGCACTGTGTGTAGCATAACCGTCACTGGATGTCGTTGTCGATGCATCACATTCGATGAGCAGCTGATGTACAGCATGTGTGATGACATCGTGTGTTGTACTGTGCACTGTGTCTGAAATGTATGCAATTTTAAGTGTTTAGTAGTTGTGGTGTGTGTGAGTGTGATTATGGTGTGTGTTGTCACCTGTGTGATCAAAGGACGAATCTGTGAATACTAACTGTGTGATGTGTAGGTGTCGGTTTGCATTTCGCTGTCTTTGGGGTATTTTCGATGTTTTATCCTGAAGAGGAACTCCCGTCGAAGATAGACACTTTCCTTCCTACGCACTTATGTAAACAGTACTTTCAGGAATTCCTCCATTGGTGCGCTTACGCTTTTCATTTTTCCATACAAATTATACATCTGTCCATGCACTATCATGCACATTTATGATGACTTTTCAGATTAACGTATAGCATAAAAGTCTCAAAATTTACGTTAGCAGCTAGTAAGAAGCAATAATAAATTATACTATTAGAAATCTATTTCAGTTTCAATTTCACGAAAATTATAATACATGAGAGTAGACACAGTTTTCGATGGACATATTACGCATCAATTATCATTTCGGCCGGAAACCAACGTTAAAGCACCTACCCATTCACGGTACTTATGGAAAACAGAGGTCATGAGCCATGCAGTAAGTCGAGCACTCCTAGAATGCAATAATAGCCTGCGGAAAAAACACAAGAAACCAAAAAACCAAGAAACGAAAATGCAGCGAATAGTGGAACTCCCGCATCTCCAGGAGTCGTGCCGTCAATGTCCTCGTCGCTATCGCATAGCATATGCATATATGGTCCAGTATGCGCAGTGAAGATCCTGTTTGCAAGGTTTGGGGATCTGCTCTCGACTCCACGCTATATGGAATGAGAACTTAGATCAGAGGTGAGGCCATCCCTCACCTCATTCACTAGCGCTTATGATATTGACGTTTTATGCCAGAATGTAATTGTTAGAGTGATAACAATTTATGATAGATATCGGCAAAATAAAATGTATATCAGTATGAAATGTAATTACCATTGAAAACTGAAGATTGAAGCGTAAGATTATTCTTATTACATGATTTAAGAGGGATTACATAATAATTGTACATGCATAATTTAATATTAATCATAGATTCACATTTGAGGAAAAATACCGATTATAGTAAGAATTAGATATTACATACTTAAAATTATAGGATTAAATACGTGATATAGTAACCTAATAATTACATAATATATTATATTAGTATATAGGATATAAGAAATATTTATAAATAATTAATATATATAAGTATTACATTCACACACAAAGCAACATCTACATAGAGACTAAATAATTACAACATAGCGTGGTACTAACACACAAAGGCTAAACAAAACAGTTGAACTATTAGCCCATAATACCATAGATAGATAAATATAATCCATACTACCTTTATTTATCGCCTATATACGTAATCAATATCGTAAACACATTCTTTAGATATTTTTATTAAATAGTATAATAAGATAAAAACCGTAAAATAGATAGAGTACATCACATAACACTACCCAAATATATATTACAAACATCTTTTACATATACCGTCCATACACCCCACTGGAGTATATACAGGAAATGGTAGCGGCCAACTCCCTGTATACAAGTAATTACAATCAGCCGATAAGATAGGGAGGGTAATAAATAATGGTTATTATATTCGTATTACCCGGTCTACATTTTCATATCTTATAAGATTAATTATATATACCTAGCGTGGAATAATAAGCAATATACATACCATATGGATTTACCGTCTAACATATCACTATAGGGAATATAATACTACTATGATTATGTATATGACTTATATTATCCTGCTAGCTAGTTTAATAAACGGTATATATATATCATGTATATATGCGTGATGTTATATATCATCAGTGTCGTATATTTATTATAAATATATTTAGTATCTAATGCCACGCATACATTCACACATACACACACACACCACGGAACACACGACACAACGCGACAACACACACATCACCACACCACGCACACACACACCACACAACACGACACACACTCACGTCATAATTATGTATATTGTATAATTACACACACACACACACATACTAACACCACTGCACACATACTACTGTACATCACTAACCACAACTATAACATACACACAACTACAAATACTCCGACACATCAGGAGAGTAACAACGCGCTGCCCACATAAACGCTCTACTAACAAACGTTGTATCTCACTAGCGGACTACAAAACTACCACTGCAATGTAAGAGAAGACGCCGTATCAATATATCTCCCTCAGTATATTAAACATAGATAATACCATAATCCATATCCTGCAAAAGAAAGACAATATGGAGCAAATACACAAATGTCGAGAATCAAGCAAGTATTACACGGTTGAATTAAAAGTCACATCGGTGTCACGTAAAGAATAGGAGCGAATTAACTTGCACAGAGATGACTCCCGTTGCGAGCGCGCGTATCCATTCCGCCCTGCGGTCTAATCTCGCTTGAATCAGTCATGCAGACGTCAAATGGTCCTCATTATACCTGTTTTCTAAAATTATTGTAATGTATGATACGGTTTGGTATTGGTATGAATATGTAATGTATGTAAGGCGAGGTAACACTTAAGTCGAAGGAAGAAGAGAGAAAATGGTGGGGGGTATGCCGTCCAGGAGTTTCTGCAAGAGCAATAAGCGCTCATACGCATGAGATGTTTACCGAGGATTGAAGTCGAGATACTAATATCTGCCCTGTGATGGTAACCGAATGTCCGACATGTTGTCTATACGTCTGATTTTCACCTGCTTGATATCTTTGGTTAAGAAATGCAATGGCGAATAGAGATATAGACGATTGGGCGATTTTGCAATCCCTTCAAATATACAATATGGACTCTATACTCAATTCAAGCTTAATCAGCAACACTCACACACTACCTGCAGATCCTAACTTCAAGGGCATAGGAGCAAGGGCATTGGTAACCACTCATCAGCGAGCTCCGATCACAACAGATACGTTATAAATGAGCTAACATCCTTCGCGTAAAATACACACATTACTACCTCTGCATGCGCTGACAGAACACAATAGAACAAAGTTATATCTATGTATGAATTAGCCCGATAAGAAGGTTTATGAGGGGGCTTATAGGGAAGAATAGTTACATATGAATCGATAAATAATAACATATTAATCAATGCAGAGGTCAATGTAAATACTTGAGCTACTATTTATAGTAATGCATACATCGAGAAATCATAGGTGAATATTTATATATATTATATTAGATAGAGAGTCACACGAATGAGAGAGGTACTAGTACTAATAGTTATTGATTAATTCAATTATCCACTAGTGACATACATTATGAAAATTCATGTGAGCGACAAGCAGACATTTATACGCGTTGTACGTAATATAAGTATTATTACACTAATTTACGACATATTACACAGTTACCGCTCATGTACTCTCATGTGACAAATACGCTTACTTTATAGTACGTAATTTTAATCAGCTGATCTCTGACCCGGATGCTACGGTACATAATCTACATTGGGACTAAGATCCATTCCCTTATAATTTCCGGGACCAGACGATGAGGAACAAACTGTCTACGGTGATGGCATGAACAAAATTAATAGATATTATTCGGTCTACTGACACATTTGGGAAAAGGTGTGCTAGCGATTTTTTCCTCAGACATATGAAGCTGATTACTGAGAAATGTAGAAATATTGATATTGCAGCAA
Source organism: Penaeus vannamei (assembly GCF_003789085.1). Lineage (NCBI taxonomy): Eukaryota > Metazoa > Arthropoda > Malacostraca > Decapoda > Penaeidae > Penaeus > Penaeus vannamei. Next base: position 474,807 of record NW_020869889.1, read on the forward strand.
AGAAACACATTCGATCATGATATGTTTGGTCTGTTTATTTTTGTCCGAGATAGAGGAACTAGTCACAGTACACTAAGAATGGTGAAGTGTTATAAGACTGTCAGATCTATCTTACTTGTGACCATTATACTCATTCGTAATTGCATATAACATTTTGTGCTATAATGTATTAAATAAATGAGAAAGAAATTATTTAATTCCATAACAATATAGCAGTTATCATATTTATAATACGACATGAATAACAAAGTGCATGCCGTCCCACAATATATCGACTCGAAATACATCTCAATCATGCACACTCCATGCTAAACTAGTACAATGTTGGTATGCTAAAGTCTGGAATGTTTAGAAGCTACACAGTCACTATGGCAGCAATCAAGGGACTATAAATCGACAAGGATCAGATAGTGGTGTTCGAGTCCATGGATAATTACAAGTCGAGATAACTTAAGAGATATACATGAAGAGTAAGGAAATAGGATTAAATAGAAGAGATATAGAAGCGTAAATAAAGAGATAAAGTAGGGGTAAGAAATATGCGAGATATGTATATATAGCGAGCCTATCAGGGTGTATAATTATCGAGAGGATACTATTATGTCCTTCGATAGTATTATAAGATTATGCATCGACGTGCCCTATCTGATAAGATTAATGATTAACCGATTTAAGTTACATATGCACATACAAATGTAACAGTATTTACGATTGATATCAATCGTAGGATATGTAGAATTAAAATGTGAATTATGTCGATATATGATAATGATTAGTGTATATATAAGAAGAAATACGCCTCTAATAACTGTTATTGTTTATCCAAAATTCCCATAATAGATTCATTCACTTATTACAATTTGTATCAGCACACACACACACACAACACACACACACACGACAACGAGCACACACACACACACACACCAGCACACACACACACACACCAACACCACACACACGACAGTACTTATAAAATGTCATTATACATTCATGATGCATCATTGGGGCGTAGAATCTGCATAAGGAGGCCTAAAGGAGTAGTATACAAGAATTATATCATAGTATTTCATACTTTCTTTTGCAATGTGTAATGATTTTCACTCACAAGAAGGTATAATTTAGTAATATGAGAAGGTAGACAAGAGTGTCAAATAATACTTTATAGTAAATAATAAGTCTAAGTATAGGTAGTAAATATGGATTAAAGCAAAGTAAAAAAATATAGAAGAGATGGTAATAAGGTACGTAAGAATATTTACATGAGATATGACTAGTACGAAATGATGTGTGAGTCGTTGGATGTAAGATGTGATTGAGTAACATAAATAAATAAAGTCATGTTAAGCACGTGATCCGTAATAATACGTTAGCCTATGTATGTATTTGCACATAACAACCTTATTCCATAGCCATGATAAAGCATACAAGGTAACAAATATCTTGGCAGTACTCACTGCATGTCAGACGTCATACATAATTCCTCACATTTGACCAGCGTTATCAATTTATGTCAATCATTACCTATATTCTGGACTTGGTAAAATCGATATAGTGCAAATATACCATCGATTCATCTGAGAACAACATTATACCCTATAGACTGTGTGATACTCACCTAACGTCACCACTCATATATGTATATATATCCCTATATCAAATATTATATAGAGACCTTTTAAAAAATTATCTAGGCTCTCAAGCTATATTTTCGTATTACTATTTAGATAGCGAATCATTAACTTGTACGCTGATGTGCGTATATTCAAATATAGTTATCCATTAGTATAATTAAACGTAATATATAATTGTATATATGTATATAAATATTTATCTACTATCTGAATAGTAATAGAATAATAAAAAAAGTTTATTATTTGTTGATAAGTCAATTATAATATATTTAGCTATATATGGATGAACTTTAATTATTATGGGGCTATTATCATTTATCATTATTCCTATTAAATAACACAATACATATGTTAAATTCATATTGGTATATATTGGTCTATTTCGCAAATCCTGGAAGTGTTTGCCTGTTGTTAGAGAAGAGTATTCTTGCCCTTTCTTACTCCGTTTACAAATTCAACACGTACATGTAGTCCAGATATAAAGATCAAGACTATACCACATATATGATACTATAACGACTATGCTAATATAACTATATATAGGTTGAAATATAGTATATATAAACACACATACACACACTAAACACACAACATCATAATACTACACAACTACAACTGACACATACACTCCAACACCACATCCATACACACACTATTAGAACTATATATAATAATATTATATATATATACTATACTCAACAATATATATATAGTTATATTATTATTTTACTCAGAAATGAATATGTGATATCACTCTAGTACAAGTGGGTTCGAGTAGAATATATACTGTATAATTATATTAAAATAGTTTATAATATTTGACCTAACTTTTTACTAATTGTATGAGTCACAGTATACTATTTTACTATGTATTATATATTAAATGGTTATTATTATTTATGTGTTGATAAATCATTACTATATGTAGTTGAGCTATGTATAGTCGTGATTCACTTTATATGTATATTATTATGTATTAGTATATATTTACTAACTAATTATATATATATATATATATATATATTATATATATACGAATCAAGCTAACTATATATATAATTGTATATATATATAATATATATATATATATATATATATATTATATATATATATATATATATATATATATTATATACTATATATATAAGATGATTTATCAGGCTCCCATGAGCAAGTGTTATGGTGGAGTGACCGATTACCCCCCCCCCCCAGGTGGCTATGTGGTGGGGGGACACCGCGCATGCGCAATGCGTAAGGGATGGTACTTACAACGTAACTAAATACAAGTCAAATAAGGTTCAATTTCCTTTAAATTAAATGTATAATTAATACATTATAAATAATATTATTCCTTGACAATACTCCCCAACGAAGCTAAAAATCTAAGATTTTAAGCCACATTGTATTTTGTTAATGACATTACAAGCAACGACTTAACATGTCTGCACCAATATTTTCTTTGCCTTTTATATACTCAATCCTAAAGGAGAAGCACTGTAGTGATAAGGCCCATCTCATCAGCCTTCCATTTGAGTTCTTCATATTTCTAAGATAAGTCAGAGGCTGTTTGAATTACTTCTTTACCAAATATGTACCTTTTGAATTTTTCTACAGCCCATACTATTGCCAGGCACTCCTTTTCTATTGTGGCATAGTTTTTCTCCCGATCCAGGAGCTTCCTACTTGCAAATGCAATCGGCATTTTGGTGCCATTAATGTCTTGCAACAGAACAGCGCCAAACCACAATCAGAAGCGTCTGTTCGTAAGAAAAATGATTTTGAAAAGTCAGGGAGACACAGCATAGGCTTTTATGTTAGTTTTGACTTTAGTTTATGAAAAATAGCAATCTGGGAATCATTCCACTTGAGTTTATTACAGCTATTCTTCTTCAATAAACTGTTCATGGGATTTACAATAGCAGCAAAATTTGGAATGAATTTTCTGTAGAAAGAAGCTGTACCTATAAAAGATCTTAATTCCTTCTTAGTTTCAGGGAGAGACATAGAATTGATGGCTTGAATCTTATCATCTAGGGGTTCAATAAAATTGTCTCCTATAAACACACCAAGATACTTTATCTTCGAAAACCCGAAGTAGCACTTATTTAGACCAGCTGTTAATCCGTGCAAACGTAACTTTAGAAGTTCTCTTAGATTTACTAGATGATCAGGCCAGGTAGTACTATGCACAACAACATTATCAAAACAATCAGTATTCGGAAGTCCTTCAATAACTTTCCTCATTAATCTGATAAAAGTTGCGCATGCAGTTTTCAAGCCAAATGGAATCATTTTGAATTGCATTAATCCTTTATTAGTAGCAAAAGCTGTATATTTTAGAGTCTTTAGCCAAAGGAATTTGCCAGTATCCTAGTATAGTGAGGTCTTACTCAGTAAAATACCTATCATTAGTAAAATTACCGAGAGCATCTTCGGTTGTAGGCATGGGTTCACAATCAAATTCAGTGATATCATTGAGAGCTCTAAAATCATTGCAAAATCGCCAACTTTGATTTCTTAACAAGAACCACTGGAGAACAATAAGGGGAAACAGATGGTTCTATGATTTTTAAATCAAGCATTCGTTCCACTTCCTTATTAAACACATCGACAAGATTATGAGGAATGGGATACGTCTTTCTACAGACTGGTATCTTACTTTCCAGCTTAATTACATGTTCCACTGTATTGGTAAATCCAGGTTTGTCTGAAAATACATCTGGAAACTCAGATATTAAACTTTTCACATCATTTATCTGGCTATCACTTAGTTCACTACCAATATTCAAATTACAGCAAGTATCAACAGTACATGAATCATTAGCCTCCTCTTCCACAATGCATACTTGTGAGACCACATTTTTCATCTGAAAGATCACCACGACGAAAGTATTTCTTTAGCATATTGATATGGAATAATTTGATTTTCCCTCTAACTCTGATATAGTAATATACACCATTATCTTTGCAGTTAGTCACACGATATGGTCCACGCCATTGCATTATCAACTTGTTATTGGAGGAAGGGAGGAGAACAACTACTTCATCAACTTTAAATTTACGGATTTTAGATTGTACGTCATAATAAGCTTTACAGTTTTTACTACTAATTTCTGCCTGAGAAGTAGCTAGTTTTGCCGTCTCTTCTAGGCGTGATCTCAAATCTAAAACATATTGATATGTCGTTTTAATATCATTATCTATTGTATCATTGGTCCAAAGTTCATGCAATATAGTTAAGGGACTTCTAACTTGTCGCCCATAGAGAAGCTCGAAAGGTGAAAACTTGAGAGAGTCGTTCGGAATCTCTCTATATGCAAACAGAACAGCTGGGATATATCTGTCCCAATCTTGTGGATCACACAACTTTTTAAGCATTGACTTAAGCACACCATTTAAACGTTCTACAGCACCGGTACAGCAAGCATGATAAGGTGTAGTATATAAAGCTTTCACTGATAATAACCTATGAATTTCTCTCATAAGATCTGATCTAAATTGTTGACCTCTGTCTGAAAGCATTTCTTTGGGAATACCCACTCTCGAAAAGATCTCAACTAGGCTTTCAGCAATTGTGATGGTGTCGATGTTTTCAAGGGAATCGCCTCAGGGAAGCGTGTTGCATAATCAATCAGTGTGAGAATGTATTTGTATCCCCTCTCTGAACTAGGTGTTATGGGACCTACGAGGTCAATTGCAACACGTGAAAATGGTTTGAAATGACTGGAATATTTTTCATAGGAACTCTCTTAACGCTACCTTTGGCTGAAGTCTTCTGACAGATATGACAGGATTTACAGTATCTTTTAATCTGAGCTCCAGCTCCTGGCCAGAAAAACTTCTGAAATATCTTATAACTAGTTTTCCTGTGAGAAAAGTGACCTGCAGTAAGTGCATCATGAGCTATGTTGAGTACTTTAACCCTATATTTCTCAGGTATTATAAGTTGTTTCTTACCCACCTCGTGGACAAGTTTGCTTTCTACGCAAATTCTAAAGATTAATCCATTTATCAACTCGTACTTTACCGTGCGAGACTTAACTCTCTCAGTTTTACCAGTGATAACTTTTCCCTGATATTGTTTAAAGTAGGACAGGTCTTTTGAGCCTCATTAAGATCATTCTTATTAACATCAAGATCAGTTAAACTTGGGCAAGATAATGGCTTTGCTCCTTTATCACCTTTTACTGAAGCACGCGTCTGAACAGCCATGGACATTGCTGTCGATTCAGTAACTTTTCCCTCTGAACAAGGAAACTCAGACTTACATACCTCACAATCAAGTGGACAAGACAGACCAGATTTAATTTCGGAATGAACCGATGTAGGATGTTCATCTGTAATAGCGGCGGATACCCTAGAACCTTCGTCCTCACAAGGGAGCTTCACACCTGGAATTAATCCCATCAGAACATCTGCGAACTTTACAGGGGCAGCCTGTAAAGAATTTGCACTTAATAAAGCATCTCACTTGAGGGAACATCTTACATATGTCTAAATATTCGTAAACTTTGATGAGCATTACTTCCACAGGTTTATTAAAAACATATCCCTTATTATCAATGATACAAGTTTTAGGTTTTAACTCAGACTCGAAAACAAAATTTACTTTAGCTTCATTATTAGTCTTACACTTGAAATTCCTTGGGTTATCTGGGCAATTAGGTCTAATGTGTCCTGGCTTACCACAACCATGACATGAATATTCTACATGAACTTTAGGTGTAGCAATAGCTTTTGGAGGCTGAGAAAATCTGACTGGTCTCGCGCGGTAATTATGTGCACTACGGTATCTGTCTGCAGATTCAGCCATCTCCAGGGAATTGCTGAATTGACGTTCTTTAAGGAAAACTCTAAGGTCTGAATTACAATTACTCAGCAACTGTTCTCGAATAAGGAAGTCAAAAATAGAATCATAATCTTTCTTCACTTCACTGAGAGAAAGCCATCTATCCAAATACTGCTCCATTCTTACGACCAGTTGAACGAAAGATTCCTTTCTTTACACTTGCTTTCTCGGAATTTACGCCTGTACATATCAGCATCGACGGAATATGCCCTTAGCAAAGCCTCTTTAAGTTTACAGCAATTTTTAACTGTCTCGTCAGGCAAAGATATGTACGTCTTAAGTGCGTGACCTCTCAATAACGACCCTAAATGGATATGATAATCGCATTCTTGCCAATTATGCAAATCTGCTAATCTTTCAAACCGTTGCAAGTATGAATCGATATCATCCTGCCCGTCACAAACATCGGCAAGCGTAAACCCTCGTACAGCGGAGCAGAAACACCACTAGCATTGTTTGTTTCGTTTGAATCAACGCGTAGTTGAGCAATAGCAAGTTCATGTACTCTTTGCTTTTCAGCATCTGCTAACTCCATCTCCAATTTCTTAGCTTCGCGTTCGGCAGCCCGCTCTTCCCTTTCAGCTTTTTCAGCCGCGGATTTCATTTCCTGTTCAATGAGTCTTTGTACAGATTCAGGACTCATGCCGAGCGCCTGAGCCTCTCTCATTATATCCACAATATTACTCATGGAAATTCACACTATATATATATATATATATATATATATATATATATATATATATATATATATAAGATACATTAATAAATTATGAAAATACGAATATACATTAATTCGGTCATGTGATACAAACAGCTATTTAATTACTAAAAGCTGATCACAAAAGTTACACAAATCTAGGATTTATATTAAGTAAGAGTGACAATTACGCATAAGATCCTCGTAACGTGAAAATAATATGAAGCGAAAAACAGCTTCGGGCTATTCAGAAATGCAGGACATCCAGCGAAAACTACACCTGCCTCGTTCATTAACGAGGAGAAACACTGTCGCTACAATTACTGAATGTAACAATCACAGCCACCTCACCTATATCTCCCTTACGCGTATGTTTGGCGTTTACATCCTCATTCGGAATGATGCCTCAGGAAAAACTAATGTTGGAAACACTCCTAAAAATATATGGCATGTTAATAGAAAATCATAGATGTTAATTATCTTCACACTTCCGCACTTTCTTAAAAGAAAGTATACCGAATAATGAAAAGCCGTTCCGTAATTACCAATCCTACTCACTGCGCCACTGTCGGTTCTTTTGATTTAGTTAAGTATTGGTAATTCACCTTTACCTTTTCATTATCCAGATACCTTTTAAAAGAAAGGGGTATAAAAAGATATATTTTTTTATATGCCAAATATATTATAAACAAAGAATAATAAAATTACAAATAATATAGTCCGTAGGATGTTTTACAATTATACTGATGCGAGACTTGTTCTTAGGAGGGGGCGTGTCACGGACGACTATCAAGGCCGTGCGCCGATTAATACTGTCCAGCCTTTCTTGATATTTTTTTTTTACAAACATTAAAAAGGCTGTGAAAGAAAATAAAAAGTTGATTTAATAAATATGTATAGGAAAAGTTTCCTATACAAGAATAAGCTAATAAGTATACAAAAGGGCGGTCACTTACGAGATGATGTTTCACAGTGCTCCCATGAGCAAGTGTTATGGTGGAGTGAACGATTACCCCCCCAGGTGGCTATGTAGTGGGGAACCACCGCGCATGCGCAATGCGTAAGGGATGGTACTTACAAACGCAACTAAATACAAGTTCAAATAAGGTTCAATTTCTTTAAATTAAATGTATAATGAATCCATTATAATTAATACAATTCCTTGACATGCTGAGGCGTCAGAGACTGGAGCAATCTGTATTTACTCCTGGTAAGCCCACAATAGACCGGATCCTAGCGCTTCGAGTCATTATAGAGCGTCGTCGTGCGTTCGGCGTGGGCTACTTGCAGTTTACATCGACCTCAAAAATGCATTGGATATGGTGCATCAGAATCACTCTGGGAGATCTTGAGCCTGAGAGGAATTCCAACAAGGATTATTGGACTAATAGCAAGTCTGATAATGCCAGTTTTGCTCTACGGTAGTGAAACCTGGACACTATCCTGCGCCTTGTAGTCTCGACTTGATGCCTTTTGTAATAGGTCCTTGCGCCGGATCATGGGGTACTGTTGGCGGGACCATGTGTCCAACCAACGGCTACACCGTGAGACTGGCACAGGACCTATTACCTGCACAATCCGTGATCGCCAACTCAGGCTTTACGGCCACCTGGCTCGTTTCCCTCAGGATGATCCCGCCCACCAGGTTGTCTCTGTTCGAGACAGCCCTGGGTGGAGGAGGCTTGTGGATCGACCTAGGAAGTCGTGGCTTGGGCAGATCGATCAAACCTGTCGTGTGGAGCTTGAGATGGGCCGAGTCCCTGCCTGGCGACTTGCCATGAGGGATCCTCGCAGGTACAAGCGGAGGGTGGATGCGGCTCTGCGCCCCGTCGGCGTTAGCTTCGCAGTGATGATGATGAACTAATGCCATGCTTTTTGCTATCATTTATTTTAGGTCAGTGAAAGATTCAATGACTTTTATATATTCAAAAAATAGATAAACATTTTTTATTGTCTCGCCCTCTTGCTTACATCTTGTCGGAAATTCTGCTCAATAATTTAGTAATAAAAGTACATCTTGCATGTTTATGCATGATGCTTGCGACACTGACGGGCAATTGACACGGTCCTCGCTTCCCCTCCATTCCACAATTCGAATATTAATTGTGAGATACCGTAAACCTGTTGTAAAGGATTATATATCAGTTGTGATGTTTGTTATACAGTGGGTTATGGTTGTGTAAATGAATTCAACAAAATCTGAGTTGACTGATATGATGTGACCTCAACACAGTGAACAAACTCCCTTCTTAAAAAGAATTATAAAATGCTCTAAAATGTATAAATGAATAGATAGGCATATATTGTTGAACAGATTTATGGACGAAAACATTATATTTTAATGTTCAATGTAAGCTTCATGCTTGTGAGCTTAGAATACATTCTCTTTTCTATCCTACCAAATCCAAATAAATAGTTGTTCTTATTAATTGATATCCATATAAATAATTATACCGTTTAAAAGTCGAGAGAGAAGCGTAGCCACTGTCGTTCTTACAGTCTAAACTGCGTTTGATTAGAGGAAATTAATCTATTTTTTCAGAGGAAATTAATCTATTTTTTCAGATTTATACAACAAGTTGCCTGCCTTGTGTGTAATAATTTGTAAATTACATGATTAAATTTATTTTCCAGGAGCCGTTTTCTCCAATCGAGTTGCGTGATGAAGGACCTCCTCCTCCTGAGTCTTCTGAAGGACCTCCTCTTCGTAAGATTGTCTCCGCGCACACATACACATATTCACATATGCGTATATGGTTACACACATGCACGCATACATACGTACATACGCACAAACACAAACATACATACATATGCACAAAGCTACAGATACAAGCATAGGCACAAATATACATGCAAAAACGCACGCACACACGTTGCCATGATGATAATTGCTATATTTGTTGTGGTTATTAATGTCAATATCGTGATCTTTTTTTTTCTTTTTTCATTACTAAATACGAAATACAATGGTTGGAAATATAAGGTTCTGTTGAGAAATGAGAAATTGTCAGTATTGCAGCGTTCATTTTCACACCATGCTCTCTTCATTCACACACACCACCCAGCACAACACACAACACCCAAACACACACTATAATTCATACTCAAAATTAGCACAATTTCATCCTCCCCTCAGCAGGCCAGCGCATCATGGGAGGTCGTGAGGCAACTCCATTCACGCGCAAGTACCAGGCTTTTCTGAGAGCAAAACGTCATTTCTGTGGGGCTGCTATCATCAGTGACCAGTTTGTCTTGACAGCTGCCCACTGCGTAGCGTGAGTGATGATAGTGATGATGTTGACGATAATGATAATATTACCATGGTAATGCATATAATGGTTATGATAAAAAATAATGTAAATAATATTCGTAATACTGATATGTATTAAAAATATCAATAATCATAAGAATGATATTGATAATAAAAGTAATAATAATATAATAACGATAATAGCAACAGTATACTGTCATAGTTCAGTCCTGTTTCAGCATATATTACAGCTTAAACAGTTTCGACTCTTTCTTTTTCGCCATAATAATTTGCTCTCTCCTTTCTTTTCCTTTTCTTTTTCTTTTATTTCTTAGCCGCACTGACTACACAATGGTTGTAATTATGGGCATACACGATCTAAGGAGGAAGCAAAAGTTTTCCCAGGAGATTATCGTTGTGGGGTCATTCATCCATCCTGAATATGGCAACGGATTCACGATCAGCAATGACATTGCTGTTGTGAAACTGCAGAGGAGGATACGTTATCATCGTAATATTTTTTCTGTTCATGTTTAAGGAAGTAAATGTGCTTGTTTGTGTGTGTGTTTGCATATGTGTGCATGCCTATATATTTATACACTTGTCTAAATATGTTTTCGTAAAAGTCAGTTAAATACGCTGTCATATATACATATATGCATGCATGTATATGCATATATAAAAAATATATATGTAATGCATATATAGATATATATGTAATGCATATATAGATATATATGTATCATATATATACATATATATACATGCATTAATGAAAAAATAAACGCTTTTCATTTCCCTTCTTAGGTAATATTTCCCCTATTAAATTGCCGACTCGGGACATAGACTTGAATACGCCTATAGTGGTCACCGGCTGGGGAAAAACTTGTAAGTAATATAAGCACTTAATAAGACACTGAATGTTTAATATATATATATATATATATATATATATATATATATATATATATATATATATATATATATATATATATCTTTTTACTAAAATGAAGATCCTTTTATCTACACTTTGATTTCTTATCTCCCTCCACCCTTTTTCCATCAAAAGTTGAATTTCATATCGTTTTTTTTCCCCTCTGAATATCTATATATTCGTTCTTACCATCGCCTGAATAGCGGCGACGGATCGAAATCAACCGACTACTCTCCGAGAGATAGTTTTCCGGACCATCTCTTATCATGAATGCAAGAACCATTATAAATGGATGGGCAATGACATGTTCTGCGCAAGGGCGAAGGAGACGTCTGCGCTCTGTAAAGTGAGTCGCTCTTTCTTGGTTTGCAGAATATTTGAACTATACTCTATCCCTGCCTATGCTTCTCCTGTCTAAATGTCTACCCGTTTGTCTGTCTGCATCTCGCTTTCTCTGTCTCTCTCTCTGCCTCTCTCTTTTTCTGTCTGCCTCTCTTTCTCTTTCTCTACCTCTCACTTTCTCTATCTCTTTCTCT
>NW_020869889.1:499209-516709 GCF_003789085.1 Penaeus vannamei
TTACTATCATAAACTTTGTTGCTAGATTCCCCTCTCTCTTCGTTCTCTTCCTCTCTCCTTTGCTTCCGCTTTCTCTGCTTCTTCCTTCTTTCTCTCCTCCTTTTTATCTCTCTTTCTTATTTCTTTACATGTTGAATCTTTCTTTCTCTCTCTCTTCATTCTTTCTTTCTTCTTTTCTTTCTTTTTTCTTATTTCTTCTTTCTTTTTTTCTAATTTCTTTTCCTTTCTCATTTTACTCCTTTCTTGGCATTTTTCTTTTCTCTTCCTTTTCCTTTACTATCATAAACTTTGTTCCTAGATTCCCCTCTCTCTTCGTTCTCTTCCTCTCTCCTTTGCTTCCGCACTCTTTCCTTCATTCTTTATTTACGTGTTTTTATCTTCCTCCCTTTCTTCTTTCATGATTTCTCTCTGTCATCTTTCCTTTTTTTCTTTCTTCTTTCCTTTTGTTTCTTTCATTTTACTTCTCTCTTTTCTCTCATTTCCTATCGTTTTTCATTTCCGTCTTTCTTATCACTTTCTCTTTTCTTTTCCTCTCTCTCTCTTCTCTTTGTTTCTTCACTTCTTCTATCCCCCTATTACTTGTTTCATTTTTTCTTCTTCTTACTATCGCCCTGCCCTCTTTGTTTCACTTTCCCCTCTATTCGTGCTATTCGTTTTCTTCTTCTCCTTCCTTCCACTCTCCTTTTCATCTATTATTTCCTTTTTATTACTATTTTTTACATTTACTTATTCGCATCTTTGTTAACGAGTTTGTTTCTTGCTTATCCACATTCCCTTATCTTTCCTCATCTTGCTGCTTATTGCTCTTTCTCTGTCAGTTTGAATTTCAGTCTGTCTACATGTCTGCCTGTCAGTCTGTCTGTCTGTTTATCTATATCTATCTATTTGTCTGTTCGTTAATATATATATATATATATATATATATATATATATATATATATATATATATATATATATCACAGCTCTCATATATATATATTATATATATATATATATATATATATATATAATATATATATATATGTGTGTGTGTGTGTGTGTGTGTGTTGTGTTGTGTGTGTGTGTGTGTGTGTGTGTGTGTGTGTGTGCATGTATGTATGTATATATATATGTAGATAGATAGACAAACAGATAGATGAATACATATCCATATAAATGTATATATTTACATATATATATGTATATATATACATATATATATGTATATACATATACATACATACATACATATATATATATATATATATACACACATACATATATATATATATATATATATATATATATATATATATATATATATATATATATATATTATACACATAATATTATAATATATATATATATATATATATATATATACATATTATATATATATATATATATATATATATATATAATATATATATATATATATATATATATATATATATATATATATATATATATATATATATATATATATATATATATATTATATATATATGCACATATATATGTATACGCATCGCACTAACCAACAAACTAACACAAAAGCGCACAAACCTGCAGAGAGGCAGTCAGCGACACGCAGACGAAGGTACAGCGCGTGAAGAGAGAGAGAGCGAAACACGCACAGACAGACGTGCAGCCAGAGGCTATTGTTCCTAATGAATTATAATGGCGACTCTAAATCTCTCATTGTCAGCAGCGTCCAATTTTTAAGACACATAGACTTGCGGCCTTTGTAGATTTTGCCAGATTTCCTCTCCCTTCGCTGGAAGGTCTTCAGATGTTGCAGAAAGAAAGAAAAAAAAGGGAAATCTGAAGGAAATGAATACACAAACAAGAAAAGAATAGCAATACAATAAGCGAAACTTCGAGAGCCAAAGGACGCTCAGGAAATACAAACGGTGCAAATACAGTTCGTATTCTGAAAGTGTGTTGGGGTTTGCCTAAAGACGTTACAACGAGCGTTCATCTGCAATGAGACCGCAACAGCCAAGGACAGCGCACCATAACGACGCGACACCACACCCAAACGCCCCACCAATTCCCGATAAGAGCACCTGCCATTTTCCCCAAACATAGTCACTATGAGCGTCGTGTGGTGCCAGGGCCAGCACGTGACACCATGAAATATTCCCGGGATGCTGGTTAGATGGATAATTTGCCTCGTTAATCTTCCCTGATTACGACCCTGAGAGGCCGAGCCAACGCGGGCTGTCAACACAGAGGCGTGCCAAGGCGTGGCGGAGGTGCCAGGCTTCAAGGGGCGTGTTGGTGCCGAGGATCGAGGGTCCGGGAATGTTGGACGATCATGGCACCAAAATCCGGAGGGTGCCAAGGCCGAATATATTGAACACTTGCAAGGGACGTCGAATGGTTTGTTACTTGTTTTGAAAATAATTTACATTTATTCCCTTTGCGTATAATATAATTCCAGTCTCCAGGACGTCAATAGAAAAAGAAAGAAAGAAAGAATATAAAAAAAAAAATATATATATACACGCACCTCTCGGTTATTTTGCAGAGACGTAGGACCGAATATTTTTGCGATTCCAGGAAAAGGTGTCACTGAATTTAATGGCGTGAGGTCGTTTTTGGAGACTAATGTGGTCACTCCACTTCCCGAAGGAGGAATAACCGGGGTTCTTGCACCGCTGGGACTCATCTCTCGGTCGTGTACTCCGGAGCGTTATTGCCTTTTACAGACACTCTACTTCCTTGATTGAATCTGCATATTAAAGCGCCCATTTGTTTTTGGAACGTGGAAACAGCTCTTCCCGTGTGATTGAGTGCATTTCTTATCGCTGATTTTATGTTTTGTATGTATTGTAAGAGGCAGAGAAATTACCTTAAAGATGTAAAGGAGATTATTTCTTTATCATCTTCATGGCTGATTGATAATGCCTGAATTGTGATTTGATTCATTACATTGTAATACATCCTTCCTTTGTTTGTTCTAATGACAATGATAAAATTGTTAGAACAAAACATATCATGATCATTCACGTTGAGATTACTGTTGATCCTGTGATAGTGACAATAGTGACAATTACAGTAATGGAGTTAACGAGATATTGATATTCATGTCAAAAATGGTGATAATAATGTGCAAGATAGTCGTCATAATGATGCTGGCGGAGAAAATGATTTTGCCGAAGATGTAAATATTTGCATTCGCAGGTTGGCGGCTCAAGGTTGATCCAATTCTCACTCACACTCTCACTCTCACTCTCACTACGCTCCCTCCGAGAGCGCTCTCAAGCCACCCCCTGCCTCGCTGGCGGGTAGGCTGGGCTACCACTCAGCAATGACCGAGATTCGTATCCTGTTAATATCTACAAGTGTGACTCTTACTAATAAAGAGAACAGCCACATCGGTGTATCACTACTGCCCACTAGTATTATCCATATAGGAAGTCTACACCTTTTACGCTTCCTCCCTCACTCTCCCTATCTATATATCAATCTCTCTTTCTCTCTCTCTTTCTCTTTCTCTCTCTCTCACTATTACTTTTCCCCCTCTCACTCTCACTCACCTTCTCCATCACTCTCTCTCCCTTCATCTCCCTCTCTCTCTCTTTCTCTTTTCATAACCCCATTAATTCACTTGGGGCTTGTATAGTTGCGGTGACATGTAGATATTACGAAAGGAATTATGGATCTGTTGGAAAATTAATGGGAAAATATTTTTTGTTGTATGTAGAATAGGGTTTATGGCTTTCGTAGTTCGTCTATGTGTATGTTTTTGTGTTTGTTTTTATTCTATTTTTTAATCTTTTATTTTATTATCATTATTATTATTATTTTTTAGCGTGTGTGCTGTTTTGTGTTTGTGTTAGTCCTCACACAAGCTGCCAGTCCTAACTGCTGTAGATAATACAAATTGAACCGAAGGACTGTTCTGTTTCCATTCTTCTTCCCTTATAATCACCGGACTGTCAAACCCTTGGCAATTTATCTACCTGTCTTGTTTCCCCTTTAAATCAGTATCGCCAGATTGAAATTGTCCGTTTCCTTGGCAAATGGTACCAGATACTCATTTCCGTCCTCCTCTGTGTTTTTTCTGTATTTCTCTCCCTCTCTTTCTGTCTCTGTTTATCTGTTTGTCTCTCTTTATTTCTCTCTGTCTGCATCTCTCTTTCACGAAGGAGACAGCAAAAGGAGAATGAGGAGGAGTAGCAGGGAGAGGAAGGAGAGAAGAAGGGGGAGGAAGAAGAGGAAGAAGAGGAGGAGGAGGGAGAGAGAAATTTCCATCTATCTATCTAGCTATCGGGCTATCTATCCATCTATCAATCTACTTACCTATCTGCCTACATACCTATCTATGTATTCGTCTATCTATTTTCAATATATGTCTATAGACAGATGGATGGAGAAATAGAGATAAAAAGAAATAATGTAAAATGCTCACTAAACGTCGTCACATTTGGCAAAGTTTGCACATGTTCCATCATTATTGGGGAGCTAATCTCGACGGGGGCGCATAGCCGTATCCACCCTTCGTTTCTACCTACGAGGATCCCTCATGGCAAGCCGCCAGGCACGGACACGGCCCATCTCGAGCTCCTTACGACAGATTTGATCGATATGCACAAGTACGGCTTCCTAAGTCGTCCTACAAGCCTCCTCCATCCAAGGCTGTTTCGTAGAGACAGCCTGGTCCAGGAGACCTAGTCCCAAGGGCTTCGCTTCACTGCTAAATGCATCCAGAACCACCACCAAGAATTCCTAAGTCGTCCTACAAGCCTCCTCCATCCAAGGCTTTCTTGGATGGAGGAATCCAAAGATTCAGATAGAATGACAATATCAACAGCAAAGTCAAGGTCAGTAACCTTGATATTACCCAGAGTTGCTCCACAATGACTTTGGGCAGTAGCTCTGCCCATTATCCAGACCATACAAGTGTTGAAAAGTGTTAGTGCAAGGACACACCCTTGCCTCAATCTTAAACTAACAGGAAAGACCGACAGGCCCCCACCACACATTACAGCACTTTCAGTACTGGTATACAGGCTTGCTATTAATCTAATAATCCGTGCTCGAATTCCTCTCAAGCACAGGATCTCCCAGAATGATTCCCGTATTAAATGCCTTCTTGAGGTCTATGTAGGTTGTTAGCAGCCCACGCCTAAGCTCTCGGTGGTGCTATACAGTGACCCGAAGTGCAAGGATATGGTCTATTATGGACTTACCAGGAGTGAATCCAGATTGTTCCAGCCTCCGGGGCCTCAGCAGGTGGTCTCTGATAAATCCTAGAAGGATGTGGGCGAGAACCTTCCCTGGTATACTGAGCAGTGTGATGCCTTGGTGATTGCTACAGTCCTATCAATACCCCTTCCCCTTCCAGAGAGGGATGACCACACCCCTCAGTAGGTCAGGGGGAACGGTACAGGACTGCCTGATGGCAGCCAGGACAGCATGCAACCCCAACGCCATAGGTTCACCACGGAATCTCTGCACACCCGTATCCAAGTTAACTGTTGGTGGATCAACCTGTAACGACTGTTCAAAATACTCAGCTCCCGCATCGCAACAGGATCTGAGACGATCTGGCCACTTGCTGAGTGGACTGCAGTCATATGTGAAGAGGGCTTGGTAGACTGGACGAAAGTCAGTTACTAAGGAATGGCCTTCAACCTCCTCTGCAAGACTCCTAATATACTGTTCTTTGTCGCTTCTCAACAGTGATTGAGTTCTGCCCACCTGAGAATGGTGCAAATCCCCATCCCCTGTCAGACGAGCAGCACGACAAGTATCTGTGGCTTCTAGTGTCTTTTGTATTACTCTTGGGTGTTCACCAATCGATTCTTATGCTACATTGAGTGTTTCGTGCTTGAAGGTGCCCAGAAAAGTACAGGATCTGTGAAATGACCAGAAATTACCTCAGCAAACCACCGGGCACACTCTCTCAGCCTGTCCAAATGAAACGCCCTAGGGTGGTCATTGAACCACTGGAGAGTTTTGAAGTGGACACAGAGTAGCCACAACCAATCTATGGACAGTATCACAGGACTCGGCACTCCTATGCACCCTGCATAGGATCCTCTAACGAGTGATAACGAGGATGTGGCCGATCTCCATGGCTGCATTACCTATATCACTGTACTACATCCAATGATGTGGGTTTGAGCACTGATACCAGGAGCCAGAAATCCTCAATTTCTGAGACCTTGCAAAATTCCGGAAAAGGAGGCCATTCTCACTGCCGGCATCAGCCCGCGAACCATGGGGACTAACAGACATCTCATAGCTTGATCACATTCAGATACCGCAGTGAAGTCACACAAAACAATACAAATATCTCGCCAAGGACAATTGTCTGACACAGATGCAAGTTTGGCTCTTGGGGCTTATATATAAGTCCCCAGCAACAGAACAAGGAGTCGCTGGATATATGAAAAATATACATTTACTGTAACATTATCCAAAATAACAATAATGAGTTAGAGTGAGTGAGTTCCGCGGCCAGCCTACCCTGGCAAGGCATAGGCACAGTCGGCGGAGTGGCTCGATCACTCCCGGAGAGAGGGCGAGTTTGAAGTAGAGAGAGGTCAAGCTGGGTCGTGTTCTATCTGACCAGTGGGCACAAGCAGTGGTGTGGGGCCATGTGCAAAAGGGGCCATGTGCACCATTGTGGCCACCTCGAGGAACCACACACCACATGGTCTATGAGATTGCATGATACATTATGTTATGTAGTATGCTACATTGCTTGGCCACCTACGCACGCCTCGCCCTCGAGGCGTCATTTGATTTGCCTCAAGGGTGGCCTGTCATTGGATCCGGTCTGCTGGTCACGTCCTCGCTGGTCATGTCCTGGATCATACTCGCGTTGCTCTTCCTTGTCAGCCACTTCTTGGTCTTCAATGAAGTCATCCGTCCTCGACCTCGACACGTCCTCGGAGGTCTCGCCTAGGTCCTCCTCGACTTCAGATCTTCCAGACTTCCTCGTAGTCCTCGTCTACATGTTACTTGGTGGCGTATATATATGCATATATATATTCATATATACATATATGTGTGTGCGTGTACATACATATGCAAATATATATACATAAATATGTACATTATATATATATATATATATATATATATATATATATTATATATATATATATTACATGAGAAACCACATATGCAATATACATATAATAAATTGCTCTCAGGTCATATACACCTGACACATAATCACTTACATATATTGTTATTTACTTTTGCAAAAATAATATACTTCATATAATTCAAAACAAATACTTTGCGAGTTCTCTGATAAACTTGACGAGTTTCTGATGATGTACAACAGCGTCACAAAGATGCTACATACTTTGCAGATAAAACCTTGATGTTGTCTGTCTCTTGTTATTAACTGCCACAGTCTGTGAATGACATTTTGTTTGTCCTGCTGTGTTTGACCGCGCTGTTTGTCTGGCCTATGACGGTCTTGTGAATGAGCTGTGTGGTGATAACATACAGAGGGTCATGCTAATTTTATCCAATACAGGGAAGGGTTTCCATATGTTATTGAAGGGGGTCTACCCGACCTTCCAGGAGGCAGAACTTAGTAACAAGGCTGATGATCCCGTGAACAGTACAGACCCGGGCTTTTCAAACAAGACCACGGGCACCTGGGAGACTCTAAACCCTTGAACTTAGTAACAAGGCTGATGATCCCGTGAACAGTACAGACCTGGACCTTTTCCAAATTTCATCAGCTTCGGGGAAACCTCTGTTCCACCACTAAAACCACATTGTCCACCTTAATATTACGAGAGCTCTCAACATGACATTATCTCATCCGAAGTGAGTGTACATTTTGTCCCCCCCACCTCTTGCAGAGGTGATTTGCTGAAAGCCGAGCATGTTTCTAATGACGCCGATACATGCCATCAACTAAGAGTACCCAAAGGGAAGCATGTTCGACCGTCGTCAACCTTAGGATATAATTTGGTGTCAATGGTTCTAGGTCCTTAGGATCACTGGAGATGGTGGTGATTTGCCGAATATTCAAGACTGCCTCAACCTCACAAAAATGTGTGGATAGGCTTTCATCATTTATCAATGGCAGCCAATGATGGAGGAAAGGACTTTCCGGATTTATCTTTCACAAACACCTCCCACATGCGAAGCTGCAGGTGGCTGAAAAATCCATTCTATACCTTTTCTTTTAAGCAGTTTACCTTGTCTTGATTCAGCTCCCTAGCTTGTAAATGCTTGCTGGAATTCCTTATTGGACCAGACAAATTTAGTGCCATTGTCGGAGATGATCTTCTCAGGGGTACCCCGCCGTGCAGAAAACCTACATTGAGGAAAGCATCAGCATCGAGGGAAGGAAGAAGTTCGATATGTACTTTCTGCAGCTGAGACACGTAAAGAGACAACCATATCTTTTCATTGTTTTGCATCCTAAAGACACTTGGAATGGCCTAAAACAGTTGACTCCACTTGCCGCAAAAGGTGGCTTCTCTGAAGTGATCTGTTCCACTGGTAGGTCCCCTTGGCGTTGTTTATTGGTTTACTATTCACCTTCTGATAGACAAAGCAGTTGCGAAGAAATGAGTCTATTGTGGTCCTTTCCACAACCACCCAGTGCCGTTCTCTCAAGCATGTCAAGGTATGCTCTCTTCTAAAATGTCCAGCAACGCTTATGTCAATCGCGGATAATAAGCACTGTAACATGGTCAACTGCCGGCAGGAGGGTCGGACTTAAACCACCGCTTCCTAAATCATGATGTTTTGCGTGGCCTTGTATGTGCATAAGTCCCTGTTATATCCAGTTGTGGTTCCAGCCTATATTATCTACTTTGAGGGAAGACCCTTTGCCCCTTTTGCAAGGAAGCTAATTCTGATGAATAGTGTCTTTTCTGTACTAAGGCCAAGATCTTCACCTCTGCAAGACGTAATTCATGCATCCCAAGATGAGGAACAGTATTCACAATTTCCCTTTTACAATAGTCTTTTATTCAGGAGATGAACCTGAGGAACCATTCTACTTTCATTTTGAGAGCATTCCAAATTGAGTAGTAAATAGAGTTGTGGTACCGGGGTCCAATTGAGACAGAGTGACAGCCAACATAATCTTTTTCTTAAGGTTTCTTAACGCGCACACACACACACATATATACATATTTAAATACATATATATGTATATATATATATACTTGTTGATTTGATGAATATATCTGACCTGCTTTAAGAAACAAGTTATCGTATATTATTTTGAAAATAATTATCATGAAATCTTATCACATCGGTTTATTTTGATTCCTTATTATATTTTCTAAATAAAAATCCTTAAACATTGTTGAACTAACTATTCATATTAATATACGTTAGACGGAAATATTCTTATTTCTCGATATATATTTCAGTAATTGCACTTCTTTGTCTGATTTCCATAATATCCCTCTATGCTGACACACAACCGATGGATTATGGAGAACCCTTCCTCATACACACATCTGTGTGTGTGCTGTGTGTGTGTGTGTGTTGTGTGTGTGTGTGTGGTGTGTGTGTGTGTGTGTGTGTGTGTGTGTGTGTGTGTGTGTGTGTGTGTGTGTGTGTGTGTGTGTGTGTGTGTGTGTGTGTGTGTGTGTGTGTGTGTGTGTGTGTGTGTGTGTGTGTGTGTGTGTGTGTGTGTGTGTGTGAATATATGTATGTATATGTATATGTATAGATATACATATTTATATTTATATATACATATATATGTATATATACAGATATGTATATGTATGTGTGTGTGTGTACATGGATATACGTATATATATATATATATATATATATATATATATATATATATATATATATATATATATATATATATATATATATATATATATATATATATATATATATATATATATATATATATATATATATATATATATAGAGAGAGAGAGAGAGAGAGAGAGAGAGAGAGAGAGAGAGAGAGAAAGAGAGAGAGAGAAATCCTCCTTTGTCTCCCCGTTCCTTAATGAGCTACTCGGGCCATAGGATGAGCTGATTATAGATCAAAGTTTGGGGAAAAAGATGTCGACACATACAAAGTATTTTACGGTACACTTTGGGGTTTGGCGTCGCTGAGGAGATTACACTCAGCGGTACACTTTGATCACTTTGACACGAGGTCGTCCCTCTACACGTCGAGGCTTCGAGACTGTTGACACCGATGGTATTTTTTTTTCTTTTTTTTCTTTCTTTCATCTTCTTTTCTTCTTCTTCCTCTTCATCTTCTTCTTCGGTTCTGTAGAGCGAGAGGAGGGAGAGGTCAGAGAGAGGAGAGAGAGAGAAAGAGAGAGAAGCAGGGACAGAGAGCGTGAAAGAGAGAAAAGACATATGTATAGATATACATGTATATATACATATATATATATATATATATATATATATATATATATATATATATATATATATATATATATATATATATATATATATATATATATATATATATATATATATATATATATATATATATAGAGAGAGAGAGAGAGAGAGAGAGAGAGAGAGAGAGAGAGAGAGAGAGATGTATAGACACATGCACTTACGTTCATACTGCGCTTACGAGTCACTTCAAGCTGAGGACCACTTGCCTACATGTGTCTGAAGCATAATTGATTGCCTATTTAGCCCAAAGATATGGAATACTTGCTCATTAATTCTTCTTTCTACAAAATCATAGTACTCTACTGAACTCGCTAATCCTAATAAGTATCCAAGTATTTAGCACCTCATATGACACATTACCTCTTGTGTGACGTTCTTATTGCGCACTCATTTTCCGGCACCTTAGTAAAGTGATTGGCAAGTCATATTATTTCCCTCATCCTTAGCTCTTGCTGGCCTGGAGAGAGAGAGAGAGAGAGAGAGAGAGAGAGAGAGAGAGAGAGAGAGAGAGAGAGAGAGAGAGAGAGAGAGAGAGAGAGAGAGAGAGAGAGAGAGAGAGGGAGGTAGGTCTATTTCAGCCCCTGAAAACGATGCGACCCTCCTCGCTACTGAATGTTGCACCTCAATGTAAAACCTCCAAACACGCTGCTACTTTGGCGCGTGACGACCTTTAGGAACCATGGATCACAAGCAGCCATATATAGAAGCCTAGCAGAGCTTGCCACCAAACGTGCCATCAGTGCCTAAGACGTTGCAGACGGCTCAAGGACGAGCCTTTTGCGTGGCAGAGCCATGTCAGCGATACGTCGAAGGCTGGATGGTTCCTTCTTTCTCACCGAGGTCGCCGTCAGCTGCCATCTTCCTTGACTGAACGTAACTGTTCATTCTACTTACACTTCTGAAATTAAAAATCATACGCCATTGCAAGGAATTGCTACAAAAAGAGAAGTCCTCTCAAACGCAGAGGCAAATTCGCAGCAGAGACGCAGAATGGCAGACGGCAGACAGACGACGGTCTCGCTCGTCGTCGCTCCGCCCTCGGTACCCAGGGCGCGGGTCTCTCGCGGGGTTTCGCGGCGAGGTTCCCCAATAGACCCTCCAGCCAAGACCCTTTTCATTAACATGCTCTTCAGCCTAACCTTTTATTATCACATGTAAATATGCATATATATATATATCAATATATATATACATACATACATCAATACAAACACACACACACACACACACACACACACACACACACAACACATATATATATATATATATATATATATATATATATACAACATATATATATATATATACACACATATATATATACATAAATATATACATATATATATACATACATATATATACATATACATATACATATACATATATATATATGTATATATATATATATATACATATACATATACATATATATATATATATATATAATATATATATATATATATATATATATATATATATATATATGTATATATATATATATATATATATATATATATATATATATATATATATATATATATAAATGTATACACACACATACACGCACGCACACACACACACACACACACACACACACACACACACACACACAACACACACACACACACACACACACACACACACATACACACACACACACATGTATATACATGTGTGGCTGATTGTGTGTGATTATGTGTGAATGTGCATACGAATAAATATACATACAGATAAACTAGTAGATAGATAGGCAGAAAAACAGAGAGACAGATACATTCAACACGAGAGAAAGTAGGATAATAAAAATGTATATCTCAACACAGTTCAAAATTAATGAGTTAAGAGACGATTTGCAGAGGAGTACAATTTTCAAAACACGACGTATGCATTCCGTGCAAATGATGGCACTTTAAAACGTTTCAGCGGACAAAAGCATGCATAATGGCACGAGATGTAAGAGTGAGTTCAGAGAGAGAGAGAGAGAGAGAGAGATAGATAGATAGATAGATAGATAGATAGATAGATATAGATAGATAGATAGATAGATAGATAGATAGATAGAGAGAGAGAGACAGAGAAAGAGAGAGAGAGAGATGGGGGGAGTGAATGAGAGAGAGAGAGAGAAGAGAGAGAGAGGGAGAGAGAGAGAGAGAGAGAGAGAGAGAGAGAGAGAGAGAGAGAGAGAGAGAGGGGGGGGAGGTTATAACATACTGCATAATATAATGTATCATGCAATTTCGCAAACCATGTGGTTCCTCATGAGGGCGACGCTGGTGCACACGGCCCCACACCACTACTTGTGCCCGCTGGTTAGATATAAGTCGACCCAGCTTGACCTCTCTCTCACTCTCACTCGCCACTCTTCAAGAGCGAGCCGGCCTCTCCGCTGACCAAGCCAACGCCGCGGTAGGGCGGGCTGGCCGCGGATCCACCCAGCACTGACCAGTCGTTTCATGTTCTATTTCTACTTCTTTGTAAATTCTTAAGAATAAAGAGTCACCCGTGGACAGTATATTACTCTGCCCCACCAGTATCAACATAGGAGATTCATAACCTTTTATAGCTGGCGGCAGCGGGGGCTTTTGTGTTCTTTGGACTCGCAAAATGATTCTATACACGTCTCCGATATCAGCTAGCCATCGCCATCAATACCATGTCTGCAAAAGTACTACACGTTATGGGCCAATCTTTTTTTGTTTCCTTTCTTCTTCTCCCATATGTGTTATGCCAAAAATGTGCAATTGTTCTTACAATGGCTTTGCTGGTTAAAAGTGCTAACTGAAAATTTAAAATCTTTACGGTAGCAAGAAATGGCCATTCCCTCACTCTGTCACTCATTCGAACAGATGTGAAAACATGACTCTCGGCCACAAACAGGAATATCGTTCACTAAATAATTCATTCTCTCATTTTTTGAGATTTATATTGCTTCAACCACAACGAATTCAATTTATTCATGATTTCTCTCAAAGAATTTTCCCCTTGTGATTCGCAATTACTTCACGAATTCTATGTACTCCATTCTCTTCTTGTACATTTCGTTTACTGATTGTTGAAATTCACTCTTTTTTTAACTCTTTCAATTCATTTATTCTAATTGCTAATGGTGACACGTACTCTCGGCGCGAGAACAAAGCTTTGACCGCAAATATGTATTTATTCATATTGTGAACGTAGCGTCAGTCTTCCCCTTTCATGGCGTAAAAGGATGTCGGGGTTTTGCAATCGCCTAATCAATCTGCGCTTTGTCGTCCGAGAGTAAGAAAAAGTACTTAAGTTACTTATTTGATCGACAACTCGAGTCAGTGTGAGCCTGTATTAACATCTGATTATATATGTAAGACTAGGGTTTTGGGCTAGATTAATGATTCGCATAGTAATCACACCCTTCTCACCTTACTTAGCCACTTGTATGTTCGGGAAATCCTAACAGGCGTGTGATTCGTGAGCTAGATAATCGTGAACGCCCATCACAGCTTGTTAGAGTAGAGATGGTACCGATATAATAATGTCTCGTTCAGTTAACTTCATTTCGTTCGGTAATTTGGGTAAAAAGGGGACACCACCCGTCGATGAAGTCTAACGTACTCTGAACATGTGTGTCAGAAATAATTACCTCAGTCTATCAGAATTTGTTGTGAATCCGTAGATACGTATATATATTTATAAGGAATTTAATCTCAAATCAGAAAAAAAAATAAAATAAAATAAAATAAATTAATAAATATATATATATATATATAATATATATATAATATATATATAATATATATATATATATATATATATATATATATATATATATATATATATATATATATAAAGATATTCCACACATGCTTATTGCCGTGGGACAGGACAGGACTTGCGGTGCTCTCTCTCTCTACCTTGTCTTGGCAGAACGAGGAGTATATATACAGGTAATTCCCGCCACTTCCAAGACAATGCGACTCGTTTGCAGACTCGTTAGCATACTGTAATTGGCAGACAGTGCCTTGAGTACCGTTACGGCGCTGTGCTTGTTCCTGCATTCACTACACTTAGATGTATGTTCTTCATACATCTACGAGACAGCCTTGGGACGATCTAGGAAGTCGTGGCTTGTGCAGATCGATCAAAGCTGTCGTGAGGAGCTCGAGATGGGCCGAGTCCTTTCCTGGCGGCTTGCCATGAGGGATCCTCGTAGGTAGAAACGAAGGTTGGATACGAGATTAGCTCCCCAATAATGATGAAACATATGTGCAAACTTTGCCAAATGTGACGACGTTTAGTAATCTCTTTTTTACTCTATCTATCTAACAAGCTAGCTAATTACTATCTATCCATCCATCCACCTGTCTATAGACAGATAGATTGAAAATAGATAGACGAATACATAGATAGGTAGGTAGGCAGATAGGTAAATAGATGGATAGATAGTCTAATAGAGAGATAGACATTTGTCTCTCCCTCCCTCCTCCTCCTCCTCTTCCTTTTTCCCTCCTTCTCGTAGTCTCCTTCTTCCTCTTCCTCCTCCTTTTCCTCATTCTCCTCTTGCTCTCTCCTTCGTGAAAGAGAGAGAGAGAGAGACAGAGACAGAGACAGAGACAGAGACAGAGACAGAGGCAGAGGCAGAGGCAGAGACAGAGACAGAGACAGAGACAGAGACAGACAGACACAGAGACACACACAGAGAGAGAGAGAGAGAGAGAGAGAGAGAGAGAGAGAGAGAGAGAGAGAGAGAGAGAGAGAGAGAGAGATGCAGACAGAGAGAAGTAACGAAACAAACAGATAAACAGAGACAGAAATAGAAAGACAAACAGAGACAGAGAGAGACAAAAAGGAGAGGGAAAGAAGAAGAAAAAGAAAAAAGGAAGAAAATAATGATACGTTGAAAAAAATAGAAACAAAGTGGAGGACGGAAATTAGTATCTGGTACCATTTGCCAAGGAAACGGACAATTTCAATCTGGCGATACTGATTTAAAGGGGAAACAAGACAGGTAGATAAATTGCCAAGGGTTTGACAGTCCGGTGATTATAAGGGAAGAAGAATGGATACAGAACAGTCCTTCGGTTCAATTTGTATTATCAACAGCAGTTAGGACTGGCAGCTTGAGTGAGGGTGTGGTGAATTGTATGTTGTATTTCCTAGTGTTTCTCTCGATGGAACATGCACAGACGTACACACAAAGACACATGCATAAACATACACACACAAACACAAAAGAGCACACACGCAAAAAAAATAGATAATAGATAAATAAAAAAAAATAAATAAAATAAACTGAAAACAAACACAAAAACATACACAGAGACGAACAACCAAAGCCATAAACCCTATTCTACATAATACAAAAAATATTTTCCCATTAATTTTCCAACAGATCCATAATTCCTTTCGTAATATCTACATGTCACCGGAACTATACAATCCCCCAGTGAATTAATGGGGTTATGAAGAGAGAAAGAGAGACAAAAGAGAGGAGAGAGATATAGAGAGAGAGAGAGAGGGAGAGAGATAGAGAGAAGAGAGATAGATAGATAGATAGATAGATAGAGAGAGAGAGATAGAGAGAGAGAGAGAGAGATGGAGAAGGTGACTGAGAGTGAGAGGGGGAAAAGTAAGAGTAAGAGAAAGAGAAAGAGAGATTGATAGATAGAGTGAGGGAGGAAGTGTAAAATGTGTGGACCTCCTATATGGATAATACTGGTGGGCAGTAGTGATACACCGATGTGGCTGTTCTCTTTATTAGTAAGAGTCACACTTGTAGATATCAACAGGATACGAATCTCGGTCATTGCTGAGTGGTAGCCCAGCCTACCCGCAAGCGAGGCAGGGGGTGGCCGGTGGCGTGAGATCGCTCTCGGAGGGAGCGGAGTGAGAGTGAGAGTGCGAGTGAGAATTGGATCAACCTTGAGCCGCCAACCTGCGAATGCAAATATTTACATCTTCAGCAAAATCATTTTCCCCGCCAGCATCATTATGACGATTATCTTGCACATATTATCACCTATTTTTGACATTAAGATCAATATCTCGTTAACTCCATTAATGTAATCGTCACTATTGTCACTATCACAGGATCAACAGTAATAACGTGAATGATCATGATATGTTTTGTTCTAACAATCTTATCATTGTCATTAGAACAAACAAAGGAAGGATGTATTACAATGTAATGAATCAAATCACAATTCAGGCATTATCAATCAGCCATAAAGAAACAATCTTCTTTACATCTTTAAGGCAATTTCTCTGCCTCTTACGATACATAAACATAGAATCAGCGATAAGAAATGCACTCAAGCACACGGGAAGAGCTGTCTCCGCGTTCCAAAAACAAATGGGCGCTTTAATATGCAAATTCAATCAAGGAAGTAGAGTGTCTGTAAAAGGCAATAACGCTCCGGAGTACACGACCGAGAGATGAGTCCCAGCGGTGCAAGAACCCCGGTTATTCCTCCTTCGGGAAGTGGAGTGACCACATTAGTCTCCAAAAACGACCTCCCGCCATTAAATTCAGTGACACCTTTTCCTGGAATCGCAAAAATATTCGGTCCTACGTCTCTGCAAAATAAGCGAGAGGTGCGTGTATATATATATATTTTTTTTTTCTTATATTTTTTCTTTCTTTTTCTATTGACGTCCTGGAGACTGGAATTATATTATACGCAAAGGGAATGAATGTAAATTATTTTCAAAACAAGTAACAAACCATTCGACGTCCCTTGCAAGTGTTCAATATATTCGGCCTTGGCACCCTCCGGATTTGGGTGCCATGATCGTCCAACATTCCCGGACCCTCGAACCTCGGCACCAACACGCCCCTTGAAGCCTGGCACCTCCGCCACGCCTTGGCACGCCTCTGTGTTGACAGCCCGCGTTGGCTCGGCCTCTCAGGGTCGTAATCAGGGAAGATTAACGAGGCAAATTATCCACCATCTAACCAGCATCCCGGGAATATTTCCTGGTGTCACGTGCTGGCCCTGGCACCACACGGCGCTCATAGTGAATATGTTTGGGGGAAATGCCAGGTGCTCTTATCGGGGAATTGGTGGGGCGTTTGGGTGTGGTGTCGCGTCGTTATGGTGCGCTGTCCTTGGCTGTTGCGGTCTCATTGCAGGCCCTCGCGTTGTGCAGTGAT
>NW_020869889.1:521709-529209 GCF_003789085.1 Penaeus vannamei
ACACAGATAAACAGACAGACAGCGAAGCAGACAGACAAAAAATCAGATTGACAGAGAGGGAAAAATAAGCAGCAAGATAAGGAAAGATAAGGGAATGTGTTCAAGGGAAAGCGGATAAGCAAGGAACAAACTCGATAACAAAGATGCGAATAAGTAAATGAAGAAAATAGTAATAAAAAGGAAATAATAGATGAAAAGCAGAGTGGAAGGAGGGAGAAGACGAAAGAGAATAGCACGAATAGAGGGGATAGAAAGATACAACGAAGACCGAGCTAGAGTAAGATGAAGGAAAAGAAAACGAAAGAAGTAATAGGGGGATAGAAGAAAAGAAGACACAAAGAGAGGAGAAAGGGAGGAAGAGAAAAGAAAAAGGCTAAGAAAGGAGTAAAATGAGGAGGGAAAAGAAATGAGAAAAAAAAATAAAAAGAAGAAGAAAAAAGAAAGTAACAAAATAAAAGAAGAAAGAAAAAGAAAAGAAGACAGAAAGAATGAAGAGAGAGAGAAAGAAGACACAACATATAAAGAAATAAGAAAGAGAGATAAAAAGGAGGAGAGAAAGAAGGAAAAAGCAGAGAAAGCGGAAGCAAAGGAGAGAGGAAGGGAACGAAAAGAGAGGGGAATCTGGGAACAAAGTTTATGATAGTAAGGGAAAAGCAGAGAGGGTTGCCAGCGAGTAAAAATCCACAGAGAGATTAAGGGAGAGAATGTGCGATATTAAGATAAATGATAGGAAATGCAATATTCCGACGGAAGGTGGATGGGAACTAATGATAACGATAGTATGTGACGAGAAATTATTTATATAACTTATTTAATGAATTCACGTGAAATTGCGTTAAGGGTAGAATCTATATGTAATCTATAGGACAGAACGTTAGATATTCCTATAAGATGAAAACGAAAGAAGAGGAGAGAGAAAGGTGTCAAGCTGTAAAATCTAGATAAGTGGAACGACAAAGAATGAGGGATATATATATATATATATATATATATATATATATATATATATATATATATATATATATATATATATATATATATATATATATATATATATATATATATATATATATATATATATATAGAGAGAGAGAGAGAGAGAGAGAGAGAGAGAGAGAGAGAGAGAGAGAGAGAGAGAGAGAGAGAGAGAGAGAGAAGAGAAAGAGAGAGAGAGAGAGAGTGTGTGTGTGTGTGTGTGAGAGAGAGAGAGAGAGAGAGAGAGAGAGAGAGAGAGAGAGAGAGAGAGAGAGAGAATAATAAGAGATAGAGACGGGGAAGAGATAGAGAAAGAAAGAGGACAAAAAGAAAGGAAGATAAAGGACAAAAAGAGAGATTCGGAGAAAGAAATAAAGAGAATGAGAAGCGACAAGTAAAAAAAAAAAAAAAAAAAAAAAAAAAAAAAAAAAAAAAAGATAAAAGTAAGAGCAACAGGAACAAAGAAGAGAGTAACGAATCCAGAGAGAACGAATACCCAACTCAGCCTGACCTAAAAGGATTTTTCCTCATCCATATGATTTAATACACTCTTTAACATAAGTGCCATCTAACACCCCATCAGGTCCGTATAATAAAAACATTATATTCCAGGATAACAACGGACCTTCGAGCAAGAGAAGAGGGAGGGAGATGAGGGCCAACTGAGGATGCTGCAAGACGAGAATGAGAGTAAATCTCCCGCCAGCATCTGGAGATTTGCAAGGGAAAAAGGTGATGCTGATTGAAGATGCAAGAAAATGAGGAAAAAGGGGTAGATGAAGGGGATGGAAAGGCAGGGAGAGAAGCGTTGCCTAAGGGCTTTCTTGAGGAACCGATGTGGCGGTTGTGGGATTGGCAGGAGCGAGGGACTGGGGTTTTAGTCTTATTTGGGGATTATATGCATAGCTACCTGCCTACTTATATACAGACTTATTTGCCTAAATACATATATACCTCCTTACCAGCCTACATACCTAATACCTACCTCCCTATCTACCTACCTACATACATACATACGCATAAATATATAAATATATATATCTTTACACACACACACACACACACACATATATATGTGTGTATGTTTGTGTGTGTCAATGTTGACAGTTAACACTGTCAACATTGAATTAGAAATACATTATCATTATGTATTATTCTAAATGTAACTACATAAATCGCATTATATTTCTTTCTTCATCTTTTTGCATCAAAGTTTATAGTTACAGTTATATGATGCAATGGAATAAAAAGAAAGCAAGGAATGTTATGCTATTTACATGTAAAGCTCATCTTTCTAAAATACTTTTCCATTATTGTATCAACATGAGATTTTCACATAGCTAAGCACATTTCCTGGTGCTCATATTTTTACATTTATTATTTTTGTAGCTGATGTTTTGCCGCAACATTTGACGTCGCTATAACACAAGAAAACAAAGGGAAAGCAAAATGATTCATTTGATTCATCCATACTCCCAAGTAAGTATATTAGTAAGTATGTAAGTATGGCCTTATACTCTGCAGACAACTGATCACACACATTTTACTTATATTTACTTATATTTTGTTTCCTGTTGTTGCACCTATAGTATGTTCTCCTCCCTTGCCTTAAAGTGTTTTGAAACCGATATAAAAATCCCTTTGACCAAATGTTTAACGTGGGATTACATTTTATTGCATCCTTACCTGTTTCTTACATTCGTATATTGTTTGATGTGCTATTCTTTTCTTCTCCTTCTTGCTCTCTTTCTTTCCTCTTTCTCTCTTTCTTTCCTCTTTCTCTTTTAGATTCATATTTTATCCACTCTTGTTTTTTCAATGATTTCCTATGTTCCCTCTTACATTATTTTCATCAGTTTAACAACCGTAATGTAAAAAGAAAAGGAAAAAGAAAGAAAAAAAGTGCAGGACAAACACCAGGTCAAGGAAATGTCATGTTGATTAGCCCGTCGCTAATGAAGGCCGCTTGATTGATTCGGTGACACGTTCCCATTCTGTCACTTTCTGTTGCTTTTCCATTCCTGGTTTTCCCTTGATGATTATGCAATGGTATTTGAAATAGGCATACTCAGACGGAGGTAAAAGCGCGCACGCACACACACAGACACACACACTCACACACACACACACACACATACACACATACACATGCACACACGTGAGCATGTGAATATAAAGAATACGTATGTATGTATTTACGTACAGTGTATATATCATATGGATACATGGAAGAATGCATGTGTGTATACAGGTATGTATGCATGTATTAAATATGCATGTATGTATGTATGCATTTATGCATGCATTTATGTATGTATGTATGCATTTATGTATGTATGTGTGCATTTATGTATGTATACGTTTATGTATACACTTATGTATGTATGCTTGTATGTATGTATGTATGTATGTATGTATGTATGTAAGTATGTATGTATGTATACATTTATATTTGCTCGTCAGGCACCGAAAGCTCCCCTAAATCAAAGCGACCCGACCGAATCCAAGCACAACAAAGCATCAGAGATCGATTGCACGCATCAGAGAGCAGGCAAAGGCACAGCAACTTGAATCTTGTAGTCAGCCGTTACTCTTCAGTATGCAAATGAGATTTACGTGGACTGCCCTGAATTATTAACGGGTGAAAAAGGAAAAAAAAAAATCATGCCGATTCCGAAATGTATTGGTCTAACTAGCGTCAGCGCTCCTGGAGTTACACAGCGTCTTTGGCTTTTTTTTTTTTTTTTTTATTACAATCGTCAGGTGATGGAATGGGCGCATTTGGGTATTCACTCTCTTTCTCTCTCTCTGTTCTCCGTCTGCTCTGTTTTTTCTGTCTATTGTTTGTTTACATGCCCGTCTGTCTAACGGTCAGTTAATCAGTCATCCACCATCCATCCATATATCCACCCACCCGTCTATCCATATATCCATCCATCCACACATCCACCCACTCATTCATCCACATATCCACCCATATATCCATCCATCCAGACACACAGACATACGGACAGTTAATTAGTGTCTGTCTCTGTATATCTCTGTCTATCGCTCTCTCTCTCTCTCAAGATCTGTCTCCTCTGTCTCAGACCACCAGACTCCTGATAATCACAAAAGGTTCCTTATGTAATTCGTATAACTAATGTATAGAGCGACATCACACCACCTAGGTTTAATATACTTGAATATCAGGATGGCATATGTACCTTGCTTACATTTATTCCTCTGTGTTCATGCCTTATAAATCCATGCTCTTCAGTGGCTAATACTGTGTCTCTTTACTTCCATTTTCCTTTACAAATATCTTACGTAGGCCTAGGCAAGCAGAGGGTGGACAAGACCCTGGCTATTTAACAGGGCATGTCAAACAGCGTGTACTTACGTTTCTCATGGATTAATCTGATCCTTAGCGTGGTAAGATACTCCAGCCTCTCTCTTTCTTTTTATCTGTTCTTTTTATGCTATCTCACTTTTCTATCTGTTTCTGTCTGTCTCTGTGTCTGTTTGTCTGTCCCTGTCTCTCTGTCTCTTTGTCTCTCTCATTCTCTCTCTGCTCTCTCTCTCTCTCTCTCTCTCTCTCTCTCTCTCTCTCGCTCTCTCTCTCTCTCTGTTATTGTCTATTCACTCTTTCTCTCTCTCTCAGACACACATATAACTTGGCTATATTTCTTTATGATACTACCTGTTAACTATTTATACACTAAAGAATAAATACAATTTTCTTCGTAAAGGCCTTCATTAAAACAAACAAAGATGAAAGGAAGTTATAACAGGAATGACCAGGATAAAAAAAAGTACAAAAGAATAACAAAAACAAACGAGGAATAAGAAAAAGAAGGAAAAATAAGAGGAGGAGAAGGAAAGATGAAGTAGTAGTAGAATAAGAAGAAAATTAAAGAGAAACAAAAAAGAAGAACGTTAGCATCCTTCTTCCGCCTCATGCAATGGATTTGCTTTTTCACATCTGAAGGCTCGTCAGCTGATCTATAGGACCCATGCGTCTCCTAAACTGCATCTTCCCCGTTGGTCCTCCTCTACGCTTTGGGAAGAAATGATTATAAATATCTCCTTTACTTTTTAATGGTCATTTCTCACCCATTTGTGCTTCGGAAAGATGGATAGACAGAGCGCCGGTTCATATATCTTAACTTTATTTCCAGATTACGGTATATTTCGTCCTAATGATTTTTTTCTCTCTCTTTCTCTCATTTTCTGTTGTATTCTTTTTTGTTTTTCTTCAAAACCTTTTGTGAAATTGAATTACCTTCTATTGAGATTCTCTATCAAATATACTTTTACAAATAAAGAAATCCTTGATCTTATTCGGATTATTAAAAGGATAGCTGAATAAAACAAGGCACTATTTTGCTTCCATTTTGTACGACTGTCCTGCTTATGACTCATTTTCCAATCAATGTGCTCTTTTTCTTTTGTATTTTCGTGTTTTAATCACCTAGACAAGTGGTTAAACCTGCGGTCCGTGATGATCAAATAAAGAATAACTTTTTATTACATTGTTTTTATTACGATTCTTGCTCTAAAGTTATATTGTAAAACGTTTTTTTCTTTTTTTTCTTTATATTGTAACATTTTTTCCTTAATATTTGTACAAACCAGTCTTCCTTTCGTCTTTGTAAACGTATTTGCCTTTATATTGTAAAAACTTTTTTTCTTTTCTTTTTATTGTACATATATATTTTTTCCTTGATATTGTACAAACCAGTCCTCTTTTCTTCTTGTGGTAAAAGTCCGTTTCTTATTTATTCGCCCTACTAGTTGTTTATTGAGAATGTTGCAATATTGCACATTCTTACTCGCATCGTACGTTCTTCCCGGGTACCCAGAGTTATTAGCTGCTTTTATATCATCTTTAATCTGCTGTTTATTGAAGAGGTTGCATGATTGGAAATTCTTTCTCTCTGTGCAAGGTCTTCTCCCCTGATTTATTACAATATTCCTATGCATTTTTGGTGGTACTTCTTTCCCCCCTTTCTCCTTTGCCTTGAAGATCAAAGATTTTTTTCTTCTCTCTCTCTCTCTCTCTGCATTCCCTTGATTCATTCTTTGCATCACTATTGTTTTCATCTGCCTTTTCCAATATCTCCCTCCCGTCCTCCTCTTCTCCTCTCCCCCTCTCTCTTCTTCTCTTCCTCTTCTCTTCTCTCTCTCTCTCTTCTCTCTCTTCTCTCTCTCTCTCTCTCTCTCTGCCCTCTCTCTGGCCTCTCTCTTTCTCTCTCTCTCTCTCTTCTCTTCTCTTTTGTTATTGTCTATTCACTCTTCCTCTCTCTATCACAACACATAACTTGGCTATGTTTTTTCATTTTTCTCCTCTCTCTTCTCTTCTCTCTCTCTCTCTCTCTCTCTCTCTCTCTCCTATCTATCTATCTATCTCCCTCTTTCTCTCACTCTCTCTCACATTTTCATCCCCCCTCCCCTCCGCCCCCTCTCTCTCTCTCTTCTCTCTTCTCTCTCTCTTCTTCGT
The DNA here is from genome assembly GCF_003789085.1 of Penaeus vannamei. Classification (NCBI taxonomy): domain Eukaryota; kingdom Metazoa; phylum Arthropoda; class Malacostraca; order Decapoda; family Penaeidae; genus Penaeus; species Penaeus vannamei. The sequence goes on from NW_020869889.1 coordinate 528,167, forward strand.
CTCTCTCTGTCCTCTCTCTGTCTCCTCTCTGTCTGTCTCTGTCTCTCTCTGTCTGTCTCTGTCTCTCTCTGTCTCTTCTCTCTCTCTCCTCTCTCTGTCTTCTCTGTCTCTCTGTCTCTCTTCTGTCTCTCTTCTCTCTTCTTTCTCTCTTCTTTCTCTCTCTGTCTCTCTCTGTTCTCTCTGTCTCTCTCTGTCTCTCTCTCTTTAATTTCTCTCTCTATTTTCTCTTTATTTCTCTCTTTATTTCTTCTTATTTCTCTCTTTATTTCTCTCTTTATTTCTCTCTCTTTATTTCTCTTTTAATTTCTCTCTTTATTTCTCTCTTTATTTTCTCTCTCTTTATTTCTCTCTTTATTTTCTTTTATTTCTCTCTTTCTTTCTCTCTTTATTTCTCTCTCTTCTCTCTTTATTTCTCTCTCTCTCTCTCTTTATTTCTCTTCTCTCTCTCTCTCTCTCTCTTTATTTCTCTCTTTCTCTCTCTCTTTCTCTCTCTCTTTCTCTCTCTTCTTTTCTCTCCTTTCTCTCTTCGTCTCTCTCTCTTTCTCTCTCTTCTCCTCTCTTTCTCTCTCTCTTTTTCTCTCTCTTTCTCTCTCTCCTCTTCTCTCTCTCTCTTTCTCTCTCTCTCTTTCTCTCTCTCGTCTTTCTCTCTCTCTTTCTCTCTCTCTTTCTCTCTCTCTTTCTCTCTCTCTTTTCTCTCTCTCTTTCTCTCTCTCTCTCTCTCTTCTCTCTCTCTCTCTCTCTCTCTCCTGTCTTTTCTCTCTCTCTCTCTCTCTCTCTCTCTCTCTCTCTCTCTCTCTTCTCTCTCTCTCTCTCTCTCTCTCTCTCTCTCTCTCTCTCTCTCTCTCTCTCTCTCTGGAAGGGGGGGCTCTATTAATCCATTTTTTTTCTAACAAAATTATTTTTCCCCAACGTCCGGCTTCGCATACTATGAACAAATTCACAAAATTACACATGGAACAAAATCAAAAGGAAGATATGAAGATAAATTTACAGGGGACAAATGAACACAAATGCACACGAAACAGCTGAACGTGAATAAGCAC
>NW_020869890.1:2500-5000 GCF_003789085.1 Penaeus vannamei
TAATGCCGATTATACCATTTCATGTTAATGTCTTTTGTGCAGCCACTAAGCCTAATGAAGGTTTATTTCCGAATCTCTTTAAGGTTCATTGTCTTTGTTGACAGCGTGATTTGGTATTATATTCAGTATGAGGAAAATTAATTACAATGACAGTAACAGTAACAGTAATAATGCGAATTGTATAAACAACAACATAAACAATAACAACACGAACAACAAGTTACCGCTTACTTGGTCGTTCCTACAATTAGGGTCGTCACCTAAGGAAACAATTGGATGGGTACACAGATCCTTATGGAATCGTGCCACGTGTCCGCAAAGCCTGAGTTACCGAGGTTTAATGGGACGACTATTGGTTGTTATAGAGGATACAAGTCCAGGTTCTGCTGTCATGATGCAGAACTTTCAATATCTGGGCCCTGAAGACTCGTAAATTGGTCCTGCTACAGAAGTACTGGCATTTTTGATACTCTTGATGAGTGCTCCAAGTTGGCTTTGGATGGCAGCACTATTCATTCGCCCAGTCCATGCACGTGCTGAAAAGCGTAGGTCTTAAAACACAGGTCTGCTTCATTCGAGGATTCATAGGAAAGAAGATGGACGTTCCTATTCTACTCGTTATAGCCCTTTCAGTGTCGATATATATAGGCTTGTTAATAATTGAACTCCCATTAGTCTCTGGGTATTCCATAATGATTCACGGTGCACTGGGTCGATTTCCTTCTGGTGGGCGATATAAAGGGAACATTATAGTCTGTTGTGGATTCGCCAGGAGTGAGTTCCGACTTGGGATTGGTCACACTACACACACTATCCTCTCAGAGAGAACCATCGCATCAGTCCAGCATTCACAACGTTCATGACGAGATTCCTTGTTTATTTCATCCATTAACGTTCTTTTCAAATTCCTGCTTTGATAATCCTTATGACTGATGTTCCACAGCGGCTCTTTGGCACTCACTTTATCCAAAACGGCGTAAATAATTCCATGTCTTTGGTGTGTCGGGCTGGGTTTATTGATCAAATGAACGTTCATCCGATTTATATATAAAAAAGTTAATGAGGCATCTTTGTTCGATGTATATCTTATTATTTAGAAAATAAATTGTTTTTGATATGATATGATAATCACTTTTTAGGATTTCAACTAATCAGATTACCAATTACTTATGGTCTGGCTAGGAATGACATACCCCGCATATCAATTCCATGCTGGGTAGGCATTCTCATCTCGTATCCCATTACAGCTTGGGAAGCATCCCGTTCTGTCTTGGGATCCCTGGCCAGAATAGACTAGTGTGACCGCCCCTTCAGCAGGTTCAGGAGACTGGTTCCAGACTGTATGACAGAAGAGTATGCAATCCACAGTTCGCCACGCATGAAAACAGTGGTTCAAAAAGGATTTAAAGACACACAAAGACAGTCAGAGTAAATGTTTCCTCAGGCACTCACGACGCCATCCACATTCATGGCAACTACCCGTGGCTCAACCTAAACAGCACAAAAATTTCAAAATATAATTTAGATGAGCGAACTGAAGTCGTCTATAGGAAAATCTTTCTAGTTCAGTATTGCCTTGTGGTTGGAATAGTTATTAGAATTATTATGATATTAGTACAATGCTACTGAACAGCTTTGATTAAGTTTATATTTATATATATATATACATATACATACATATATATATATAATATATATATATATATATATATATATATATATATATATAACAGTTTCTTCTAATAGTCGGACATATGACAGTATAAGAATAATGATGACAAGGGTAATAATACCAAAAGCAACAATAAAGAGAATGAGACCCATTATAATGATATAATCATTAGAAGAAAAATAATGATAACAATGGTAATGATAATAACAATAATGGTAATAATAATAGTAGGTGTAGTAGTAATAATGATATACTACTAATAATAATAATGATAATGAGGATAATGATAATACCGGTGAAAAACAACAATGATAACACAGCAATAAAACAGCACAGCAAATTATAAAGATTAGGATATAAGTAGTAGTAATAATGATAATAATAAACAATAATAGTATCAATAATAATAGTGATGATGTTTATTATTATTACTATTATTATTGTTATTATTATTATCATAATGATAAGATGATAATCATAATAAAATTAAAATAATGATAATAATAATAATAATAAATGGTCATAATGACAATAATGATAACACTAATGCTAATAATAATGAAAACGATAATAATCAAAATAATAATCATGATAATAGTAATGATAATGATAATAGTAATAATAATAATGATAATGATATTTATAGAATGATATTAATGATAATAGTAAAAATAATAATAATGACAGTGTTAGGGATAATAATGATGATAATGATATTAATAATGATGATGATGATAGTAATAATAATAATAATGATATAATAATAATAATAATGATAAAAGTATTGATCGTAATGATAATTATAAGGATAATTGTGAGAATAATAAT
>NW_020869890.1:12500-25000 GCF_003789085.1 Penaeus vannamei
AACATCCACAATCAGTACATCAGGAAATTCTCCCGTGTTTGTACCTCTTTCGTGAGAAAATAAACAACATCATCAAAGAGAAGTACACACTTAGTTTAACAGTTGCAATGATGCTATGAAAAACACGTGAGACTAAACTGATTGCAGTCTGCTATCGATGTCTGCAACAAAAACAAACAAACAAACAAACAAACAAAAATCGGATACAGAGGGAAAAAGTGAGGCAGGAAATGAAACAGAAAAGAGTGAGAGCATGAGAAGGGAATTATATAAAACATATATAAAATGGCAGATAGGGAAGGGGAAATGAAGGGAATGTGAACAGAAACACGGAAAAACAGAAATATCAGATGCAGCAGAGCAAAAGAAGAAATAACGAGCATACTCAGAGAAAGAGAGAGAGAGAGAGAGAGAGAGAGAGGAGAGAGAGAGAGAGAGAGAGAGAGAGAGAGAGAGAGAGAGAGAGAGAGAGAGAGAGAGAGAGAGAGAGAGAGAGAGAGAGAGAGAGGAGGAGGAGAGGAGATAGAGAGAGAGAGAGAGGAGAGAGAGAAGAGAGAAGAGAGAGAGAGAGAGAGAGAGAGAGAGAGAGAGAGAGAGAGAGAGGAGAGAGAGAGAGAGAGAGAGAGAGAGAGAGAGAGAGAGAGAGAGAGAGAGAGAGAGAGAGAGAGAGAGAGAGAGAGAGAGAGAGAGAGAGAGAGAGAGAGAGAGGAGAGAGAGGGAGAGAAGAGAGAGAGAGAAGAGAAGAGAGAGAGAGAGAGAGAGGAGAGAAGAGAAAAGAGTGAGACGAAAGAGGGAGAGAGAGAGGGCGGGGGGGGGTGGGGGAGAGAGAAGAGAGAGAGAAGTAAAAGAAGAAGTATAATGCATACATACATGCATTGCATATATTGATGTATATCTATCTATCTCTCATTCTATATCTATATCTATCTATCTATATATATCATATACCATAAACACACACAACACACACACGGACACACACATATAACTATGATAGTGATAGTATGTGTTGTATGGATATTATATATATATATATATATATATTATATATATATTATTATATATATTATATATAATAGAGAGAGAGAGAGAAGAGAGAGTGAAGAGAGAAGAGAGAGAGAGAGAGAGAGAGAGAGAGAGAGGAAGGAGAGAGAGAGAGGAGAGAGAGAGAGAGAGAGAGATGAGAGAGAAGAGAGAGAGAGAGAGAGAGAGAGAGAGAGAGAGAGAGAGGAGATAGAGAGAGAGAGAGAGAGAGAGAGAGAGAGAGAGAGAGAGAGAGAGAGAGAGAGAGAGAGAGAGAGAGAGAGAGAGAGAGAGAGAGAGAGAGAGAGAGAGAGAGAGAAGAAAAGATAAATAGATAGATTGATAGATAAATAGACAGACAGATAGATCATTTGGTTAGTGAATATTGTAAATTGAGGCAACGGGAATATAAGAAAAAACATGAAAATGTGGCATGCCATATACATTGGCAACTCTGTGAAAAAGTAGGATTTAAAAGAGCAAGAAGACGGTATGAACAGAAACCAGAAGGAATGGAGGAGAATAATAAAAAAAATTAAGCTATCGTGGGATTTCACTCTACAACGTGACCAAATAGTAGAGGCAAGAAGACAAATGTTTGTAAATAAGAAGAAGAAAGAAAGAAAGATTCTGGATGTGACAGTGCCTGGTGATGTAAGGGTTAGAATTAAAGAAATTTAGAAGATTAAAAAGCTGGTGAAGGAAGAAGTAAGAAGGATTTAGGGAATGAAGTAAGTCACAGTAATACCTGTTATGATTAGTGCATTGGGAGCCATTTCGGATAGTTCTGAAATGCATAGGAAAAAATTGAAGTAAAGATCAAGTTACGGGTAATATAGAAAACAGTGCTTTTAGAGACAGCAAGGATATTTAAGAAAGTTTGGTCTTTATAGGGACTCAGGAGTGGAAATTCATGTTAATTTGTTGTTAACTGCTCTCACGGATTATTGATCAGATGAACAAAATCTTTAAGTCTGAGATTTCATTAAATAATAATGATAATAAGAATGAGAATAGTTATAATAGAAATTATAATCATGATAATGACTATGATAAAAAGAAAAAGGACAACAACAACAACAGCTATAATAATAATGAAGATATAATAAATAATAATAATAATATATAATGCTAATAGTAGCTGTAGTAATATTGGTAATAATAATATTGATAATGAAAATGATAATAATAATAATAATGATAACTACTATAACGAAAAAGAGGACCAGCATCACCTACAAAAAAAGAAGAAAAAGGAAAAACAACAACACACAAACAATATACAAAAAAGAGAAAAAAGAAAAAAAAGGAAAAACAACAACACACAAACAATGTACAAAAAAGAAAAAAAAAAGGAAAAACAATAAACACAAACACTGGTACAAAGAGAAAAAAAGAAAAAAAGGAAAAACAACAAACACACAAACAATGTACAAACAAAGAAAAAAGGAAAAAACAACAACACAAACAATATACAAAAAAAGAGAAAAAAAAAAAAAAAAACAACAACAACACACAAACAATATACAAAAAAGAGAGAGAAAAAAAAGATAAAAAGGAAAAGCAACAACAACAAAAAAAGATTAAAAAAAAAGGAAAAACAACACACAAACAATGTACAAAAAAGGTAAAAAAAAAGGAAAAACACAAACAATGTACAAAAAAAAAAATAATAATAATGATAAATAAAGAAAAAAAATAAAGGGGGACGAGAGGACAGGTAAGCAAAGCCACATTAACAAGCCTTCCCTTTCAGCCACACAGAATGCATGATCAAAGTCTTCACGATGCAACGGCAAGGAGATAACTTTCCTCACATTAACTCCGTGTCTCTCGTTTGTGCGCCGAAGGAGGAAGAGGAAGTAGGTGTGAGAAGTGGAAGAGAGAGAGAGAGGGATGGAGAGAAAGTTGTGGGGGGGGGAAGAGAGAGAGGGAGGAGGGAGATGGATGGAGAGAGAGGGGGGGGGGGTGGAGGAAGGAGGAGGAGGGAGAGGGATAGAGAGAGAGGGGGGGGGAGAAGGAGGGACGGGATGGAGAGAGAGAGGGAGAAAGAGAGGGGAGGAGGAGAAAAGAAGAAAAGAGAGAGGAGGAGGGGAGAAGGGAGGAGAGAATAGGGTGAGGGATTGCGGGAAAGAGGGGTAAAAAGAGAGAGAAAGACGAAGGAAGAGGAATAAAGAGAGAGGAGAGAGCAAAGGAGAAGAGGAACAAGAAAAGCGATGGAAAGAAGGCAGTGATAGAGAGAGAGAGTAAGGAAGAAATGAGAAAGAGAAGAGAAAAGAAGAGGTGAAAAACGAAGACAGGAGAGAAAATAAAAACAAAAACGAAAGCAGACAATACAAAACGATATCACATTACAACAAACAAGAATGAAATAAACCATAGAAGAAGAATAAGAAGCAAGTGCATAAGAGAGACTGCTTAATAAACCCGGGGAATAGAAGAGAGAGATAAGAGGAAGCATCAGAAGGAAGAAATGCATACGAACAAAGGGGAGAGGAGGAGAGGAGGAGAGGGAGGAACCGAGGGGAGAGGAAGGCAGAGAGAGTGCAGGACTGCCGGTGTACAGGAAGTGCAAAAGGGGCCTATGCTTGGAGAGAGAGAGAGAGAAGAGAAGAGAAGAAGAGAGATGAGAGATTAGAGAGAGAGAGGAGAGAGAGAGAGAGAGAGAGAGAGAGAGAGAGAGAGAGAGAGAGAAGAGAGAGAGAGGAGAGAGAGAGAGCAAAAGAGTGATAACGAGAAAGAGAGACAAAGAAAACAAGGAAGTGAGATAGGTAGATGGAATGATAGATAGATAGAGATAAATAAATATAAATAAAATAGAGATAAATAAAAAATAGGTAGATAAATAGATAGACAGATAAATAGATAAAAATATTGATACAGACAGACAGACAGTCAGACGGAGAAAGAGAGAGAGATAGAAGATAATGAGAGGTATAGGACAAGAGGAAACGACAAAGAGAAAGAGGGAGATAGCCAAAGCTTGCGTAAGTGAAAAAGCATAGGAGGCTTTGCCATGTTTCCTAAAGTTAATCCTCAATGCTTGGGAAATCAGTTCAGGTTGTTACACGATGCTGTCAGTTAACACGATTAAACCCTTTCTAATGCTAGCCATGCTTAAGTAATGCTTTTATTTATTTATCTTGTTTTGTGTAGTGACCCTGAATAATGCTGTGCGAGTCTTACAGATTAGTTCGATTTGTACCAATCCTGCGTCAGATAGATAGAGAGAGATAAATAGATAGATTAGTGTGGTGTGTATATGTATGTAAAGATTTGGTCATTATGTTATTAGTACCTTAGGTCTTGGATCATTAACATTATTGTTATAATTTGTTGTTAGTGTTGTTGGATTATGATTACGATCGAGATTATGATTATGATTATTATCATTATTATCATCATTATCACTATAATCATTATTGCATCTTTTTCATTAATAGTATCATTATTATGATAATGATGATGATTATCGTTTTTCTGTCCTGATTATTAATATTTTATTATTATCATGATGATGTAGGAGCATTGTTACTGTTGCAATTATCTTTATTATTATCATTATTATTATTATTATCATCATTACTGTTATCATTTTTATTAATATTTTCAGTATCAATATAACAATATCAATACCTACATCAATGAGGTTATATTTAGGGTAGTTTGTTAGTAGGTTAACAGAATAACTTGATTTATAAAAAAAAAAAAAAAAAAAAAAATGCCCGGGGTGCTATCACACTACCACTTTTTTCGTCATTTTTTAAACAATTTTATTTAACATAAATAGAAACGAATATAACTTGATTTGAGTATGCTTGGCTGAAAAAGATCATTATCGTCTGACTGGAAAATCGGCAAGTCACTCAAAAATGGACAAAATTTCAGAAAATTGTCAAAAAATTGACGGGAAAAGTGCTAGTGTGACAGCACTTTAGTCCAACGGGATGCCATTAAATTTTGGTGGATAGTGATCTGGATCAAGGATATTTTTAAGGATTCATTAGCATTGCGAGGAAAAGATGGACGTCACTAGTGTACCTGAAAAAAGAGGTGATTTTAATGCAATTCGACAAAGGTGAACATATTATATTGCATCAGTGACCCTGTTGCCTTGGCGGAGGTATGCGCTTTCTGAGTGGTTATACTTACCGCCAAGGAGGTTATGTTTTTGGTCGCTTTCGTTAGTTAGTTTGTGTGACCGTTAGTTAGCAGGATAACTCTGAAGGTTATGAATAGTTTTCTTTCTGAATTTTTTATCAGTGGTGTGTCGTAGCCTAACTTAGATGCCATTGAATTTTGGTGGGTATTATTTGTCCGTTTCTTAGCAGGATAACTCAAAATGTTATAAACAGATTTTTTATGAAAATTTTTACCAGAGGTGTAACTTACGTCCCATTAAATTTTGGTATCGATCCTGATCCGGGAATTTTTTGAATGATTGCATCATAACCTCTATTGCTTTGCCTCCGCCAAGCAGGATGTTTACGGACGTCTCCTGTGTGTTTGAAAAAGGTGATTTTAAAGTAATTCTTAAAGCGTGCATATTTTTATTGCATCGGTGACCTTATTCCCTGAGTGCTTCTAGTTATCATTATATTATCATTATCATTCTCGGTAGCAAACGCTTCAATATCATCTGAGTATAGACTTGTGTACACAAACGTTCACTTCAGATAGCTGCAAATTTGTGCAAGATGGTGGAATTACTTTCATGAATTTGATATCAACTTTATGAAAAGGCTCTCTCAGTGAATTTCGCAAGTCATTGCTCTCTACCTTCCTTGAAATGTAGCGTAGGATAACAATTCATTTTGGGGTTCCGAGAGTTTTAAAAAGTAAGATGATGAAGTATGTATTGCTATATAACTGATGAAAATAGTTTATGATTCAAACTTTTTCGTAGAAAAAATAAAAAAAAATACATAAAAAATATTAACACTGCATCTTATGTCACCCATACGCTTGTAAAATATCAATATTACATCCTGGTTTGAATAATCTATTACGGGGAATAACCAGGTCTTGCAACACGATCACTTCCACCAACCAGCCATTCATTGAATAAAACGAAATAATAAATACAAAGAAATTGAAATAAAAAAAAACAAAAACACGGGAGTTTCAAACCCCACAAATTGTTGAACGAAACATTTACTAAGACTTATACCATAGACGTGTAGATGAAACATAAGCACATAGAAACCGAAAAAAGAGAAATATTGATGTAGACGTTGCTTGTGCTTTTGACATTCACCGCACACTTGCAAAACACGAAAAGGCATCCCCAGAAACCCATTAATCAATCTCATCTAATCAAACTAATATATCAAAAATCAAACACTCTATGGCCTACTTTCTGCTGAATAAAAAACTAGTACGAATATTCTGTGAATGAATTATAATCAGAAAGATGAGAGATGGCTAAGGAAGATAATAATAGAAATGATAATAATAGTGATGATGCTGATGATAATACAACATTAACAGTAATAATAAATTTAATAATAATAATGATATTAATAATAACAGAAGAAGGAGAGAGAGAGAGAGAGAGAGAGAAAGAGTGAGAGTGAGAGTGAGAGTGAGTGAGTGAGAGTGAGAGTGAGAAGTGAGAGTGAGAGTGAGAGTGAGAGAGAGAGAGAGAGAGAGAGAGAGAGAGAGAAGAGAGAGAGAGGAGAGAGAGAGAGAGAGGAGTGAGAGTGAGAGTGAGAGTGAGAGAGAGTGAGAAGTGAGAGAGAGAGTGAGAGAGAGAGAGAGAGAGAGAGAGAGAGAGAGAGAGAGAGAGAAGTGTGTGTGTGTGTGAGTGAGAGTGAGTGAGTGAGAGAGAGTAAGAGAGAGAGAGAGAATGTGCGGGAGAATAGTGATATGAATATTAGCAATACGTTTAATCTTAGCCGCAGTCTTCTTAAACGCCAAATCCTAAATCTAGAAATAGCCAGGGTTAATTAAACGACTAACCGACCAAACCAACCTTTTAGCACTGGTAAAGATAAGAAAAACGTTATTGCTTATAGTTACATAGATAAAATAATAATAATAATATAATAAAAAAAATAATTATAATAATTCCGAGGAGCAGATGATTATGTTAAAATTAGAATTCGTAATTAGAGCAATTAAACCGATTTTAATTAGCACCAAATTGCACATTACGGTTTACAAGAGAACCTTCAATAGGTGCACAAAAAGCGGCATTTTCTAATCAGAATAATAAAGAATTCATTTAAAATTCCGGATATTGGATATGAGAAACCCATTTGAATTTATTATCATTAAACCTCAACGATCTAATTCCCTTGAATATGATTCCATTCAATGGCGATTATCTTTTTAATAACAATATGTATAATGACAGTATCCAATTTGGAAAGCCGGTCTTTATCTCTCTCAGCCTTACAAAAGCAGATTAAGTAAATCTAGCCTTTTATGAAATCAGATCGAGTATGGAAATGATATTATTGCAGAGAGTTTCCCAGAGTTTGCTTCATGTACGTGCGAGCAGCTTATGCAAACCTTTCGAAGTATGTACATCAGAGAGCGAGAGACTTCATAGTGAATTATAACGGTGTCGGAATGAATTTGAACTCTAGGCAGGGATACAGGTCATGGGGTGTGTAAGAGAGAGGTAGGGGTGTTATAGTGAATATACAGGAGATAAGAAATAAAACACCGCCAAAATAAAACGTTAAACTGGCTTTCGGACGATAATAATCACCTTAGCAGACGGCAAAGACTCTTTTTCCTTCTATCTCTGTCTATTAATTATTTTCTTTTTCATTTCGTGGTTATTTTCTGAAAAGTCTAGTCAAGCGAGAAACATCACAGTTTTGTGTTTCCTTTCCATTATTTTCTGAACTGTTTCCTTTGATCATTGTACACATTATGGGCCACGAGGAGCTATACAGCGTGGAACAATTTGAGAATAGTGCGTTACGTAAGGGTTGTATTGCTGGGTCTTAGGAGCTCTAAAAGGTTAGAGATGAGTTCAACCAGACGTGACCTCTGAGACGCATTTGCTTGTGAAGGAATTTTAATTTGCTTGTCTGTCTCTTGTTGAGTTCTCTTTGTTTCGTGCTTGCGTTTCTTGGAAAATATTCTGGAGCCTGAATATGACTGATTTTACGCCTTCGGTGATCGACCGCGGCAAAAGAATGGAAAAAAGTACTGTCCTTGAATTTCATACGAAATGTTAGTCTGGTGGTCTATGTTTAATGTGCGTGTTTTTGGCAGGCTTTCGTTGAGCGGGCATTGTATATTTTGTCAAAGGAGAGAGGTATTATCCCTCTATCGAATGTATTTTCCATTGTCTGTTTACACACCATCTCGAATACATTTTACACCTGTTTACACAAACACACACAAACACACACACACACACACACACACACACACACACACACACACACACACACACACACACACAACACACACACACACACACACACCACACACACACACACACCACGAAACCTTGAGAAGGGTAATTTTACACGATACACTATTCACCCTTTGCATGATCCGCATAAGAGTGACGCTGAGTGTACCGAAAAAGGATGCCGAGGAAGGAACAGACTGTTAAGAGATGAGAAAACCATAAAGAGAGATATTTAATTATTTAACAAATGGTAGTTATATTACAAAGATGTATAACAAAGGTGCAGGTAATTTCCATAACATAAAAAGGTTGTAATGGCTGGACTGCTGTGGAGCCCCTTAACAACTGTAACCTGCAAATTTGGGTATAATTAATAATTTGGCTTAACTATTATAAGCATTCATCTGACATGTTTATATCAAATACGATATAAGACTCCAGAAAACATTGAAATGGCCTGAAACATTTAAATGGCCATGAGTTTTTTTTTTTTTTTTTTTTTTTATCAATGTCAACATTCTGACACACACGAGTGAGGATAATAAATGAAAAGCCAGAATCTGTGCAACAGTATCAATTATAAACGTAATGATTAACTGATGTTTCATTAATATTCCCGATTGCTCCATTCGTAGATTTGGGATATGTTTTAATGCCAATGAAAGTGTTCTGCGAAAATAAGTATTACAATCATGGTGTCTTTGTCAGACCGTAATAGCTGCCACCAGTGTCCGTGTTTCAACTGAAGTCAGCAGTGTCTGGTTGAGCGCTTGAGAATACGTTAAGAATATGGGCCTGAGGGTTATATACACGGGTGCCATTCTTGCAAGAGAATTACTGGATTGTGAATTATGTGGTAATTCTTGTGGTTTTATGACTTTTGGGGAAATTTGGCAAAGACGTTGGGTAGTTTACTGAGGGTAAAGATATCTTTCAAATGTTGTTGATCATCTTTAGATTTTGAAATGGGATGTAAAGAAAAGAAATGTAAAAAAAAAAAAAAAATGTTTCCCTGTATATACATAAACCTGGGTACGTGGGAATAAAATGATAATGTAACTGTAAAAAAAATACATATATATATATTTCGCTGACAGATCCTCCAGGACATTATTTTAAAGAAAAGAAATGCCTTTTAGCTTCTCATCGTCATTCAGAACAACGGTTTGAAATCCAGAACCTCTTTCTCCCCTCGGAAGGCAGAGAGAGAGAGGGCGGGGAGGGGGAGGAGGGAGGAGGAAGGAGGAAGGAAGGAGGGAGGGGAGGGGAGGAGGGAAGGAGGGAAGGAGAGGGAGAGAAGGAGGGAGGGAGGGAGGGAGGGAGGAAGGAGGAAGGAGAGAGAGGAGAGAGAGAGAGAGAGAGAGAAGAGAGAGAGAGAGAGAGAGAGAGAGAGAGAGAGAGAGAGAGAGAGAGAGAGAGAGAGAGAGGGGTGGGAGGTGGGAGGAGGGAGGGAGAAAGAGAGACAGGCAACTTTTCCTTGCGTCCTTCCCATGTCGTTCAAGGTCGCCGGTGCCTCTGGACGTCAAGACTGCCACAGGAGGAAGAGGACGCTGCTGCACTCGCTGAATCTTTTCACGCAGCTGAACCTCGCCTCTGAATTTTCCCAGACCGAGGAGCCAAATGAAGACGATATCCTGACTGTATTCCATAAAAGTTTCGGCATCTGCTAACCTCATCTTGCGCACCAAAGCAGAGCAAGACGAATTATCACCGGGACGTGAGGAGGGTCGTCTGTCCCTTCCCCCTCCTCCTCCCCCTCCCTCTCTCCTTCCTCTCCCCCTCCCCCTCCTCTCCTCTCTCGCCTGGCCTTCGTGGTCCACTTTTCCCTGGTCTGTCGGTTGGTCTGTCTGCTTGTCATTTCCATTCATTTTTCGTTCTCCTTTCGGATTTTAGTTCGATTTTTTATTTATTAGGTTTATGTTTTCCCCCTTTTCCTTTCCTTTTTGTTTCTGTCTATTTCTTCCTGACTGTCGACGGACTGTCTGTGTCTATCTGTCTGTCTCTGTCTCTCTCTCTCCATCTCTCTTGTTTGACATTCAGTTGTCCTTTCACGCTAAACTCTCAATTTTCCATTTTCTTTTTCACTTTCTTTTTCTTTCTTTTCCCTGCTCTTTCCTTTCCAACTTTGCATTTTCTCTTGATGCTGGCCGTGTCTTTTTCTTTATCTTCTATCTTATGTTTTTCGTTTTCTGTTCTTGTCCTGTATTTCTTCAGCTATTTGCCACGTTTTGCATTCTTAAAATAACAAATTTTCCATATAGATTTGCCTATTTTATTCCATTGTTCCTCAAGGGAAATAAATATTACCACGGAACATTGCTGCTGAAAATAACAAAATAACCTCATTTATAAAGATAATAGACAGACATCACGAGGCACGAGCAAGACAGCTAAACATCACTAATATCACCATAACACAGAACGACCATTATTGCCCGTGTCACTACAGAGATTCAACATTAAAAGTAATGCCATCACTTTATCACCAGAGAGGAAATTACACCATGACTTATCATTATCATAAACTTAATCTCCTATCATGGATTTTAAAACGGCATATATGAATGGAAAATTGATCTTAATGTCAGTCACCATCTCTAACACATAATCAAAGAATACACAGTGGCACAAACAACAAACATATCCATTTATCTCTCTATGGCTATTTTATCCATCGTATCTATCTATTTGTTTGTATCTATCCACACACACACACCACACACACACATATAAACATATCTTTACATTACCACCTAATCAGCGAGTCCCTTCAACCACAACCCACATAAAAGCATCGACGCCCACGCCCACAAAATTAATCTAATTATAAACCTTAGTTAAAGCCCGCAGACTTCTAAATGCTGCCACCACCCAGACCGCGCGTCCGAATGCGTGATTTCGAGAGACATTTATCTTTGGTATGGGATTTTTATTTCGGATATTCCAATTCTGGATATTGCATTTGTTTTTCTTTTTCTAGTTTATCTGTTTGTTATTGTTATTGGTTTTATTGTTGTTTGCTTTGATATTTTTATTGTTAGTGAAAATAGTGGTAGTACTGATAGTAGTTTTATGTCACATTTTGCAATCATACTTAAAATTGCTGTTAGAGTAATTTTCACCAATATTACAGCGATATTGATATTTATTATAAGATAGATGTGATATTGGTATAAACAATATTTTGTAGTTGTAATTCAGTTTTACTCTTTTTTATTGTCACCATCTATTACTTATATGATAATTATTACTATTTTTGTTATTACCCCTACTGCCGCTACTTTTAGCATTAATATTAGCATTATTATTAATTCCATATATTATTATTACCATTATTTTATATTATTTTTATATATTATTATTACTATTATTGTTACTATTATTATCACCAGTATCATTATCATTATAACAATCTTTAGTATTATAATCATTATTAATACCATCAGTCTCATCCTCATTATTAGTATTATCATAATCCTTATCATCATTGCTATTATCTTTATTATAATTATTATCATAATAATCAATATTATTTTTATTGTTATCATTATCATTACTTACTATCATTATTGCTACTATTATTTTTATTGTTATTATTATCGTTATCATTATTATTATTATCATTATCATTATTTTTCTATTATTATTATCATCGTTATTCTGATTATTATTATTATTACTTTTATTATCATTATCATTATTATTATTACTGGTTTTAAAGTTAGCATTATTTTCATCACCGTTATTCTTCTTGTTATTTTCATTGTTATTATTATTACTATTATCATTATTGTTTTTGTAAACATTATTATCATTATCATCATTATTATCATTATTATTATTATATTATTATCATCATCATATTATTATTATTATTATTATTATTATTATTATTATTATTATTAATTATTAATTATTATTATTATTATTATTATATTATTATTATTATTATTATTATTATTATTATTATTATTATTATTATATTATTATATTATTATTATTATTATTATTATTATTATTTTATTATTATTATTATTATTATTATTATTATTATTTATTATTATTATTATTATTATTATTATTATTATTATTATTATTA
>NW_020869890.1:30000-35000 GCF_003789085.1 Penaeus vannamei
GAGGAGAAGCCCGGGCGAACACGGGCGAACACCCACCGGGCCTCTCCCGTGTACATTGAATATGTTTTTCCACGCTGTTGCACCTGCACGCTGAATTATCTGGGGCCATATTTCACTGTTATCCTCGGGCGCCGACTATACTTTGTAAAACAACGTGGGCAAAGAAAAAAAATGCAACTTTATTTTTGTTTATTTAGTTTAGAGCGGACTGACGGATGAGGACAGTAAAACTAAACTGATTTCGGTTGTTAAGAGAGACAGTAGTGATTGCAGAGACGCGGATGCTGTGCCATCCATTGCAATCCGCACGCGATGGCTCGGAATGCAACAATAGAGGTTGGTTGTACAGTGCAAGTTGCCTTTATACTATTTACGTTGATGTGTCATTTCTGGCCTTATGCTGTTGCAGATGATATGCGTTTTTTTTTTTTTTTTTTTTTTTTGGGGGTGGGTATATCTGAATTCTGGCGATAAGTTTTTTTTTCTGGTTTACTAATTTTGTTTATATATTTTTGTGCTTTGTGTTTTTCTGCTGATATACTCTATATGTTCATATATCATTTCTGTTGATCTATTATGTCAGTGTTATACTATTCCTAGTGTTATATTATTCCTGTGATACTATTTCTGCCGACACTATTCACGTGGAATCAATTCGTGATGGTATACTATTTCTTTAGCATACTATTCCTGGAGTTTCTAAGGTGATATGGTAACATTTAATATTTTGGCGATATGCTGTTCTCTGGCAGCATACTATCCGTACTGATATCAATTTCTATTAATAGATTATCAGATTATTTCGAGCAATAGGTATTTTTGGCGATATGCTGAGTTTTGGCAACATACAGTCTCTCCTGAAATACTCTTCCTTTGTTTGCAATTTGGTACAACAACGACCTGCCTTTGTCAATACACCTTCAGCAATGAGATAAATCTATCCCACGAATATCTATTATCCAGATTCAATAACAATAAAAACCGAGGCAATGGTATAACTACTCGCAGAAGGTAGTGTGCGGTAAATGGTGCCATTGAACCCACAATAATCAGAGGTGTTGAAAATGGTGATGAATGCTTATGGTGTTGTGTTGCTATCGGTTATTTACTTTTTATTTGCACTAATGATGGTTATATCAGTTTTGGTTTTATTATTTCCCTTCTTAGATGAAATAATAATAATGATGAAGGCATTGCTAAGGGTATCATGTCTGTTAACAACAGCAAATATAATGATAATAATAATATCAATGATGATTATAAATCAGTAGTGATGGTATCTGCAATACATATCATGAGGATGATAATAATAATGGTGATGGTGATAATCACAGTGATAATGATAATTACAATAGCACTATAATGAAAATTATAATGGTAATAAATAAACAATAAAACTAGTACTACTACTATTCTAATAATGATGATAGTAATGATAACAGCAATGATAATGGTAATAATAAGGATGATGATGATGATGATAACGATTACGATAATGATAATGATAATAATGATGATAATGGTAATGATAATGATAATAATAACAACAACATTAATAATAATGATAATAATAATAATAATAATAATAATAATAATAATAATAATATACTACTACTACTGCTACTACTACTACTACTACTACTACTACTACTAATAATAATAATGATGATAATAATAAACAGTAGTACTACGAGGAATAATAATAATGATAATAATGATGAGAATGATGAAGATAATGATGATAATAGCTATAACAAAATGACCATAACACAAAACCAAAAGCACAAACCGCCACCAAAACAACATCCAAATCCGCAGAAATAATAGGAAGTTTAGCCCCTTGAAATATTTCCTTTCCTCGAGGATAGAAGTTGGGTCATGAACGCTGCCTCGCAAACTTCTCCTTCTCTTTGCAGGCTTTGCACCTTGACCGAAACTAATTCAGCCGGCATAACTTTGCAAAAAGAGCCGACCGCCTTCGTGGAATATCAATAGATTCCTTCGGCGAGGCTTGTTGCAGTGATGGTGATAAATTGCGAGGAAAAGATCAAAGGAGTGTTGATGGAATTGGGGCAGTCCATCGGGAAAAATAACGCTTTCTTCATCACTATTTTTTCTCTAATCCATATGTGCACACACACACATATATGCATATATATACATACATACATACATATATATATATATATATGTGTGTGTGTGTGTGTGTGTGTGTGTGTGTGTGTGTGTGTGTGTGTGTGTGTGTGTGTGTGCGTATGTGTTTACACATGTATGTATACATACATACATACATACATACATACATACATACATACATACACACACACACACACACACACACACACACACACACACACACACACACATACATATATATATATATATATATATATATATATATATATATATATATGTGTGTGTGTGTGTGTGTGTGTGTGTGTGTGTGTGTGTGTGTGTGTGTGTGTGTGTGTGTATGTATATATATATATATATATATATATATATATATATATATATATATATATATATATATATATATATATATATATATATATATATCAGTGAATTATTTATCTATCTATCTGTTTATATATACGTATTCACATTTTTTAACCTTAATCTAATATAGATTTACATTACATTTAGATATTGATGGATATGAGCGAGTCATGCCAGCGTGGTATGCGTAATATTCCCAATACCGAAAATATTTCTTTTGTGACGATGAGGTAAGTATAGAGAATCGAAGAATATTACTTAATTCGTCCCTGGGAGTAAGAGGCAATGAATTGTTATTACAGTGCCATGAAATTTATCAACGTTCTCTGTTTTGAAATAGTATATTGCCAGAAATGCTGTAGTGTAGTAACTAAAAGAATATATCACCAGAAGTTGTATACTGAACAACGACGCCAACAGAAATACCTCATTAGGAGAAATAATATTTCAACAGGAAGGAATACTCACACAAACACAATATATCAAAAGCGATAGTTTTATCACCAGAAAAAGAATAAATCTCTCAGGTCATATCAAATGAACAGCATTAGGAATGAAAAGGAAAATATCCAATAAAAAGAGTAAAAGAAAGAATGAAAAAATATTACGCAACACAGCTCACAAGAATAAAATCAAACTCGCCTGCAGAGGTATCAGTGTAAAGATAAAACCCCGTGTTCCCCAACGAGGCTGCAACTAGAGAAAAGATCACACAAAAGTCATATTTCTTCATTTAAAAGACTTTCACGTCCCCGCAAAATTCCATCTCTCCAATTAGGGTCAAATTTGGAGCTTTGAGCGCGGTTGGCTCCGCGCCGCCTCGCGACAACACACGGCTGGCGCGGCGCTTATGGGCCTCGACGTGGCTGGGCGAGGAGGCCGAGGCCGGGCTCGCTCTGTTGCGCTGGGAGTTTTGCCTTTAGTGGTGCGGGGGATAGAGGGATCATGCGCGTGTGAGAGTGCGTATATATATATATATATATATATATATATATATATATATATATATATATATATATATATATATATATATATATATATATATTATATATATATATATATATATATATATATATATATATATATATATATATATATCTATATATATATATATATATATATATATATATATATTATATATATATATATATATATATATATATATATATATATATATATATATTTCTATACATTTAATTTACACACGTATATATTACATATATTATATTATATATTATATATTATATATATATCATATTATATATTATTATATATTATATTATTATATGTATTATATATTGTATATATATATAACATATTATATTATAATATTATTATATAATATTGGGTAGTATAGTAAAGGTATTATATGAATTATATTTTTATTTAGAATAAGTATACGGGATTTCCACACCTTAAGGGATGTTCATGATTAAGGTTGGAGTATTGATTGTGGAGTAGGTGAAAGATTAGGTTAAGGGAAAGCCAGCAGTTAAGGGTTGTTGAGTGATACGGTTGGGGTCGGTAGTGGTCAGGGTAGTTCGTGGAATAGTCGCTTGGATAGATGGTAATAGTCATTGTCCAGGGGTGGATGGGTAAGTTGATGGTGTGTGTGATGTTCGTGAAGTTCGGGCTGTGTGATCGAGTGTTGAAGGTGTTAGTGGTGTGCTTGATGTTGGTGGTGTAAGTGATGTTGTATGGTAGCTCGGTATAATTGGCTATGATAATGTCGTAAGCGGCGCTAGGCTGTTCTTCCAGCGTCTGGTTTTTATGGTAAGGTAAGTTGACACTACGGCAGCAGAAGTGTTGGTTTTTTTATATTGATAGTGTATTATATCTTGATATATTGTGGTAAAAGTTATTGCTAACTAAGTAGGTTATTGCCCTCATGTGAGTTAATTAAATGACATATGAAAGGTTTTGAAATTAGGGTAATATCTATGGCTGGGATTTTTTTAAAGGAAAATTGGGGTTATGTTGATTAATAATATGCTTTGGGGTTGGAGCGTACCTTGTAGAGTAGTTACCGATTATTTCATCGAACCATGTGATTAATACAATAATATAATACTTAATATGAGTCTCCGAATGATATAGAGGCGAGGTAATCCAATATATACATACATACTAAACATACCACCACACACACACACACACACACACACACCAACCCAAGACACACTCAAAAACACACACACCCACATGATAGTGTCACTATCACGAGTGAGTTATGAGCGTGTGTAGCAAGGTATGATAATATTATAATAGCTCAAGTCTCTTAGAATATTTTTAGCTCAAGACAGGGGTGATAGTTTGATAAAGAGTTGGTAATTTTATTAAATGAAAGAAGTGTGAAGTGATGTTATTTAAGAGCAGTGAATTAGTAAATTAAGTGTTATATAATAAAAGAGAGGAAGAGAGAGTATAATTGTTTAAGGCGAAAGAGATTGCCATATACTATCTGTCAGTGAGAACACTAGACTCGAGGTAAGTGATATAGG
>NW_020869890.1:50000-55000 GCF_003789085.1 Penaeus vannamei
GTAATAAAAATCCGGAATGTATTATCCATAAAAAATATATGTTATATATATTCTGTAATATACATTGCACCGTTTAAAATACACGGAACGTAAACAAATCGTGCATATATACATGCTGATGCGTAGATTCACTTATATATTGGATAAATATTCTTGTTTTAACTAGGAAAGAATTTGGAAAAAGTAATTTAATCTTACCGGCAGTTACTATATGCTTTAGTGAAGTTGCTTGGACATTTATACACATTGATATTAAACTATAATACAAATATAAATCATAAACAAATTATTGTCACTGTTGCTGTAATTTCTAATATTCAGATTATAAAGGAATTTTAACTTGTTTGCTAGTTGTTTTTCACACATATTCAGTAAATATGAAATGTAAAATAATGTGATACAGCAAATGTTATAATGGAATAAAAGTTGGGAATGTAAATCCCTTTTTTTCTCTCTTTCTCTTTCTCCTCTATCTCTTCATTTCTCAGTCTCTTGTCACACACACACACACACACACACACACACACACACACACACACACACACACACACACACACACACACACACACACACACACACACACACACACACACACACACATACACACCCTCCATACATCTACATATCCTCTGGACACATACATACCCCAACCCCTTACACTTCCTCTCACCACCACCACGTACACGCAAGCCTACAGAACTCCCATTCCTACATACACACGACTACCCACTCACCCACCGCTCTCGTGCACACACTCGCGCGTTGACACATTAATTACAGAGTGGACAGCAAATGTGTACCTTACATAGTGTATATATGTGTACCTTACACAGTGTATCAGCTTCGTTTTAGATCACGTCTGACCGAGGCTCTTTTCATACATTGTGAGGGACGTGTACAATTAAGTTCAGTCAACCTTACTTGATATTGCGTGGGGATCGGGGACACAAAACTGCGCATGCGTGGTAATAGTGTGCGTGCGTGCGTGTGTGTGTGTGTGTGTGTGTGTGTGTGTGTGTGTGTGTGTGTGTGTGTGTGGTGTGTGTGGTGTGTGTGTGTGTGTGTGTGTGTGTGTGTGTGTGTGTGTGTGTATTGGGGCTTGGAGGGATGAAGAGGGAGAGAGAAAAAGAGAGGGGGAATATGGGGGAAGGGGGGGGGGGCAGGATGAGAGGGAGGGAGCGAGTGGGGGGGGGAGTGAGAGAGAGAGAGAGAGAGAGAGAGAGAAGAGAGAGAGAGAGAGAGAGAGAGAGAGAGAGAGAGAGAGAGAGAGAGAGAGAGAGAGAGAGAGAGAGAGGGGGGTGGAGGGATAAAAGTGAGAGAGAGAGAGAGAAGAGAGAGAGAGAGAGAGAGAGAGAGAGAGAGAGACAGAGACAGAGAAAAAGAGAAAGAGAGAGGGGGATATGAAGGATGAGAGGGAGGGAGCGATTGTTTGTGTGTGTACGAGAGAGAGAGAGAGAGAGAGAGAGAGAGAGAAGAGAGAGAGAGAGAGAGAGAGAGAGAGAGAGAGAGAGAGAGAGAGAGAGAGAGAGAGAGAGGAGAGGGAGAGGGAGGAGAGAGATAGAGAGGAGGGAGAAAGAGAGAGAGAGGGAGAGGGAGAAGAGAGAGAGAGAGAGAGGAGGGAGAGAGACAGAAAGAGAGAGAGAGAAGGGGTGAAAGAGATAAAATGAATGATAAATTTCATTATCATCATCATCATAATCGTCATTGTTAACTTCATAATCATCATCATCATCATACAACATATATGGATGAAATTCTAATAATAATATCTCTTTATATAGTAATGATGATGACGATGATGATGATGATTGATGATGAATGATATGATAATGATAATGATGATGATGATGATGATGATATATGATTATGATGATGACAATGATGATCATCATCACACAGCAAATATGGATGAAATAATAATATCTATTGATATAGTAATGATGATGATTATGAAGATGATGATAACGATGATGATAATAATGATGATATTGATGATATTGATAACGATAATGATACTGATAACAATGATGATAATGATGATGGTAATTGATGATAATGATGATGATGGTGACTGATGATGATAATAATAATAATGGAAGTAATAAAACAATAAGCTAGAAAAAATAATGATAATAATAATAACAATAGTGATGATAACAATGGTAATTAAAAACGATAACAATATTATAATTAATAATAATGATAATAGTAATAATAGAGATAATGATGATGATAATATAATAATAATAAATAATAACAACGATAATGATAACAATAATAATAAATAATGATAATAATGATAACAACAATGATATTAACAACTACAACAATAACAGCAATAATAATGATGGTGGTAATGATAACAATAATAATAATGATAATAATGATAATAATATCAACAACTACAATAATAATAATGATAACTACAATGATAGTAGTAGTAGTAGTAGTAAAGACAATGGCAATAATGATAATAAAAAAAATAATAACAATAACATTAAAAATTATAATGATGGTCATGTTCATCACCGGTATCAATTTCATTGCTATTGGGAAATACATTATGAATATTAGCAGCAATAATAATCGTAATGGTATTCATTAAAAAATAATAACAACGATAATAACAAAAGGAAGTTTAATCACTATGACGGTGGTGTGTTGCATAAGAGTGACTGTAAGATGAGGATAAGTGAAAAAAAAATTATATATATTTACATACATTCACACACACACACACATAATACATATATATATATATATATATATATATATATATATATATATATATGTATATATATATGTATATGTATTATATATATGTGTGTGTGTGTGTGTGTGTGTGTGTGTGTGTGTGTGTGTGTGTGTGTGTGTGTGTGTGTGTGTGTGTGTGTGTGTGTGTGTGTGTGTGTTTGTGTGTTTGTACATGTATATATATATATATATATATATATATATATATATATTATATATATTATATATATGGTATAGGTAGAGAGAAGAAAAAAAATCATGATGATAATTATAAAATATACATAACGATGAAAATACATATAACGATAACGGAAAATTAAAGTTGCAGATGAAGTTAAACAAACAGATAAAATGAAAGGCAACGATAAATTCAGAAACAAAATTAATACCCACACTAATAAGCAAGGAATAATATCATGCAATAAATTCCGGACGGCAAAGCCTCTTTGCAAAGACCTTCAACAGCCCTCACCCAGCTAGGCGACCGGCAGCCATTGTTCCCAGATTAGAGTATATCGCCGAAAATGTTTTGTCGGCTGAACAACACACCACTGTAAGCTCTTAACATAATCACAGTTGGATTAATCGTTATATATTTTTTTGTGAATGCATGTAATCAAAGCGAAGATAAGCTCTTTACTGCGACTATTTTATGCGGAGGAACATCGTTCATCGGAAATGCGTCAGTACATGGTTTGCACGTTTCGGTTGATTTCTAACGGATGAGCAGCATTCACAGTCACTAAAGGTGTTGTGTCGTCATTTTCATTATTATTTATTTTATTTTATTTATCTATTTATTTATTTTTTTTTTTACTGAGGGGGTAATATATGGTTAATGAAGGTGATTGCAAATGGTGAATGAATTGCACATCAGAGGTAAATCATTATGAACCGTGCGGAATCATTATGGGTATGATCATGATATTCACTCGTGGTATCTGGATGTTTGGGGTTTAAAATCGGTTTGCTCTAGCAAAGTCTGCAATGTTTGGACGTGTACAAATCTATTCAAACATCCTGAGTGTATTAATCTTTTGTATGGTACCCTTTACTGATTTAGATGGTATCTGGAAGAATCATCATTATTCTTATTATTATTACTATTGAAAATACTGCTATTAAAATGTTCATCATCAACAATTCTTACTTTTAATTACGCTTATGATCCTTATTGTTCTTACGATCGATATTATTGTTGCTATGGTTCATGCTGCCAGGCCCAAATCCTGGATTTTGGTTGTACTCTCAGAAAAAAAACCTTAGACCCAAGAGCTCTGATAAATGCAGTATGAAACCCAAATGATATGGCATTATCATCAACAAAGTGTGTGTATATATATATATATATCTATATATATATAGTACATATGTATATATATATGTATATATATATAGTATATATGTACATATGTATATATGTATATATGTATATTATACATATACATTATATATATATATATATATATATTATATATATATATATATATATATATATATATATATATATATACATACACACTTTGTTGATGATAATGCCATATCATTTGGGTTTCATACTGCATTTATGAGCTCTGGTCTAAGGTTTTTTTCTGAGAGTACAACCAAAATGGATTTGGGCCTGGCACCATATATATGTATGTATGTATATATGTATATGTGTGTGTGTATATATATGTTTGACAAAGAAATTATTGGTGCCTGAACTACGTGAAACGACGCTGCCGGCCGTACGACTACTTCGAATTATACATGCTTTTTTCATAACTAATAATGTAAAATGTGTGTATTGCCTTATTGTCTGATAATTGTATGCACATGTGCTACAAAAAGAAATATTCTAAACTGCAGCAAATATTATTTAGAAAATGCAGAAAATGTGTATCACACAGGGGATGCAAATGATTTCAGAACGTATCAGTGAAAGGGTTAATTTATCACTGGCATATCTTTGTACATATATCTGTTATCGCCGGATGCCGTCGCGATTTGTTCACTTATCGGAAATCATTTGTCAACATTAGACCTTAAACTTTGTTGATCAATGCGACCATTTATTTATGGGCCTTGTTCAAAAGAAAAAGAAAAAAAAATCAGTGAACATTTATTTATGGCCTTGTTCAAAAAAGAAAAGTAGTAAAGTAAAGTAGTAGTAAAGGCTGCTTAAAAATCATCAGGTGATTTTTTAAATCTTGGCATCTGACGCATCAAGGAGGCCTTTACATTATGGTATGTGTATATCTAGC
>NW_020869890.1:70000-72500 GCF_003789085.1 Penaeus vannamei
TATGTTATATATATATGGTATATATATATATATTATATATTATATATAAATATATTATGTGTGATGGTGTGTGTGTGTGTGTGTTGTGTGTGTGTGTGTGTGTGTGTAAATATATGTATTATATATGTTATATAAATGTATATATGTTATATAAATGTATATAATAGTATATAAATGATTATAAAGTATACAAATGTATATATGTATATAAATGTTATATATATATATACATATATATATATATATATATATATATATATTATATATATATATATATAATGTATAATGTATAACATATTTACATATATACATACACACACACACAAACATATCCAGAAAACAAAAAAAAAGGTCCTACCAGCACAAATGTCTTATCTCCGCAGAAAAACACTTCTCAAAGCACAAGCACACATCTAATACCCCTTCCCCCCCCGCCCTCCACAGACCTAACAGACCGTCCCTTGAAAATCAAACTATCAGAGATACATTCCACCTCCCCCCCACCCACCCCACCCACCCCCACCCCCCTAAACAGCTGGACACGCGGTCTCCAACACGCCATCACCGTCGGATTCCCCTTCATACATTTACGGAAAAGCAACTTAGGCAGCACCAGAGATCACGAGCCAAGCGCGATTATTAGCAGGATATTGGCAGCATTACCCACCTTGGGGAGTTGGCGTGGGCGGCGGGGGGGGGGGCGCTCTACCCCCCCCCCCCCCCCCGACACGAAGCAGGATATTGAAGTATATCCGGTGCGAAACGCAAACCGACAAGATCTGTGAGGCAATCCGGAGCTGGACTCGGGCGGAGGATAGGACAGGTGGAGGCGAATGAGGTGAAGGTAGGACTCGTCGGAACATGGGTGGGTGGGTGGCGATAGCACGTAGGTAAACAGGTGTGCTAATTGCTGTACATTCTTTCGGATTATATATTATTATTTTATTATTATCATTATCATATTCATTATCCATTATCATTATCATTATCATTTATCATTATCATTATCATTTATTATTATCATCATTTTAAAAATGTTCGACTTAACCCAATTTAATTGATACTAAATTTTTGGTGGTGATTCGGATCCAGAAATTCTTTACGTCAAAGGATTGTTAGCACTTCGACATAGGGAAACCACGGCACGTCTCCAGTGTGTTACTTGAGAAAGAGGTGATTTTTTAATGTAATTTTTCGAATGTGAATCTTTTCATTGCATCAGCGACCCATACTGTCTTGGCTGAGGTATGCGCTCTCTGAATGCTACTAGTTATCATTGCCATTATCTTTATCATATTAATATTACTCTTATTATTATTTACTTTTCATTATGAATATTATAATTATATCATTATCATAACTGTCTTTGTCATTATTATCTATGGTACCTATTATCGTTATCATTACGATTATAATTACCATTACCATTATTATTGTCATCATCACTATTATAACTATTACCATTACCATTATGATTATCTTTATTATACTCATTATCACAATTGCTATCATTATCATTATTATATCATATCATTATACTTAATATTATGTTATCATTATCTATTACTATTAATGTATTACTGTTATCATTTACTATTTATTGTTATTATCATTATCATCATTATTATAAATATTATTATTACTGATGTCAATATTATCAGTTATTATTTTTGTTATTAATTTCATTATCATTGTTATTATTGTTTTTTACTTTTTAATCATTCTCCTTATTCTTGGTCTTATTTCAGAAATATTATTCTTATTACTATAATAAATAATATAATTATTATTTATTATTATTATTATTATTAATATTATTATTATTATTATTATTATTATTATTATTATCATTATTATTATTGTTATTATTATTATATTATTATTTTATTATATTATTATTATCATTATTATCATTATTATCATTATTATCAGCATTGTAGTGTGGGGAATAGACCCAATAGACTTTAAGCTGTCTGGTTGAGTTCGGGCTCAACGAGAATATGGATTTTTATTCAAGAAAAAGATTTGTCTGCACTGAACAGAGATGTAAGGTCCAGGCCAACGGCACGCTGCCACCACCTGATTAGTAGGTTCGGGAACCGGTGTGTGTGTGGAGTGGTGTGTGGATGTTGCATCTGAAGAGACGCTGCACCCACCTGATTGTAGGTTCGGGAACCGTGTGTGTGTGTAAGTGGTGTGGAGTGCATTGAAGAGTACGCTGCCACCACCTGATTGGTAGGTTCGGAACCGTGTGTGTTGTGTGAGTGGGTGTGGATGTTGCATCTGAAGAGACGCTGCCACCACTGATTAGTAGGATCTGGAACCGATGTGTGTTGTGTGTGTGAGTGGGTGTGGATGTTGTCTCAGAGAAGGGTGGAAGGAAAATACAGTATGTGTATGCTGAATGTTGATGTGTGAGTGTGTAGAGTAAAAAGGGAGATAAGCTGGCTGACGTCTGCGTGGGCGTAGATAAAGGCAAGGTCATGAATTCTTCGGTTTG
>NW_020869890.1:77500-82500 GCF_003789085.1 Penaeus vannamei
AATTATTATTATCATTATTGTTATTATCATCATTATCATTATTATCATTGTTATTTTTATCATCATCATCATGATCATTATCACTGTTATCATCATTATTATTCATTTATTTATTCATTTCATACCGGACGAGATATAGTACCCTATAATACAGCCTGAACGCTAAGAATACACGAGCGAAAGACGCGAAAATACTTTGATGATATTCCGAGTTACGTTCATTTAGGATTTGAATATTAATATAAATTAATTACGATTTCGCAACACTTGTTCCGTCCCCGAGGAGAATTCACCCACAGAATTGTTTTGCGTGTTTCATAACAATGCACGCAAAAAAATTGTTAAAAGGAAAGAGAAAAAAGTAAAACAGAGAGAAAAAAAAAATGCAAGAAATGAATAAACAACAAGAAAAACACTTCATAAATTTCGCAGGTAAAAATATTTCACCAAAAGACGTCAGCGAGTGACAAGAGAAATTATTGAAAGATGCTATCATTCGCAGTCGATATTATACTCCAGACACTGTAATTAGAGCCTGTGGGAGGCGCCGGTTTCTACGCTGCGTCCGTTCCAAGTGGCTTTATTTTTCTCCTGTGTGTTTTTCCTTCTTTCTTTTCATTCCTTGCTTCTCTGTTTCTCTTTTCTTTTTTCTGTGAATAATTATTGTTTCCTTTTTTTTCTTCTATTTTTTTTTTATGTGTTGAAAGGTTGTTTTCGATTTTTTTTCTCTTTCTTCGCACTTTTTGACTAAGATAATTAAAGGACATTGAAAGTCAGATACAAGCAAGTGTTAAATACTGCCGAATAGAAAAACGAAAGAACAGACAGGAAAGAGAGAGAGAGAGAGAGAGAGAGAGAGAGAGAGAGAGAGAGAGAGAGAGAGAGAGAGAAGAGAGAGAGAGAGAGAGAGAGAGAGAGAGAGAGGGAGAGGGGTAGAGAGGAGAGCAGAAAAAGGAGAGAGAGAGAAAGAGAGATAGCACGCAGCTCCATACTAACCCGCACAAAGAAGAAAAAGAAGAAAAGAAAAGAAAAGAAACACTTTTCTCTCTCTCTCTCAAAAAAAAAAAAAAAAAAGTAAAAAAAAATATTTTAAGCACGTCGCCCCGTACCGACTTGCCCAAAGAAAAGGAAATAGAAGTAGGAGAAAAAAGTAATTCCTCCACCCCACCCCCACCAATATAAGAGAAAAGAAAAGAGAGAAAAAAAATCACGCAATTCGCTCAAAACCAACCTCTCAAAAAAAGAAAGAAGAAAATAAATATTTCAAGCACGTCGCCCCATGGCAACTTGTCCGAATCCCCTCACGAACACCAATGAGGAAATTCGGCCAAAATGAGATGCCACAGCGAGCCTCCGCCAGTAAATGCAGGCCACTGAGATAATTGCCAAGGAACACATTATCAAGTACTCCATCAGCGCGCTTATTGCCACGATCCAATAAAGCCGAACTTGGGCGCAAAGGAGTATGATTTTCGACGTTACAGGATCTTGGAGATTTTTTTTTTCTTCGTTTTTTTTTCTTTGTACAGGGATGGGGTCACAGGAAGGTTGATGTTTGTTTGGGATGTTTGTATGTATTTCTGTTTTGTTTTGAAATTGCAGGTCTTGAGTTTTTGTTTTCTTTTGAGACAATAGATTTATTTTTTTTCTGAAACAAGATTTTTTTTTGATTATTGTATTGAGACTGTAGAGGTTATTTTTTCTGTGACTGTATATATTGTTTTTATCTATTTATTTTTACGTATGGTTCCTTTAGAAGTTGATGGTATTTATTAATGCGAGTGTAAATAGATGAATAAAATGATTGGCTTAGAATGAAATAGATTTTTAAGCCTATTCTTTATTTTACTTCGTTAGGAATTTCTACAAAGTTGACATCTTTTAGCACATTTCTTATTAATTTTTTGTCTTTTAGATGAATTATTCTAGTATTAGATCCTCCAAACATTAATAAACAACATCAAAACGCACATAAACATAAACTAGATCGGTTTCATCACTTCAAAATTATTCACATGTTAATTTACTTTCCAAGGCAAATATTAACATCGGAGCTTTGACCTCTTGCTGTTTTTTAGTTCTAGGTAATGAAGTCTCCAAATTTCGTAATAATGTTCAAGCTCATTAATTAGCATGTAATTTTCACCATTTCTCCTTTTACTGTAACGTATGCTGCTATTGTTTCTAATGGTATATGTACTAATATGCTGCTGTCATTAACTACCACTATTAATCCTACTACTACTTCTAATGTTGCTGCTATTACTAATGGTCTACTACAAATGCTGCTACTATTACTCTTTGTTTACCACTACCACTATCAGTATCACCACCAATGCCACTACTACCACTGCTACTACTTTTGCCTCTATTGTGACTTCTATTAGTACTCCTACTTCTGCTACTACTACTATTACTACTACTACTACTACTACAGTTACTACAACAACTACAATTACTACTACTGCTACTACTCCTACTACAATTACTACCACTATTACTACTACCACACCACCAACAACACTACTGTTACTAATACTGCAACTACAACAACTACCGCTCCTGCTACAACAAATAACTACTACTACTGCAACTACTACTACTACTACAACAAACCTACACTGCTACTACTGAAGCTAACAACTACAACTACTACTGAAGCTAACAACTACAACTACTACTGAAGCTAACAACTACAACTACTACTACTACTACATCTACAACTACTACAGTTACTACGAACACTACAACTACTACTACTACTACCATCACCACCAACACTCCTGTTACTACTACTACTATGCAACTTATCTTCCCCTTTCAACCATGTGTACGCCTTCATTTAATACAGAACCTGGGAGATATTCCCTTATATTCCTCATGACATCCACTCCCTGGGCTGCGTCCCCATGCTACTCTCGGCGCCCGCTAATTCGTGGTTCATTCCAAAGAGAGGTTTTGTCTAATGGCTCGATGGTCGCGTCCTCCTCGTTCCTCCTATACACAGCGGAGGAGTTCGGGGGGGCGTAAACAGTAGGCGATAGTTGTAAGGGAAATTATTATGTTTTATATCTGCTTCTTCCTCTGATATGACTTCAAGTAGCTTTGTGTAGAGACTTGGTATGAGGGCCCATTCCTCGTGCATGTACACGCACCCGCACCCGCACACGCACACGCACACACACACACACACGCACACGCACACGCACACGCACACGCACACGCACACGCACACGCACACGCACACGCACACGCACACGCACACGCACACGCACACGCACACACACACACACACACACACACACACACACACACACACACACACACACACACACACACACACACACACACACACACACGTATATATGCACCTACAGAGACACACACATAAACAGATACAAAGAGGCAGAGGATAAAGCAAATGAAGCGTAAATAACTGGGAATCCTAATGTACTACCATTACATATGCAATCACTCCACGTCCTTGTCGAACCATTGGCAAATAGAACCAGTAAGAGTGCGGACGCATTTCCAAGAGCTCATTGCAACAAACACGGGAAGGATTTTGAGGAGAATGATTTATACAAAGCCAGATGAATTATTCAGACTGACAATCGAACTGTATAATTTATTTGGTCATGTCATTAATCGTTACTTAGACCTTTGTACCTTTTGTAGATGCTGCTGTGTACCTAAATTTAAGGTCACATCGAATACCTTATCTCTTTATTTTGAGATATCTATCTGTTAACATCCGATAGATATGGTATATCGATACGCAATACACACACTGTCTTAATTCTTTCCTTGTAAGAAAGTTTATAACAACAACAACGTATTCCATCTAAAACTATGCTGGTCACAGAACTCCGGGTCGTAAATATTCCTTTCTGGCAAGTTTTCCGTTAGGTTTACAATCTCTGTAGATATATTAAGGGAATTGGATTTGATTTAGGATCTTATTCACGCAACAGAGAAGCGATTTAGTGAAACAAGGGTTCGTGAACATGTTTATAAATGTATCTTCAAGCACATTCAAACTATTGAAATCTGGTTTACAACAGTGGTGAAAATATTGATAGTAATGATGACTGTGATAGAGTAATGTTCTTAACAATAGCAATAATGATGATAATGTAATATTGCCAAATGTAGTTGCGACATTTTCATAGTAGCGCTAATGGTGCTCTAAATTATTTATCAGTTGCTTGGAAGCATTGGAAACAGCATTTGTAATTGTGTTTTTGGAGTGATTACTTCATGCCGCTACATGCCTACAGATTAATTTTATTTATTTCAACTTTGGAGAATGATTGCCAGTTAAAGCTGAGTATTTCAGGGATAAGAAATAAGCAGCGGAGAGAGAGAGAGAGAGAGAGAGAGAGAGAGAGAGAGAGAGAGAGAGAGAGAGAGAGAGAGAGAGAGAGAGAGAGAGAGAGAGAGAGAGAGAGAGAGAGAGAGAGAGAGAAGAGAGATAAAGAGTGAGAAAGAGAGAAGATATCAAACAAACATAAACAGAGTCTGAGAAATTTTCTTTTCTCCTCTCTCTCTCTCTCTCTCTCTCTCTCTCTCTCTCTCTCTCTCTCTCTCTCTCTCTCTCTCTCTCTCTCTCTCTCTCTCTCTCTCTCTCTCTCTCTCTCCAAACCTAGCGAATATATGAAACCTTTCCTAAAGTTACGAGAACACCCCGCTATGGAAATGAGACTAAGCTATAAACTACTATAAGAGTTAACTGCTACAAAGCCTTTAACCTACTTAGCTACAGTCAGCTTACATGTCTGTGAAAGTGCTTGTTGTACTTAATCATGCAAGAGTACAAAGATCTTTTGGGTGAAGTTAAAGGTACTTATCATACATCTATTTGGGTAGATTGTCATTGTCATTGTTTTTGTTGATGTTATTATCATTGTTTATCATCATTATTATCATTGTTATTGTCATTATTATTATTACTATTACAATTACTCTTGCTATTACTATTTCTATTATCATTATCATTA
>NW_020869890.1:90000-95000 GCF_003789085.1 Penaeus vannamei
ATTATCATTCTCATTATCGAATATTCGTCATTATCATTATTATTATGGAATACTATCATACTTCTATACAATAAAAAAAAAACATGAGTAACAAAAACAATGACAAGAGCAATCACTTCAACACATGCCAATCACTACGTTCGAAAATAAACAAACAAACAAACAAAAAATTAAGATGTGACGTAGTGAATTGTATCATCGTTTCACTTTAATATATAATATATATATATATATATATATATATATATATATATAATGCAAAATAGAGGCAAATTGATTGCGAGGTCAGAATTGATACTTTGTGCAACAGTTGTGCCGAGTGAACAGGGATCAGTCATCTCATACAACCTCTGTCTCATTGACTGCATTCGTGCAATAGAAAAAAAATGAGATATTGCAGTGACAAATTCTTTTGAAATATATTTTCTTTGTGGTTGTTTGTTCTGACTTTCTTTTTTCTTTCTATTTTTTATCTCTCTCTCTTTCTTCTTTTTCTTCTGTATGTCTGCCGCTGTCTCTGTCTCTTTCGCTCTCTCTCTCTCGCTCTCCCTCTCTCCCTCCCTCTCTCTTTCATTTTCTTCTGTATCTCTGTAGCTGTCTCTGTGTCTTTGACTGTCTCTCTTTCTCCCTCTCCTCCCCTACCCTCCCTCTCTTCCCCCCCCCTCTCGCTCTCTCTCTCCTCTCTCTCTCTCTCTCTCTCTCTCTCTCTCTCTCTCTCTCTCTCTCTCTCTCTCTCTCTCTCTCTCTCACACACACACACACTCACACACACACACAAACACACATACACGCACACACACACACACACACACACACTCACACACACACTCTCTCTTTCTATCTATCTCTTCTTTTCCTTCTGTATCTCTCTCTCTCTCAAAACCGTCTGCTTCCCCTCTTTTCCTCTCCTCCCTCATTTACCCTACGATTTTCTCCTCCTCCTCCCCTCTTCTATGCATCTATCTGTCTCACACACACGCCAAACAAACAAACACAAACAAAGATACAGACCCACCAACGATACATATAACCGCCTCATTATGGTTCCAGTCCTTCGCTAATTTTCGCGGACAAAGTACTGGCGGCTGGAATTCAAACTTTTGCGAAAATATGCAGAGTTTTGGAACGAAAGGTCACCAGCATTTAGATTATCAGAAGCGGGGAAGAGGGGGGTGGGGAGAGGAAAGGGGGGGGAAGGAAGAGGGGAGGGGAGAAGGGGGGGGAGAGAAGGGGGGAGGAAGAGGGGGGGGGGGAAGGGGGAGAGGAAAGAGGGGAGAGGAAGAGGGGAAGGGGGGAAGAGGGGGAGAGGAAGAGGGGGGTGGGAGAGGAAGAGGGGGGGGAGAAGGAGCCAAAAATCATAATTAATTTTCTCGAAGACTTAAGGAGTTAGGATATCAAAATATATATATTTTTTGCATGCGGGTGTGTCTGTATGTGCACATGCTTGTGAGTTTGTGTGTGTGTGTGGAGATAGATTAGATATAGATAGATAGATAGATAGATAGATAGATAGATAGATAGATAGATAGATAGATAGATAGATAGATAGATAGATAGATAGATAGATAGATAGATAGATAGATAGTAGATAGATAGATAGATAGATAGATAGATAGTAGATACATAGATAGATAGTAGATACATAGATAGATAGATAGTAGATAGATAGATAGATAGATAGATAGTAGATAGATAGATAGATATATTGATAGATAGATAGAGAGAGAGAATGAGAATCAGCGAAAGGGAGAATGAGAGGGACAGACACAATAACCCAAAGTCTTTATATTCGCGAAAGAAAGTAAAAAAAAAAAAAAAAAAAAAAAAAAAAAAAAAAAAAAAAAAAAAAAAAGACAGCAGATAGAAAATTGAAATAAAATAAACCTCTCGCCCTCCAACCACTGAACTATAGCATATTACCACATTTCCCACCTGCATGGATATTCATACGACCTCTGTCACGGCTCCGTAGCTGAGACAGTTTCTTTAGAGTTCAACCACACGAAAAAAACGTAGTGATGGAGTTCCCAGTTCCCAATAGTCGCGGCGATCTCGTGACACAATGGTGGGAATCGGTCTCCATTGTGGATTGCCACACCCCATTACGGTACATTGTCCGTATGGGGGGGGGAGGGTTTCACATTGATTCGCCGGTTAAGATGCTGTTGCTGCTCTCTCTCTCTCTCTGTCTCTCTCTCTCTCTGTCTGTCTGTCTTTCTGTCTCTGTCTGTCTCTCTCTCTTTCTCTTTTTCTCTGTCTCTGTCTCTCTCTCTCTCTCTCTCTCTGTCTGACTCTCTCTCTCTCTCTGTCTGACTCTCTCTCTCTGTCTCTCTCTCTACCTTCTTTTCTGTGAAATTGTTTAGTATTCATGAAAACCATCCTCGTCAAATTCACTTGCCATATTGTAAAGGGAGGACACAGCTAACATGTTTGAAACACGTTGGTCTCTTCACACTTACCTTGCAGAGCCAGTCAAAGACCCTGCACATCCCAGAATGTATCTCCCTTTCCACTGAAATACATTTAAGAGAGTTTAAATGGAGGATATGACTGTCTGTCCCGTAATAACGTCGGTAGAAGCAATAACAGTGACAGTGATATAGCGTAAGTATTACCAAGAGAGATACTGAAAGGGAATGTGTAAAGTGCTTGGAATTCTCCCCCTTTCAAGCACGTTATCTTCTCGTGGCCGTCTACACCTTGGTTTGGTTGGTATGATTGCGTGTAGCTGGTCCTTTATCATTGCCTTGGGAGGAGGTTCTCGCATTCTGCTTCTTCTTAAAGGAGATGAAGGCGACACACTCAAAAATGAGTAGAAACAATCATCTAATTTTTTTTTCCTTAT
The DNA here is from genome assembly GCF_003789085.1 of Penaeus vannamei. Taxonomy (NCBI): domain Eukaryota; kingdom Metazoa; phylum Arthropoda; class Malacostraca; order Decapoda; family Penaeidae; genus Penaeus; species Penaeus vannamei. The sequence goes on from NW_020869890.1 coordinate 92,846, forward strand.
TTACTCCGTGCTTCCCCTTTATAAATGGAAATTTACATCAAAATATCCATACCCTAATTCGATCAAAACCTCCCATTCTATATCAACGAATCATATGGAAATCACTTCAATATACGAGTGACTACAAAACCCATTGCATATTACAAAAGAGAACAGGTACACGCAAAGGTACCATATCGACCATGAACCATATCTACATTACCATATCTACATTATCACCTTTCCCTTTACAAAACAAGTCTCCAGTATATGGGAAAATCTTTGTGTTTGAGAGACTGTAAATTTCCGTATCCGCCAAAACAAATATCTTTTATGTAATAGGGAAACGCCAGCACCCATATTTCGATAGGACGTAGAGCGACAGAGCAAAAATATTACATATCGTCATGGGCGTTTCGGCAATCATAACGCCTCTTAATATTCATGAAACCAGGTGCGTTTCCCATTGCCACAACGAGATAATTTTTTACGCTCTTTTTATTTGTCCATTAAGGTTATAGAACCACACTTAGGAATCCTTACAAGATCCTTTGCATTTCATCGAATGTGGTAGTGTGGAAATCAAGGATATAGTAATAGTATGAAAAGCAAAGACAAAACAAATGGTCATTTGTTGACTCACATACTCGATACATACCAATGCGCCCATACACATGCGAAGGTTAAAAAAAAGACATACATAGAAGGGGCAAGGAAATTGTATATATGTATATATATATATATATATATATATATATATATATATATATATATATATATATATATATATATATATATACACATTTATATAAAAATACTTATATGTATATATATACACATCTTTCTATCTATCTATCTAGATATCTATATATAGGTAGATGGGTAGATAGAGAGAAAAAAGAGTCAAATAGAAGGAATAGAAGAGAAAGAGAGAAAAACGAAAATACACCCAGTTTGAGATGACACAACAGTAGCTGAATATATAAATAGAAAAAAAAATAATGATAAATAGATAAATAGATACATAGATGTATAAATAAAGCAACGAGCCATTGAGCACAGAACCCAAAATATGGCAACAGAGAACGCCATGAACACACAAGAAGCCAAGCCAATATTTTCCCTGCGCCCCGAACCTCGTATCTTCATCTTACTTGACTGCAATTGCTTGAGTTTCCCCTTCTTCTGTGCTCGCTTCGCCTCCCGTTTTCTTTTTTCTTTTTCTTTTTCTTTTTTTTTATTTATCCATCTCTAGCATTCTCCTTGTTTTTTTTTTCTACTTTCTCTTTATCTTTATATTATCATTCTGTTTCCATTTCTTTTCTGTTTACATTTTGCTTCCCATTCTTTCTTTTTATATTGTTTTACTTCCTGTTCTTGTTTATCACTTTCTCCTACTTCCTTTATTTATTTCTTCTTTCTTACCTTTCTTGCTCTTCCGATTTTTGCGTTCTATCTTCGGATTTTCCTTCTCTTCCTCCTCCTCCTCCTGTTCTTCCTCCACTTCCTCCACTTCCTCATCCTCTTTCTCATCCTCCGTTTCCTTGTTTTTCTTCCTCTTTTTCTTAGCTTTCTTACTCCTTCTTATCCTTTCCCGCTTCTCTTCTTGTGGCTACTTCTCTTATTCTATTTCTTCCCTGCTTCTTCCTCCTCTTCTTCCTCGTCTGCTCATTTTCTATTTATTGTTGTTGTTGTAATTCCTCCTCCTCCCCCCCTCTTCTTCTTCTTTCTCCTCTTCCTTCCTTCCCCTTTTCATCGTCTTCTTCTTCTTCTTCTTCTCTTCTCTCCTCCTCCCCCTCGTAATATCACTTCCTTCTCCTCTTCCTCCTCCTCTTTCTCTCCTTCCTCCTCTCCGTCCCCTTTTTTTCTCCTCTTTCCTTCTCCTTCCCCTCTCCCCTACTTCCCTTTTTCATCCTCCTCCTCGTCTCATACCTCCTTCTCCTCCTCTTACTCTTCTTCCTCATTCTCCTCTTACCTCTTCTTCCTCCTCCTCCTCCTTCTCTTACCTCTTCCTCTTCTGCGTCCTCCTCCTCTAACCTCTTCCTCCTCCTCCTCTTCCTCCCCCTCACCTCTTCCCTTTTTTATTCTTCTTCCTCCTCCTCCTCCTCCTTTTCCTTTTTTTCTTCTCTTCCTCCTCTCCCTCTCTTACCTCTTTCTCCTTTCTTTTCCTCCTCCC
>NW_020869890.1:97500-100000 GCF_003789085.1 Penaeus vannamei
GTTTTTTTTATCTCTCTTTCTCTCTTTTCCCGTCTTCTCTTTCGTTTCTTTCTCTTTTCCATTCTTATTTTTCTTCTCTCGCGTTTCCACTGTACTCGTTCGTTTTCGTCTTCGTCTTCGTTCCCTCTTTTTATATTTTTTTCCTGCTCCGTCTCTTTCTCCTTTTCCGTTCCTCCCCTTCGAATCCTCTGCTACTCCGTCACTCTCTCTTTTCCCCTCTTCTTCTTCTCTCTCTTTTCCCTTTCTTCCCTTTCTCCCCTTATTTTCCCTTCATCTCCGTCGCCTTCTCTTCTTCCTCTCTCCTCCATTGCCCATCTCTTTTTCTCTCTCCTCCTCCGTCTTCCTCTCTTTTCCCCTTGCCCCTTATCTTTTCCATTCCCCCTTTCGCTTTCCCCTCTCTTTTTCCGATTCGCTTTTCTTTCCCCCATCTTCATCTGTATCTCCCTCTACGTTACTTTTTATTCTCCTCTTACTCTCTCCCTCACTCTATCTCCCCTTCTTCCTCCTCTTCCATTCCCTTCTTCACTTCTTCTCCCCTCCCTTTCCCCTCTCCTTCTCATAATTGTGTCTATTCCCCAGTTGTCTCTCTGCTACTTCCTTTTTTTTGCAACATAATTACTTTAGAAGCCGAGCGTGCAATGCAGGTATTACTTATATTTCTTTTCGTTGCATGTCGTATCCGTGAGATTAGACATTCAAAAATGCTTCTGGTCGACCATGCTTCATCCCGAGAAATGTGTACATATTTTTATATGTATATTATTTTTGTTATTTGTGTATTTCGTTTATGTTTTTCTTCTCCCTTTTGTTTTATTCATTTTTGTCTCTCTCTCTGTATCTTTGTATCTCTGGTCCTGTTTCTGTCTCTCTCTTTCTTTCACTCTGTCTTTTTCTTTCTCTTTCTCTTTCTTTCTCTTTCTCTCTCTCTCTCTCTCTCTCTTCTCTCTCTCTCTCTCTCTCTCTCTCTCTCTCTCTCTCTCTCTCTCTCTCTCTCTCTCTCTCTCTCTCTCTCTCTCTCTCTCTCTCTCTCTCTCGTCTCTGTCTCTGTCTTTCTTTCTATCTCTTCTATCTCTTTCCCTAATTCTACTTCCCTCCTCTCTTCTGTCTTTCTGTTGTCAGTTCTCTCTCTCTTCTCCTCTTATCTGTGTGTGTGTGTGCGTCTCTGTCTCTGTCTCAGTCTCTCTCTCTCTCTATTGGTCTACCTATTCTCTTTCTTCTCTCTCTCTCCCCCCACCTCCCCCCCCCCCCCTCTCTCTCTCTCTCTCTCTTATTCGTATTGGATGCCCACAATCCTCAGAGATACGGCAAGACCGACGAAACACCGTCCATTTTCTCTCAAGTTCGACTCTTTCCCCAAAATCTACGCATATAAACATTTCTACGAATCCGCAGCGGGGACACCTTAATTTCTTAAACAATAATCTCGCACATTTTTGGAATGCAATGGATTAGATTTCCTCGCCATAACATTTAAATGATTATCAAGAACCTCAATGACATCACAAACGTCATAAAACAGAGGCGACGTTGCCAAATCTCCCAAATGTCGTAAAACTCGTCTCCATGTCTGCCAAGATTACCGCCCGGTCCACGATTCTGCTCCGCGATCTTCTTTTTTTTTCTCGTTTTGTCTTCTTCCAGAGGGACGTCGGCGTGCCCTGGCGATAAGGTCAGATCCCCCGACCTTTCTCTAGGGGTTATGGACCTTAGCGGCTGCCGAGACTTGCTACGGACTGGCGCTCATTTCGCTTTGATCAATTCGAATTATTTATACAATGTGGTCACATGACTCCTGTCTCGCCGGCTGGGACGTTGCTGCTGGTGTCATGCCGTCGTGTCAGCGTGTGTGTGTGTGTGTTTGTGTGTGTTTATGTGTGTGTGAAGTGTTGTATGTGTGTGTGCGTGTGTGTTTATGTGTGTGCGAGTGTGTGTATGTGTGTGTTTGTGTTATGTGTGTGTGAGTGTTTTTATGTGTGTGCGTGTGTGTTTATGTGTGTGTGAGTGTTTATGTGTGTGCGTGTGTGTTTATGTGTGTGTGAGTGTTTATGTGTGTGCGTGTGTGTTTATGTGTGTGTGAGTGTTTATGTGTGTGTGCGTGTGTGTGTGTGTGTTTATGTGTGTGCGTGTGTGTTTATGTGTGTGCGTGTGTGTTTATGTGTGTGTGAGTGTTTATGTGTGTGCGTGTGTGTTTATGTGTGTTTGTGCATGTTTATATGTGTGTGTGTGTGTGTGTTTGCGTGTGTGTGTAGATGTGTGTTTTTGCGCTTGTTTGTTTATTTGCGTATGTGTTTGTGTATGCGTGTGTGCGCGTACGTGCGTGCATGTGTTCATTTTCAGTTTGAAGTATTTTAATTATTTCCTCACATTTTTTCAACCATCTAATGGCTGGCCTTTAAAAGACAAAATTGCTTTCCATTAACCTTCGCGCACACCCTCTTCCCTTTATAATTCACCCTTAGAAAGGTCATCAACCTTCGATGACCTCTTTGGTAGCTGACCT
>NW_020869890.1:105000-107500 GCF_003789085.1 Penaeus vannamei
TTATCATGACATTAATTATCATCATAATCTTTATTTCAGGGATTATAATTCTACTATACGTTTTAATCATAAGTGAACAATTTAAAATAAGTGGGAAGAAAAATATGACTACACGAATTTCTTAATCCGTAGTGAATCATCAAGTCTAATGAAAAAGAAAAATCATATACATAAACAAATCAATTCATCATAATAAGAAATCCCGTTAACAAAGAAGGCTTAGAAAAAAAAACACAATGATAATGTCACCAATAATAATAACAGCATTAATAATAACAACAATAATAATAACGGCAATAATAAAAATGATCATCACGATAAAATTAATAATAAAAAAAAAAATCCTCTGCTCCTCATTAAATCACAAAAGAACGATTAAGAGCCAAGTCAATGATCTAATTTCCTCAGTTCCCAAGCGACAGCAACGGAGCGCGGGTCATGCTTAGCGGCCTCAACTTGCCCCGAGAAGTTAGTCGCCAGCGAGAACTCCGGCTTCCAGATGCTTGTCTCTTCGGGATTTGCGCTTTTCCAGGCAATTATGGCTTTCTTGGGTCTATTGGCCTGTGCGTTGAAGGATTTTGTTATTGTTGTTGCTCTAATAGTAGTTGTAATAGTAGTCGTAGTACTTGTTGTGGCGTTCTTGGGTTTATTGGTTCGTGCGTTGAAGGATTTTTTGTTGTTTTGTTGTAATATTAGTTGTAATGGTAGTAGTAGTAGTTGTTGTTGTCGTTTGTTTAGAAAAGCAATTATGGGTTTCTTGGGTCTATTGGGTTATGCGTTGGAGCTTTTTATTGATGTTCTTGTTGTAGAAGTTGTTGTTGTAAAAGTAGTAGTCCTTGTTGCTGTTCTCTCGTTTGTTTGAAGAAGCAATTATGGATTTCATGGTCTACTGATTTTATACGTTGATTTTTGTTTTTGTTTTTGTTGTTGCTGTAGTATTAGTAGTTCTTGTTGCTGCTGTTGTTTGTTTGAAGATTTGGTATTGGCGTTTCCTTTTTGGTTATCCCGTCTCGAAATGATGTGTGGGACGTCGGATTGTTTGCGTGTATTAGAGTATTGTTATATTTATGTAAAGTCACGGAGACGGATATTTTTTTCTTGTCGGCACCGTCAGCCTCTTGTCCTTCGAAACGTACTTCTAGTATATATCAGCCCCGCAACCTTCCTGTAGGCCTTAACACAGTATGTATATGACTGTAACCTACACAATCATCGTTCTGTCCCCTTGAACTGTCTCCCCCGATAACCTACGCACAGTCGCCTATAAGGTCCGTGAACCCCTCGCCTTAACACCTCGCAGCCACCGTTTCGCCACCGGATCCCCTTGTTCCGCGACCCCAACAGCCCTCCGCGATTCCACAACGGCACCGTAAACATCGCCAGGAGAGGATTGGACCTCCCTCGCCCCGCTTTTTACGGCAGCTACATCACTCAGACGTCGTTTCGAGGTCGGAGTGTTCTCGTTGGTGTAAAGGGCGAGGCTTTTTCTCGCTCTGATTCGTATTCTCGGCGTGGCTGTGAGCGAGACTGCGTTTGTGATCTTGAAGAACATTTTTGGTGTTCCCGCGGAGTCCGTCGGCTTTTGTTTTGTTGACATCCGGGTATCAGCGGGCGATTTTTGGACCCACGCTAACCAAAAGAAAGTTCGATCAGAATGGTTGCATGTGATTTGAGATTTAACGATTATTATTCCCCTACGTTTGGTATCTGTCTGTCACGTCATCCTTGTTAGGACTATTGATGATGATGATAATGATGATTATGATGATGATGATGATAAATGATGATGATGTTGATTATGATAATAAATGATGATGATTATGATGATAATGATGTTAATGTTAATTATGATTATGGTGATGATGATGATAATGATGATGTTGATGCCGTTTCTAGCGTTGCGCAAATAAAGATCCTTAGGATCTTTATTTATCACAGATTACCTTTATTTGTTTGTACGTTTTTTCATACTAACAGACAAAAATGAATAAGACATAACCAGAATGGATATTTATTGAAGATATTCCATGCATATCGAAATCTTGGTTTGTGATTTTACTTTCCATTCTTTCATCTATTTCAAATATTTTTTCAGAAATATTACCATTTCGTTTGCATAATACGCAATGCGAATACCTCTTTACTTTTAGATTATTACAGGAAAACACCAGGAAATATTTGCGTGTTTTTCCCGTCTAAATAACGGTACACATTTCTACAATACATTTTATACGGAAATATTAAGGACATATACTGTGTGTCGAGCCGTTTCCGAAATATTTGTGCATTGGGTGAAAATATTGTTTAGACCTCACTGCTACAACGACCATATATATTTTTTATTCTTCGAAAAATGCATCCAGCTCAAAAATAAAATGATAAAAGATTATGGTACTGTATTCTCTGATTTCAGCTTCCATTGCTTTTCACCAACGGGTTTTCAGTGCGAATTTGGAAAAAGAAAAGAGTTTAGAATAAACATACCAATCGCGCATACGCA
>NW_020869890.1:125000-127500 GCF_003789085.1 Penaeus vannamei
AATGATGATCATGATCGCAATTATCACCATCATCATGATCATTATTAGTATTGATATGATTCTCAATCTCATTTATTATCTTATAACAGTAGTAATCATAATGCTAATAATGATAATACTACTAATCAAGATTACAATGATGATAACGATGACAATGATGATAATGAAAATGATAATAGTGATAATGGTAATAATAATAATAATAATAACAGTAAATATAATAACAATGATAATATCACTCAATATTACAATTATTATTATGTCTGTTATTGTTATTTCTGTTATTATTATCATTATTACTATTACTACTATTATAATTATCATTCTTCTTATTATTATTAGATCAGCTTATGCTCTGGCTGTTGGAATTGCCGTCTTTACTCCTGTTAGGCGGGTCATAACAAATGACCAAAGGATAACAGGAAATCTTTCTCTTACATCTCTAACACCTTCCTCAGGATCCTTGCAGTTTCCAACAAGGCAGTCTTTGTATAGCTCCGACATCACCCGGTACACTCAATTTTTCAGTCCATCTGTCAATTCTTTTTTTCCCACTCCCAGGGGCACCTACAACCACGGGAACAACCTACACCTTCCTCAGTTGCCACAGTCTTACAACTTCACTCCATACGTTCGGGTATTTCTCCACCTTTTCTCTTTCCTTTTCATGTACTCGTCCATCGGCTGGCACTGCAATATTCGCGATTATATAATTGTTTTCCCTTCTTATCAATAATGATAATGTCTCCTTGCTTCTATCACATTGTCGCATTGTATATTTATATCTCAGAACAATTTTGCATTTTCATTCTCTGTCGTTCCTTCTGGGCCATGTTCATATCTTTCCTTATGTTCTAATGCATTTTTCTTACACAGTTCCCAATGGATTTTCTTTGCTACGTTATCATGGCATCTCTTGTGAGTGTTTCATATTCACTTATTATGTGTTGCACACTTTCTCCTCTCTTTCCTCATTCTGCAAAGCGGAATGTTAATACTCTTATCATTGTGGTGTGTTTTACATAATTTGATCTGATCGCCTGTTCCTGTGCAGCACATAACAACACCTCCGTCTCACCCTTTAAATCCCTTCTGACTAGCCAATTCAAGGTTTTGTCCGTATCTACCATCTCCGGCATTTCCTTGATGAGTTGACCATGCATATTTTTCTCCGTGCATTTTTCTTTAAGCTCCTGAGCCTTCTGTCGTTTGAATTCACTTACTGATGGTACTTTCTGTCTCAATTGTTCCTGATGTACGAACGCACTGAATTAATTTTTTCGCAGAATTCATTACGTACAAGCCCAAGCTGTCTTCCTCACCTTTGACACAGTGTTCTATGCCGATCAGACCTCTGCCTCCTCCATGCCTTTTCAAGTACAGTCTGTCGACATCGCTCTTAAGATTAAACGAACCATACATTGTCATTGTCTTTCTTGTTCTGTCTCTTTGTTTTCATTTCACATCTTTTCCAGTCCAGGATTCCAGCCTGATATCTGAAGAGAGCTGCTGACCATGTGCTCATCGCTGTAATTTCGCTTCTACCATTCAGGTTTTAGTCTAAGAATCAGCCTGAGCCTTTTATTGTATTCCCCTATATTTTTCTCTTCCTTCTCATTTTCTTTTATCCAGTTCCATTATCCACAAATATGTGTAACCCTATTCCACCTCCTTCATTACTTCTCCATCCGGGAGTTCTATCCCCTCACATCTAGTTATTTTTCCTCTCTTCATGGTAAAAACACCACACATTCTAAGAACAAAGTCCGTCCCAATGTCCGTACTGAAGATGTGAATCGTCTTCACAATTGAATCTATCTTGTCTTCATTCTTACCAAACAACTTGAGATCATCCATGAACAGAAGGCGATTTAATTTGTGCTCTATTTTCCCCATTCATAGCATGCATTGGCTTTCCTAAGCACTAACGACATTGAAATCATACTCAATACAAACAGCAACGAGGATAAACTATCACCCTGAAATATTCCCTCTTCGCATCAACATCACCAAGGTCTTCTCCATTAGATGTTAATGAGAGCTTCCACTGCCAATATCAATATTGATATCAATATCAATATTGATATTGATACCAATCAATATCAATATTGATCAAGAATAACAAGTTCAATATTAATGATAATCACAATAAGAATATAGAGATGGTAATAAAAGCACTAACGATAGCAATAATGATACTGATATTAATAGCAACACCAGCAACAATAATTGTGATAGTGATAAGGATGATAACGATAAAGATGATGATGATGATAATGATAATAAAATAATGATAAAAACAGCAATGATAATAACAATAAAAAACAACAATAACAACACTAAGATCTAGAATGGGTAGGGGAGGAGGGTGGCAGGGGGGGTGGGGGGGGGGGTATTGTCTCGCATCCCTCTCCGAGTTATTATGGAAATCTCAGCTATGATGCATTTGGCGGGAGTTAATTATCGCGATAATGGAGTGTCGTTTTCGAGAAGGAAAGAA
>NW_020869890.1:129698-164698 GCF_003789085.1 Penaeus vannamei
TTTGCTTTCTCTCATTCACATTTGCTTTCTCTCACTCCTTCCTTTTTGCTTTCCCTTCACATCTCTCTTTCTCTTACTTTCTCTTTGTCTTTATTTCGCTTTCTTCTTTCTTCTTTATCTTTCCTTCCTCTCCTCTTTTTTTTTTCTCCTCCCCTTTTGCTTTTCTCCTCTTCCCTTTCCGCTTTCTTTTTCCTTCTATTCTTTTTGTTTTCTTTCCCTCTCTAAACCAGTTCACCAATTTTCGTTTCTTTGTCTGTCTATTCCTCATACTCTTTCTGCTTCAGTCCCTCTCTCTTTCTTCCTTTCTTGTCCTCTCTTACCAATTCTCTCTCTCCTCTCATCTCCTCGTTCTCCCTTCCCATCTTCCCTCCTTTCCTCTCCTTCCTCTCCTCCCTCTCTCGCTTCCTCCATTATCCTCCCTCTCCTCCTCTCTCTCCCATTCCCCTCCCCTCTTCCCCATTCATCCCATCCCTCTCTCCTTCTCTCTCTCCCCCCCTCCCTCCTTCCCATTCACCTCCCCCTCCCCAATCCCTCGCCTCCTCCTCCCTCCTCCTCCCTCCCCTCCATCCCTTCCTCCTTCCCTCCTAAATATGACAAAAGCAACGAAATGAAACCGACCACGCTTGAAGAGATCGAGGTTAACGCCGACGAGGAACCTGTATTCCCCGTAAATGTCAGAGGGTCCACTCGCCAACGTTGGAGAGGGGGAGAGGGGGGGTGAGGAGGAGGGAGAGGGGAGGGAGGGTGGGAGGGGAGGGAAGGAGGGGAAGAGGGGAAGGGAAGAGGGGAGGGAGTAAGGGACAGGGGTGGAGGGGAAGGAGGGAGAGGGGAGGGAGGGAGAGGGGAAGAGGGGAGAGGAGGGATGGAGGGGAGAGGGGTGGAGGGGGGAGAGCGAGGAGTGGGGACAGGGGACAGGGAGAGGGGAGAGGAGGGAGTGAGGGGACAGTGGAAGGAGAGGGGGGAGGGGAGGGAAGGAGGGAGAGGGTCAGGGGAAAGGGAAGGAAGAAGAAAGGGGGGAAGGGAAGGAGGGAGGAGAGAGGGGTGGAGAAGGTGAAGGGAGGAGGTAGGGAGAAGGGCCAGAGCGAGGGGTAAAGGGTGGAGGGAAGAAAGGGGTGGAGAGAGGGCGAAGGAAGGGCGACAAGGAGGTGATGAGAGAGGGAGGGAGAGGCTGAGGGTGTGGGAGGCAGGAGAGGTGAGGAGGAGGAGAAGAGAAAGGAAACGGAGAGGAAGGGAGGTAATGAAGGAAGAGGGAGAGAAAGAGAGAGAAATGGAGCGTCTGCGAGAGAAATGAGGGAGGGAGGGGAAAGAAGAAGGAAGGGTGAGGAGGGCGAGTAAGAGGGGGAGAGAGGGTGATCGAGAGGGAGAGGGAGAGGGAGAGGGAGAGGGAGAGGGGAGCGGACGAGAGGAGGAAGGAAGGTAAGTGTTGGGGGGGGGGGGGGGGGGGAAGGGGGTCTGAGGGCCCCTCCGAGACTGGACGCCCACACGCTGTATGCCCGATTCGGGAGGGGGAGGGGTGGGTGGGGGGAGGGTGGGCGTATTAAAGGTGGCCGAGTACACCGCCTAGCCTTGTCCTGTGAGGGGGGTGGGGAGAGGGGTAAAGGGGAGGGGGGAGGGTTTGTTTTATGGGAACTTGACGCTTTTCTGCGAGTGTTGGGTTTGTCTGTGGGCGTGTGCTTGCGTGTGGGTGTGTAGGTGCCTGTGTGTGGGTGTGTAACTGTGCTTGTATGTGTGTATGTCAATGGTGTCTGTGTGCTTGCGTGTGGGTGTGTAGGTGCCTGTGTGTGGGTGTGTAACTGTGCTTGTATGTGTGTATGTCAATGGTGTGTCTGTGTGCTTGCGTGTGGGTGTGTAGGTGCTTGTGGTGTGGGTGTGTAACTGTGCTTGTATGTGTGTATGTCAATGGGTGTGTCTGTGTCTGTGCTTGCGTGTGGGTGTGTCTATGTGCCTGTATGTGGATGTGTCTATGAGCTTGTGTGTGGGTGTGTTTATGAGCTTGTGTGTGCGTGTGTGTACGTGGATCTTGGCGCGTGTGTGGGAGTTTGTCCATGCATATATACGTTCGTGCATATGTGATTGCAAGCGCTTCTGGAATACTGATCTTTTCATTTGCTTTTTTCTCTTCTTCTCTGTCTCCTCTCTCTCTCTCTCTCTCTCTCTCTCTCTCTCTCTCTCTCTCTCTCTCTCTCTCTCTCTCTCTCTCTTCTCTCTCTCTCTCTCTCTCTCTCTTTCTTTCTTTCTCTCTCTCTTGCTTATGCATTATCACACACCCTTCCTCCACCCCCCTCCCGTCTCTGTCTACCTGTCTGTCTGTCTCACTCTCTCATTCACTAACTCACTCACTTCACTCTCTCTCTTCTCTCTCACTCACTCACATTCTGTCTCTCTCTTCCTCTTCCTCTTCCTCTCCCTCTTGATTACGCTCACTCACTCACTCATATACTCAACTTTCATCCCTCTCCCTCTCATCCCCCCTCTCTCTCACACTCACACTCACTCACTCTCTCTCTCTCTCTCTCTCTCTCTCTCTCTCTCTCTCTCTCTCTCTCTCTCTCTCTCTCTCTCTCATTCTCTCCTCCCTAGACACTCACCCCCGTTCTCTCTCTCCTCCTCCCCTCCCCCTCCCTCTCCCTCTCACTCTCTCTCATGTTCTGTGGCACTTTCTGACGCTTTGTCCACGACGCGACGACACATTGTACTTCGGCGAGACAGTATTATCGGATTTTCCGGCAAACTCGCCAGCGCAGACTCCAGCGCTTTGACATGACTTATGGCAGCCGGCAGAACCTGGCTCCACTGACTTGCATGATGACCTGGCACGCGACTTTACACTGGTACGACTGAATTACCTGGCATGACTTACCCTGACACAACTTGCATGACTGACATACCTGGCATGACTTACAATGATACGACTGACATACCTGAACTTACACTGACATACCTGGCACGATTGAATTACCTGGCATGACTTACACTGACACGACTGACATACCTGGCACGACTGAATTACCTGGCATGACTTACACTGACACGACTGACATACCTGGCATGACTTACACTGGCACGACTTACATTGACACAAATTACCTGGCACGATTTATACTGACATGACTGACATACCTGACACGACTCGCATGACTGACACCATTGACATACCTAGCACAACTCACATGACTCGCATGACTGACATACCTGGTACGAATCGCATAAATCACACGACTGACATACCTAGTATGACTCACACAACTGACACGACTGACACACCAGGCATCACTCACACGAATGACATACCTGACATGAAACACATAACTGGCACAGCTGACATGGATAGCATGACTGACATGACTCATACGACTGACACAACTAACAACTCTAACATGACTAGACACGCCCAACTGGCATGACACACAAACGACTGGCAAGACTCGACAACTTGGCAACTTTAGTTTGACACTTCAACAGAGACCTGGCATTGGGGTGGCACTCCAGCATGACCCTCAGTGCCAGCGAGAGAGGGAAACTAAACCTTAAAAAGATTCCCTCACAACGGACATCTGGCACTGGCACCCTAAACTGACCTCAGAACCTTTTTAGAAAGAAGAGGAAGAAACGGCACTTAAAGGATTCCTTGGCTTGACAGGATAGGAATCCTTGGCTTGACCTTGGCATAGATATGGCAGCCCTTCCGGTCTCCTTGGCACCGTGGCACGCTTTCCTCGGTCTCACAAGATATGGCTTCCAGTAAGGGAGAATGGAATCCTTATTTCTTTTTCTCTTCTCTATTCCCCTTTACTATGTTCTCTATTGTAATTTATTTTGAGTCTTCTGTTTATTCTCTTATCTTCCCTTTTTCTTCTTCTCTATTCCCCTTTCCTATGTTCTCTATTGTTATTTATTCTGAGTCTTCTGTCTCTCCTCTTCTCTTCTCACTTTCACTGATTCTTTCTCCTTCTCTTCTCCTCTTTACCGTTCTCTTTCCTCATTCTTAAGCTTTTCCATTTCTCTCATTTCAAATGCTCAGTTTTTCCTCTTACTCTCTCCCTCTTATTTCACATTTTCTTTTTTTTCTTTATCGATCTCATTCCCCACTCTCACTTTTGTTTTCTCCCTCTCATTCCCCATTCTCATTCATTCCCCCTACTCTTTCTCCCTCTCATTCCCCATTCGCATTCTTTCCCCCCTCTCTTTGTCCGTATTCGTCTCCTACTCTCATTCTCTCCTCTTTATCTTTCCCCATTCTGTCAGTCTCAAAATGTGTACTGTTATGGTGCCTCTTCATCATCCTTTTTTACTTGTCTTTTTTACCACTTATTATTATCATTCTTATATCACAATGTTTTCATATTCTATCATTTCTTATCATTTTATATCATCATTTCATATTCTCATCATTTCATATTCTATCATTTCCTATCATCTTTATATAATTATTATTTCATTTTCTACCATTTCTAATAATCTTATATCATTATTATTTCATATTATTTCATTTTCTACCGTTTCTTATCATTTTTATATCATGATCATTTCACATTCTATAATTTCTTATCAATATTCATGACCTTATTATCTTTATCATTGACGCTTCTGTTTCCTGACACAATGACACACGAGCGATGTTGACAAGACAAATGACATCGTTTCCGCTTAATCATCATTGCAATTATGACATCTGATTATTCAATTACCACTGCAAATCATCCAATTTCTTGCAATTATTATAATCTCTGTCATGTCATCACATCTATATTGCTCTCAACAGTAATCACTACAGAATTACTTTAATGACAACTCGACAAAAATTATACTAATTATTGTTACGAGATTCATGCAAGAAAATGATATGGTGTGTCACGATATATTACAGGGACTAAAAAATGTACAAAAACGGGAAAAAAAGGAAAGGAAAACGACAAAGAAAAATAACCAAAAAGAAAAGGAAAACGACAAAGAAAAATCAAAAGAAAAAAAACCAAGAAAACGTTGGAAGAAAATCGGGGGAAAAAAAGGTCAAGAAAACAACAATCACATCCCCCCTACCCTCCTACTCCTCCCCCTCCTCCCCTCCTCCGACCACGTCACAGTCTCACTGCATTATTAAGAACGACCTTTGCCGCGTCTCTCTCACTCTCTTCCTCTCTCTCTTTCTCTTTTTTCTTTGTATCTCTCATTCTCTCTCTCTCTCTCTCTCTCTCTCTCTCTCTTCTCTCTCCTCTCTTTCCCTTCTCTCCTCTCTCTCTCTCTCCCTCTCTTTCTCTCCCTCTCTCCTTAGATCCCCTCCCTCCCTCCCTCCCTCCCTCCCTCCCCCCCTCTCTCTCTCTCTCTCCTCTCTCTCTCTCTCTCTCATCTCTCTCTCTCTCTCTCATGGGATCCGCTCGCCGACTCCGCCCACCTTCGCCCACTGGCTGACCAGCTGGGGTTAACGACCGAATGATAATGATACAGTGATGGTGATGGGGATTTGGTGATGGTGAGGATGATGAGGTGGTAAATGATGGTGATAGCGAGGTAAAAAGTAGTGATGGTGAAGGTAGTGAGCCGGAAATTAGTGATGGTGACGAAGTAAAAATTAATGACGGTGATAGTGAAGTAGAAATGATGGTGGTGATAGTGAGGTAGAAAATGGTGGTGAAAGTAAAATATTAAGTGATGGTGAAAACTGTGAGGTAGCAAATATGGTAAGGATAGTAAGGTAGAAATTGGTGTTTAGAGTGAGACAGAAAATCGTGATGGTGAGGATAGTGAGGAAGAAAATTATGGTGAGGATAGTGAGGTACAAATAGGTGGTGAAAGTGAAATAATAAGTGATGATGAAGATAGTGAGGCAGAAAATGTGGTAAGAATAGTAAGGTAGAAATTGACGGTGAGAGTGAGGCAAAAAGTGGTGATAGTGAGGTAGAAAATGATGGTGAGGATAGTGAGGTAGAAATTGATGGTGAAAGTGTGATAGCAAGTGGTGATAGTGAGGTAATAACGGCCCATTCAGACGAGGCGTTTGGCTGTTGGCGTGATAGTGCATGTTCAAGCTACGTTTGATGGTGTGAAGAGACAGATTTCGATGATGATAATGATATAATGATGATAATGATAATAACAACAATAATATGATCAATTTATAATAACAATGATAATGATGATGAGGTTGATGATGATGATGATGACAATGATGATGATAACAATGTTTATGATGACAATGACAATGATAACAATAATAATGACGAACAATAATAATAACAACAAAAACAATAATAATAATAATAACCCTAAAATAAAGAAAAACTAAAATACCTAATTACAGCAACACGGTTACAGGAAGAACACCTGACAAACACAAACAAAGACAAAACATCACCCAACACTACACTACCCCCCCCCAACATTCCATCCCATCCTGAAACACCCAAGCAAACGCCCCACGCCCTCACGTCCACGACCCACTCCCCTCCCCGCCGGCCCCCGCCCAAATCCCCACACACAGCGCCTCCCTCTTACGCAGGATCTGATCTCTGACGCTACACTATCCCCAGGACATCCTCCGGGGCTCCTGTCGCCGGGATTGATGGATTACGAGGATATCGCGGGGGACATCCGGCCGCCCTCGCCGCGCTGGGAAGTTTGTGCTTCCCCTTCTCCTTCCTCCTCCTTCCTTCTCTCTTCTTCTTTCTCCTTTCCTCGTCTCCTTCCTTCTCTCTTTTTTTCCTCCTCCTCCTCCTTCTCTCTTTTTTCCTCCTTCCTTCTCTCTTCTTCTCTTCCTTCTCTCTTCTTCTTCCTCCTCCTTCTTCTCTCTTCTTCTTCCTCCTCCTTCCTTCTCTCTTCTTCTTCCTCCTCTTCCTTCCTTCTCTTTTCCTCCTCCTCCTTCCTTTCTCTGTTCTTGTTCCTTCCTTTCCTACTCCCACTCCCTCCACTTTCACTCCCACTACCTCTCTCTCTCTCCTTCCAATTATTCCCATCTTCCCTCTCCCCCTTTCGCCCTCACTCTCAGGATAACCTCTCCCTTCCTCCTTCTCTATGTATCTATGTTTGTTCGCTGATATGAATAATACACGTATCTATATCTATATCTATATTATATATATATATATATATATACATATATGCATGCGTGCGTGTGTGTGTGTGTATGTTGTGTGTGTGTGTGTGTGTGTGTGTGTGTGTGTGTGTGTGTGTGTGTGTGTGTGTGTGTGTGTGTGTGTGTGTGTGTGTGTGTGTGTGTGTGTGTGTGTGTGTGTGTGTGTGTGTGTGTGTGTGTGTGTGTGTGTGTGTGTGTGTGTGTGTGTGTGTGTGTGTGTGTGTGTGTGTGTGTGTGTGGTGTGTGTGTGTGTGTGTGTGTGTTTGTGTGTGTTTGTGTGTGTGTGTTGTGTGTGTGTGTGTGTGTGTGTGTGTGTGTATGTGTATGTGTGTGTGTGTGTGTGTGTGTGTATGTGTATGTGTGTATGTGTGTGTGGTGTGTGTGTGTGTGTGTGTGTGTGTGTATGTGTGTGTGTATGTGCGCACGTGTGCGTGTGCGCGTGCGCGTGCGTGTACGTGTGTGCGTACGTGTACGTACATGGCATATCTGTACATGTGCGTGCGTGCGCGACCCTCTTCACGACACAGCCTGCTTTAAAGCCCCACACCATACACACACCGTTAATCATCCAACTATTTATCCCAGCCGAAAACTTCTTCCCTGCGCCAGATTCCGCGCCAGGATAAGAGGTCAGATATTTATTGCATAACTTCCCGAAGTGCCGATAAAGTGTCTCCGCTGCTGCTGGCGGCGCTGCGGCGGAGTTGGCTCGGGGCTGCAGGTGCTTGCTCTCGTGCTCCTGCTGCCGGACGACAGAAAGCGCGAAGGCAGGCGACCTCAGTGGTGTGTTGTTTTGTTGCTCTTTGAGGTTATGAAGCAGCGGGTTCGAAACATCACCGGTCGACGGCGCATTTAGATATAGGCCTACCTTATTTACGGGAAAGGCTAGATCAGTTAGTAACTCGAGGTGTCATCATGGCGTCTGTTTTGATGATTGTTCAATGAAAATATAACCATTAAAATAATTATTTTCCATCCTTTTTGAAAATTGAAGACCAAAATTATCGACCATATTCACTTTTTTTTTTTTTTTTTTTTTTTTTTATAGAATCAAACGCCCTGACACCTCCTCGAGTTACTGATCTAGACTTCCCCCTTTAT
This sequence comes from Penaeus vannamei, assembly GCF_003789085.1. NCBI lineage: Eukaryota > Metazoa > Arthropoda > Malacostraca > Decapoda > Penaeidae > Penaeus > Penaeus vannamei. Next base: position 137,869 of record NW_020869890.1, read on the forward strand.
TTATGAGATATAGGCCTATCTTACTCTTCGGTATGAACTGCACATTTAGCCTACGTGAACCCCTATGAATGGAATGTGAATATTACGATATGTGATACATCCTTGTTATATATCCAGTCATTTACTTCATTTTTTAAATACTTAAAATTAATAAAAGAAAAAAACGCGGGTTTATTTACGATATATCGTCGTTGTTATCACAAACGGGCGAATGTGCATTTATTGGGATAATACCTCCAAGTATTTAATCAGTGGGATTTGAAAACACAAAATAGAATACAGTAAACCATAATAATAATAATAATAATAATAATAATAATAATAATAATAATAATAATAATAATAATAATAATAATAATAATAATAATAACAACAATAATAATAATAATAATATAAGCAAGAGAGGGCATCTAAAAATGGGTAAATTTTTCAGAGGGAATTTACTAGAAAAAGGAAAGCGCCCACGATATGATGTATCCATGTTATATACTAATTCACTTCATTGGCGTTTTAAAGTTAAAGCAATACAAAATCATACGTGTTTTAGCGATGTATGATGCATCCTTGTTCTATATCCATTCATTTACTTGAAATTCTAAATACATAATTAATAATAAAAAGAAAAACATACGAGGGTTTATTTACGATATGTGATGTATCCTCTCTACGCATCTAATCATTTACTCGAAATTTAAATACTTCAGACAAAAAAAAAAAAAAAAAATCTTGAGTGTATTTACGATCTATGATACATCCTTTTCATATATAAATTCACTTCACTGAAATTTTAAATACTTTGGGTATTAAAAAAAAATCTATTTACAATACATGATTCATCCTTGCTACAAATCCATTCATTTACTTTAAATTTTAAATACGTCAGGTTATGGTAGAAGAGAGAGAAAAAAAACATTTATGAATCATTCTTAGCACGATAAAGAATAATATACGTAAATAATTCAAAGCATAATAAAAAATATTGCACACAAATAATTCAAAGCGTAATAAAGAATAGTATACTTAAACTATTAAAAATATATCGGGACTGATAGTATAAATACGGTAAGAGAGGAAAAGACCCATTCATAAATCATTCTTTGCACGATAAAGAATATCATAATAGAAAATCCAAAGCATGATAAAAAAGTATTGTGCATAAATCATTAAAGGAGCAATAGAGAATGCTAAACGTTATCTATTAAAAATAAAAAACAAAAAATAAAAATGTACGGAAATCATCCAAAAATAAAAGAATATTGTACATAGTCCTTAAAAAAAAAAACAAAAAACAAATTCAGAATCTAAGAATACAACAAAAGTGATATTCTTGAGAACGACAAAACAAAAAGGCCAAGGAAATCACACGAAGCCCAAGCCGCGGTCGGAGCACCAAATGGGACGCGAGAGGCATGTTTGACACCCGCGTCGTAAAATACTTCTCCGTCTCTGTTGCCGAAGAAACGGACGATTCCTCTCCAGGTACGGTGTTTGGTTGTTGCTTTCCTCGTAATACGGTGTTTGTTGCTTTCCTAGTAATACGGTGTTTGGTTGTTGCTTTCCTCGCAATACGGTGTTTGTTCTGCTGCAAATGGCTTGTTTGTCTGATGCTTTCTCTCTAAGTAGTGTGTTTGATGATTTCCTCGTAATACAGTGCAGTGTGTTTGCTCTGCTCTAAATGGTGTGTTTGATGATTTTCTCTTAATAATGGGTTTGTTTGATGCTTTCCAGGGAAGGCTTCGAATAGATGCTTTCCTCCCTCCCTCCCTCCTTCCTTCCTTCCTTCCTTCCTTCCTTCCTTCCTTCCTTCCTCCTCCCTCCTTCCCTCCTCCTTCCTCCCTCCTTCCCTCCCTCCTTCTCCTCCTTCCTCCCTCCTTCCCTCCCCTCTCCCCCTCCCCCCTCCCCCTCCCCCTCCCCCTCCTCTCTCCCTCTCCCTCTCCCTCTCCCTCTCGCTCTCCCTCTCGCGTGTGTGAGAGTGTGTGTATGTATGTACGCAGGCATACACGTATATACGTATGTATGGCACATATATATCGTTTATCATATGCCAAACCAGCCGACCTTGCGACTACCAGTAATTTTGCCTTGCGTTCATCCATATTCTTTCTAACTAAAGACTGAGGTAAATATGCTATAGAGCTTAGCAACGAGACTTATTCAACTTAGTCGCGGAAAGTGAAAAATGTCTGTTTACGTCGCTTACATATACGTCTTTGGGACACTTCCGCTGACCCTGAGATGACTGGCCTTTTAAGACGCTGCCCGGGCGATTTTTCCTTTTATTGTAGTTGTGTTGATATGTGTATTTAATTTTTTTCTGTCTATATGTTAAAAGGAGTTATTATGTTTGTATGTTTGTTTGTTCGTTATAGCCTGTTGTTTTTCTGTCTTCCTGGTTTGATATTTTTGTCTGTGTACATGTTTGTCTGTTTTTTTCTCTTCTTTCTCTCTTCTCTCTCTCTCTCTCTCTCTCTCTCTCTCTCTCTTCTCTCTCTCTCTCTCTCTCTCTCTCTCTCTCTCTCTCTCTCTCTCTCTCTCTGCATCTCTGTCTCAGTTAGTCAATCAGTCTGCCTCTGTGTGTCTGTCTCTGCCTGCCTGTCTGTCTGTCTGTCTGTCCTTCTCTGCTTGCCTGTTTCCCTCCCTCGTTTTCTCATTTACTCCTGCTCTTTCACCCTCTAACCCAGACCCCAGGGTCATTATCTGCAATCTCTTATTTTCTCCCTCCCATCTCCTTTTTTATTTTTCATTTTTTTTATCCTTAATAACCCCGCGTGCTATCCTCCACCATTATCAGAGCCAGGCGCATGTCTGGTCCCGTTCATACGTACGTAAATTCAATCTCAGTCGTGCCCTTCCCCTCCCCCCCCTACCCTTCTCCTTCCCTTCCATTTCCTTTCTACTATCCCCTTTTCTTTCTTCCTTTCCCTTCCTCCATCCTCTTACCCCTTCATTCCACCCTTCCCAATTCTTCCCTCCCCTTTATATCCTTATTTCTACGCTTTCCTCCCTCCTCCTTCTCCCTTCCTTCATTTCATCTTATCCTTACCCTCTCCTCCCTCCCTTTATCCCCTTCTCCTTCTCCTCTCCTCCCGCCCCTTACCCATACCTTCCCTCTCCCTTATGCCTTTATCCTTACCTCTCCTCCCTCCCCTTATCCTTACCCTTTCCTCCCTCCCCCTTTTCGCTTCCTTCATTTCCCCTTCCCCTTATTCTTACCCTCTTCTTATCCCATCTCCCTCCTCCCTTCTTTCTCCCCTCCTCCATCTTCCCCCCCTCCCCCATCCTCCATCCTCCTTCCCCCTGTCCCTCCTCCCCTTCCCCTCCTCCCCTCCATCCCCCTTCCCATCCCTCCACCCTCCTCCATCCTCCATCCTCCTTCCCCCCCCTCCCTTCCCCATCCCCCTTCCCTCCTCCATCCTCCATCCCCCTTCCCTCCCTCCACCCTCCTCCTTCCCCCTCCCCCTCCCCCCTCTCGCAATCACGGAGGCGGCCACACTTCGACCCTTCGGCCCCTCAACCCTCGGCCCTTGCATGCTCATAATGATGGAGTTCATTTAGGGCCGAACGGAGGAGGATCGAGGTCACAGCACTGCATGGCGAGGGGAGGGGAGGGGAGGGGAAGGGAGGGGAGGGGAGGGGAGGGGAGGGGAAGGAGTGGAGGGGAGGGGAGGGGGAGGGGAGGGGAGGAGGGGAATGAGGGAAGGGAAAATAAGGGACAGCAAGGTGAGGGGAGGGAAGGGGGAGGAGGGAGGAGAGGGGAGGGTAGGGAAGGAGGGGAAAGAAGGGAGAGCGCAGGTGAGGGTAGGGAAGGAGGGGAAGGAGGGAAGGGGAAAAAGAGACAGGGAAGGTGTGGATTGGGAAGGAGGGGAAGGGAAGATGGGGACAGGGAAGGAGGAGTCAAGGAAGGGGTGGGATAAGGAGGGGAGGGAGCGGGGTGGGGTGTATAAACGGGGGTGAATGGCGAGGGTTGACAGGATAGGGAGGGAGCCAATGGGGAGGCAAAAGGTAGGTGGAGTAGGAAACGAGGGAAGGAGGAGGGAGGAGGAGGAGACGGGAGGGGAAAAGAGGGAGAAAAGAGGGAGATAGCGAGAAGATGGAAGAAGGAAAAGAAGGGGGAAACAGAGGGTGATGATTCAGGGAGAAAAGAGGAAGATAGAGAGAAGGTGGAATAAGGAAATAAGGGGGAAGCAGACGGAGGTGATAAAGAGAGGAAAGGGAGACAGGGAAGTGGAGGATCGTAAGGGCAGGGAAACGAAGTGGGCTAAGGGAGGGAAGGGAAGAAGAGAGGCGGCGAAGGACAGGGAGAAGCAAGGCAGGAGCCGTCGATCCTGCCAATTTCCTCGGCATTATCAGTGTTTCACGCCACCATATTTTCTCTCCTTCTCTCCCTTTCTCCCTTTGAGTCCCAGCCCTCTTCTCTCCTTCTCTCCCTTTCTCCTTCCTCTTGAGTCCCAGCCTCTTCTCTCTTCTCCCCCCCTCTCCCTCCCTCTCTCCTTTCTCCCTTTGAGTCCCAGCCCTCTTCCCTCCCTCCCCTCCTCTCTCCCTTTCTCCCTTTGAGCCCCATCCCTCTTCCCTCCCTCTCTCCCTTCTCTCCCTTTCTCCCTCTAAGCCCCCGCCCCCCAAAGTTCTTCCGCAGATGATGAAAACGACAGACTCGGGGCTTGAGACTTCCTTGCAAAATATGTATGAGGTTTACGTGGGTTGGACTGCGAGGGGCGCCCGGGGTTCTCGCGTGAAGGATGGGGCTTCAGGACCTGACTGTGTAAGTAGGGGCGTGGGAGGCCAAAGGAGGAGAGGGGAGGGGAGGGGAGGGAGGGAGGGGAGGAGAGGAGAGGAGAGGAGAGGAGAGGAGAGGAGAGGAGAGGAGAGGAGAGGAGAGGAGAGGAGAGGAGAGGGGAGGGGAGGGGAGGGGAAGGGAGGAGAGAGGGGAGGGGGGAGGAGAGGGGAGGGGGGAGGAGAGGGGAGGGGAGGGGAGAGGGGAGGGGAGGGAGGAGAGGGGAGGAGGGAGGAGAGGGGGAGGAGAGGGAGGAGGGGAGGGGGAGGGGGGGGAGGGGAGGAGAGGGGAGGGGAGAAGGGGAGGGAGGGAGAGGGGAGGGAGAGGAGAGGGAGGCGAGGAGAGGGGAGGCGGAGGAGGAGAGAAGGGGAGGGAGGAGGGGAGGGAGGGGGTGGGGGGGGTGAAGGGGGGGGGAGGGGAGGGGAGAGGGGAGGGGAGGAGAAGGGAAGAGGAGGGGAGGAGGGGAGGAGAGAGGAGAAGGGGCGAGGAGAAGGGGAGGAAGGAGAGAGAGGGAGAGGGAGCGAGGTGGAGGGGAGGGGAGGGGAGGAGAGGAGAGGAGAGGAAAAGAGGAGAGGCGAAGGCGAGGAGAGGAGGGGAGAGGAGAGAAGCGAGAGAGGAGAGGCAGGAGAGAAGAGAGGAAAGGAGAAGACTGGAGAAGCGAGGGGAGGCAAGGAGAGGAGAGGGGAGGCGAGGAGGAAAGAAGCGAGGGGAGACGAAGGGAGAAGGGCGTTGCGATCCCTTCGACGCCTCTCCTCCTTCGAATTCGATTTCGTTTTTCTCTTTCGTTTCTTTCCTCTCCTCCCTTCGAATGCCCTCTGTCCTTCCCCAATCTTCCTTTTTTTCTCTTTTTCCTCTCTCTCTTTTCCTTCTTCCTCCCTGTATTCTCCCGTCTTTCACTTTTCTTTCTCCTCAGCCATTTCTCCCTCTTCCACCCTTTCTTCGTCTCCCTTTCTCCTTTATTCCTCTTTCTTTCCTCCCTCCTCAATCCTACTTCCTCCTTCCTTTTTCCTCCTCTATTCCTCTATTCTCTCCTTCCTTCCTCCTTCCATTTTCTCTATTTATCCCTCTTTCCTCCGTCCATTTTCCCTTCTTCCTCCTTCCCTTCGCTCTCCTTTATCCCTCCTCCTTCCTTCTACCTCCCCTTTACCCCTCCTCCTTCCTCCTTTATTTCCTCCTCCTTCCTTTTCCTCCTCATCCTTCCCTCCTCCCTCCTCCTTCCTCCTTTATCCCTCCTCCCTCCTTCCTCCTCCCCTCCGCACTCCCTCATCTTCCTCTCCTTCTCCCACCGAGTATTGATTCCTACCACGTGTTGAGGCGGCGGATCTCAGCACGTCTTGGTTACACACAAACACGAGGCTCATAGGAACGGCGGTCACTCCGAACCTTGCAAAATCTCCATGACAAAATAATATTTGCAACTATGTAAATTAAATGGAAATCTAAAATAATATTTGCAACTATGTAAAATAAAATGAAAATCTACTTGCCAAAACAATTGCAACTATGCAAAATAAAATGAAAATCTACATGCAACTATGTAAAATAAAATGAAAATCTACTTGCAACTATGTAAAATAAAATGAAAATCTTACTTGCAACTATGTAAAATAAAATGAAAATCTACTTGCAACAAAATAAAATGAAATCTACTTGCAACTATGTAAAATAAAATGAAAATCTACTTGCAACTATGTAAAATAAAATGAAAATCTACTTGCAACTATGTAAAATAAAATGAAAATCTACTTGCAACTATGTAAAATAAAATGAAATCTACTTGCAACTATGTAAAATAAAATGAAAATCTACTTGCAACTATGTAAAATAAAATGAAAATCTACTTGCAACTATGTAAAATAAAATGGAAATCTACTTGCAACTATGTAAAATAAAATGAAAATCTACTTGCCAAAATAATATTTGCAACTATGTAAAATAAAATGAAAATCTACATGCAACTTTGTAAAATAAAATGAAAATCTACATGCAACTATGTAAAATAAAATGAAAATCTACTTGCCAAAACAATATTTGCAACTAGGTAAAATAAAATTAAAATCTACTCGCCAAAACAATTGTAACTATGTAAAATAAAATGAAAATCTCCATGCCAAAACAATATTTGTAACTATGTAAGATAAAATGAAAATCTACTTGCCAAAACAATATTTCCAACTATGTAAAATAAAATTAAAATCATGCCAAAGCAATATTTGCAACAATGTAAAGAAATGTTTGCAACAAAATAATTAATATGCTTGCGCCAGAAAGTATACAAGAAGTTTACACAGGAGTATAAAGTAGGTTTGTTAAACTTATCTTAATAAAATAAAAGATACGATTGCAATAAAATAGAACTGTGCATGCGAATACATTCTGCTGACAACAACAAAACATGTTTACAACACACCAAAACATATGACACTTTTTTTTGCAACTAAACATCCGCTTGTAACAAAATAAAATAATATTTTTTCATGTCTACTTGCAAAAAATGAATAAAAAGCACATGCCCTCAAAAAATATCTTACATGAAAAAATAACAAATAACAAAGTAAAAATACAGTAAATAGCAAAAAAAACTTTTTTTTTCATGTCTGCTTGCAAAAAAATAAAAATAAAATAAAATAAATAAATAAAAAGCACATGCTCACCAGAATAATAAGAAAAAATCCTACATAAAATAACACCTTAACAAATAACAAAGTAAAACAATCAAGTAAATAACAAAGTAAAAGACAAATATATTTTAGCATATCTTCTTGCAAAAAATAAGTAAATAAATAAAAAGCACATACTCACAAGATTTTTCAAAAAAATACATAAAATAACACCTTGCATAATACCAAAATCACGGATCTTTTCAGCGGTTGCGAAAAAAAGCGAAAAAGAGAGTGAACTTGACCTCAAAATAGAGTCATGTCCATCACAAGAGAGCTGTTATTATCTATTCGATACAGGTGATGGCCTCGTGCTCATTATCCTTTATTAATTACTTGTGTCAGGTAACAGACGCCGTTACTTCGTTCGGTTAATTATAAGCCAGGCGACACGTGTGAGCGAATCAGGGAGGGAGGGAAGGAGGAAGGCGCCGGGGGAAGGAAGGGGAGAATGAGGGAGGGAAGGGGAGAATGAGGGAGACAGTGAGGGAGAGAATGATGAAGTTGAAGGGGAGAATGTCAGGTCCCTGGAAACTACCCTCTATCCCTGAAACTATCTACTCTTACTCTTACTCTATCACTTATGATATACTTATGTGCAAACGACTTACTTATTTACTCACATCATTTAAGTTATGTATCACAGCGACTATGAGAGAAGATAAACCCGTGTTTCAGTCCCTGCACAAAACGAGTGAATAGTGAATAGTGAAGTTTGAAACGTTCTCGCCTAACAAAATTACATACACTACTACTGAAATATGCATTGTTGACATTTCGATAACGTGACCAATTTTACATCACAGTTATATACACGACCACCTGACCATTCAGGATGTGTTGACCTTACCCAGGATTAGTGCTCGAGAAACTAGTTTTTAATCATGGTTTTCGTTCAAAAAAGAAACTGAAGACCTCGAACAGTTACTCAAACCTTGGAGGTGGAGGAGGGACGAGGAAGGAGGAGGGGAGGAGAGGAGGAGGGGGAGGGGGAGGAGGAGGAGGAGGAGGGGGAGGAGGAGGGGGAGAAGGAGGGGGAAGGAGGAGGGAGGAGGAGGGGAGGAGGAGGGAGGGAAGGGGGAGGGAGGGAGGAGGGGGGAGGAGGAGGAGGGGGGAGGGAGGGAGGAGGAGGAGGAGGAAGAGGATGAGGGTGAGGGGGGGGAGGGGGAAAGAGGAGAGGGGGGAGGAGGAGGAGAAGGGAGAAGGAAGAAGAGAAAAAGAAGAAGAAGAAGAAGGAGCAGAAGAGAAGCAGAAGAAGAAGAAAGAAAAAGAAGAAGAAGAAACATACACCAAGTCCTACACCTCATTATCCCACTCATTCAACTGCACTCCCCTGCAACAAGACCCCGACTCATTATTCCCTACCCTCTCATCGACAAGGAAGTGCGAGTTCTCCAGCTCACCTCATGCATCACACTCGATCACAGGATTATCGACCCTCATTCATGAATCGCAGTCACTCACACCTTCAAAATACACACAATTCGAGGACTATCGACCCTTCATGCAATCACTCACTCACACCTTCAAAATACACACAATTCGAGGATTATCGACCCTCATTCATGAATCATACTCACTCACTCACTCACACCTTCAAAATACACACAATCCGAGGATTATCGACCCTCATTCATGAATCATACTCACTCACTCACTCACACCTTCAAAATACACACAATTCGAGGATTATCGACCCTCATTCATGAATCATACTCACTCACTCCTCTCTCACCCTTGAAGATAACACACAATCCGAGGATTATCGATACACACCGATTATCATTCATGAAATCATCACTCTCACTCACTCACTCACACCTTCAAAATACACACAATTCGAGGATTGTCAACCCTCATTCATGAATCGCAGTCATTCACTCACACTTTCGAGACAACACACAATCCGTCTCTACTCTCGATGCTATCATCTTCAAAAATCCATCTCTTATCGCAATGGAATTACATGGAAGACAGAGGACGCGCTGAGGTCTGGGCCAGCTACAGCCACCATACCATTTCCCTAAGAGGAGCGACTCTACCATTACGCTGCCTTCTGTATCAGCTGTTGGGAGCTCGTGTGCGGTGAACCTGAGACCCTCGGTTAATTGGCGCTTGAAGACTCGGGTTTAACGTGTGTTGTGACGTCTATTTAGAGAGAAATGTGGATTTCAGCGAGAGAGGGAGGGAGAAAGGAAGAGGGAGACGGAAGAGAAGAGGGTCGAAGAGAGGGTCAGAGAAAGGAGGGTCAGGAGAGAAGGTCAGAGAGAGGGGAGACGAGAGACGGAGAGAGAGAGAGCAGAAGACCAGAGAAGAGAGACAGCGACCGACGAGAGGGACAGGCGCCGACCAGCCGCGTGAGCAGGAGGAGGGAGGCAGACGAGACAGAGAGACGGGATGAACCCGGGCACGAGAGGCGGGGACGGAGGAGAGGAGCGATAGAGGACGAGAGAACGAGACCAGAGCGATGACGAGACGTGCAGAGAGTAAGAGAGGAGAGGACGAGCGAGAGGACGGAAGACGACACGAGACGAGAGAGCACAGGAGAGAGGACCGAGACCCGAGTGAGTCGAGGAGAAGAGCCCGAAATGAGGACGAGAGAGATGAGGAGAGATTCAGAATGAGACGGCGACAGTGGAGAGAGATTAGAGAGGAGCTCTGAAGGAGAGCAGAGAGGAAGGAGGAGAGAGGAGGAGAGAACGAGACATAAGACTAGGAGAAAAAGATGAGAGAGAGAGAGAGACGGACGACGAAGAAAGAGGAGAGAGGAGCACGAGACCGAGAGAGAGAGAGAGAGAGACACGAGATACGAGAGGAGAGAGACGAGACGGGAGGGAGATAGAACGAGACGAGATTAAAAAGAAGAGAGAGAAGAGAGAGAGAGATAAAGAGAGAGAAGGAGATAGGAGAGACAAAGCGAGACGGGAGGACGAGAGAGAGAGAGAGAGAGGAGGGGAGAGAGAAGAGAGACGAGAGAGAGGGAAACGGAGGGACGGTGCACGAGTAGGCAGCGCGAGGAGAGGCGCGAGGGGAGGGGGGAGAGGAGAGAGGCGAGAGACATCCAGGGGGCCCGAGGAGCGGAGGAGGAGGCAGCTGACGGCGGAGACGAGCGAGAAGGGCGGGACCGGGAGAGGACAGCCCACCGGGAGAGGACGAGGAGAAGAGAGGAGAGAGATAAAGCACGACAGAGAGGAGCCTACGAGAGGAATTAAAGAGACCCCAGAAGAGGAGAGATAAAGAACCAGAGAGAGACAGAGATTAACAAGAGGACAGAGAGAGAGATAAAAGAAGACAGAGAGAGGATTTTAAAGAGACAGAGAGGAGAGATAAAAGACAGAGAAAAAACACAGGACACAGAGAAATCGGCCCAAAACAGAACAGAATATGAGATAAAAAAAACAAGCAATCCCCTCCCAACCACACCCCTCTCCACCCTCCCCCACATCCAACCACAAAGCAACCAACACACAACACACCACACACACACACACACACACACACACACACACACACACACAACACACACCACACAGACACACACACACACACACACACACCACCACACAACACAACACAAACACAAACCACAACCACAAACAACAAACACACACACCCCACCACACACACACACACACACGCAACAAATCTCCCCCAAAACACCGCACAGATACCCACACGTCTTAGCAGCTCAGGCATTCGACAGCGCCACTTTAAAACCTTATGTAAATAATAGGCATTCCCAAACAACAACCAAAATTAGGTATCACCGTTTGTGGGGGCGGCGGTCTCTAGTTCAGAAAGGCCTTGGCAATTGACATCCAGCAGCACCGCAAGGGTGAATGAAGAGAGAGAGGCCCGAACGGGCCAGGTCCTGGACTGGGGCGGCAGCGTCGCGCGCCGGCCACGGACGGGCGTAGGCCGGAAAAAAAAAGCGAGGAAACCCCACGACGGAGGGGCCGGCCGGAACCTCGGCGGCACGGGGGGCGGGCCCCTCGGAAGTGGCCCCGCGCTCTCACGCCGTGGGCCTCGGGGCGCCCCCCGCGGGTGTGGGGCGAGAGAGAGAGATTACCAGATTGATTCGGAGAAACCCGAGGAGGCGATGAGGGCAGGAGCGAACGGACCAGACGCGAGAGACAGCACGAGAGCCGCGAGACCCCGGAGACGAGAGGAGGACCCGAATCGAAGGACAGAGAGAGAGAGAGAGAGTAAGAGAGAGAGAGAGAGAGAGACGAGAGACGAGAGAAGAGAGGAGAGAGAGAGGAGGAGAGAGAGGGAGGGAGGGAGGAGAGGGAGGGAGGGAGGATGGGGAGGGGAAGGGAGGAGGGAGGGAGGGAGAGAGAGAGTGGAGAGAGTGAGAGAGGGGAAGAGAGAGGGGAAGAGAGAGAGAGAGAGAGAGAGAGAGAGAGAGAGAGAGAGAGAGAGAGAGAGAGAAGAGAGAGAGAGAGAGAGAGAGAGAGAGAGAGAGAGAGAGAGAGAGAGAGAGAGAGAGAGAGAGAGAGAGAGAGTAAGTGAGAGAGATGCGGGTCTGACACAGGTGACGAAATCACTTTACCAGATGGTCGAGCTGGTGATGCTGCCGATGATGCTGCCTTTCCTCTCTTTTCTTCTTTTCTGTGTTTCTATCTTTCTCTGTCTCTTTTTGTTTGTTTGTTCATACGTTTGTTTGCCTGTGTGTATTTCTATATGTCTTTGTTTACCGCACTCTCTCTTCTTTCATTCTTTTCATTCTCACATTTTTTTTCTTTCTCTCATTCTCTCTATTTATCTCTTTCTCTCACTCACACACTCACACCCTCTCACTTTCACTCTCACTCACTCACACCCTCACACTCATTCTCACTCACACCCTTACCCTCATTCTCACTCACACCCTCACCCTCACAATCACACCCTTACCTTCATCCTCACTCATACTCTCCCTCTCACGCTGCCTTTTCTTTCCCTCCGCTTTCACTCTCGTTCTTTCTCTCTTTCCTTGTTATTTAAGACTACAATTAGAATTAATTTCCACTCAACCTTGAACTGCATTACCATAATATCATCTTAATATTCCTTGCACCGGCGCCTTTATATTCACTCTCCCTCGTATCTCATATTCCGTTCACGTGATTTTGACCCTTAAACACTACTTAAAATTCGATTCTTGCTCAGAGCTCAACTTTCCGCTGTACTCTCAACTTCCGACGGAATAAATTGGCGCAGAGTTGTCGAATTCGGTGGCTTCTTTGTTGAACATTTTGATAAAAAAAAGAAAAGAAAAATAGTCTTTCAAAAATCGAAAATTGTTTGTTTATACTTCGGTCTCTTTTTTATTGGTGTTTCTCGGTCGGTTTCTTGTTATTCGCTCTCTCACTCTCACTCTCACTTTCACTCTCTCGCTCTCACTCTCACTTTCACTCTCTCGCTCTCAATCTCACTTTCACTCTCTCGCTCTCACTTTCACTTTCACTCTCTCGCTCTCACTTTCACTCTTCTTTTCACTCTCTTTCTCTCATTCTCTCGCTCGTTCTCGCTCTCACTTTCCCTTTTCCTTCCTTCCTCTCACCCTCTCATTTAATTATCAACGGTAGCGATCCCTATCACTATGAATTATCATATTTTCGCACTTACTTCATGCTTTATCAATCATTACACTTGCCGACTCAGATTCTCCCCGTCGGTACATGCAAAACACCTGTCGAGCAGTAAGTTGATTTTTAACCCTTTTTTAAGTCTTTTGTTCTTTATAGGATCTTCCGCGCTTTGATAAATCTATTTGATCTGTCTGTTGTGTATATAATTATGGCTTAAAGGTTTGTATTAAGGTGAATATTCTCATGTCCTCTCGCCTAATTCTCTCTCCTCCGTCTCCTCCCTTTCATCCTCTCTCTTTCCGCCTCCATTCCCCATCGCCCTCTCTTCCTAGATCTCCCTCCCCTCTCCCTACCCTAGCTTTCCCCTCCATTTCCACTCACTCCATCTCCCTCTTTCTCTCCCTCTCCTACTACCTTCCACCCCCCCCCTATTTCAGCTCTCCTTTCTACTCTCACTAACACTCTCTCCCTCTCCTACTTCCCCTCTCTCACTTTCCATCTTCCTCTCCCACTCCCTCTGTCCCTCTCTTACCTCCTCTTCCTCCCATCCCAGCTCTCCTTTTTACTCCCATTAATTCCCCTCTCCTTCTCCTACTTTTCATCTCCCTCTCCCTCTTACTCTCCTACTTTTCATCTCCCTCTCCCTCTTACTCTCCTACTTTCCACTTCCCACTCCTTCTCCCACCTCTCCCTTCTATCCTTCTTCCACTTCCCCTCTCCCTCTCCCTCTTCTACTTTCCATCTTCCAATCCTTCTCCCCTTCTCCCTTCTATCCATCTCCCTCTCTCTCTCCCACTTTCCATCTCCCTCTCCCACGCTTACTTTCCACCTCCCTCTCCCTCTCCACTTTCCATCTCCCCTCCTTCCCCTCTCTCTCCTCTCCACTTTCCTCTCCCTCTCCCTCTCCTAATTTCCTTCCCTCTCCCTTCCTTCTCCCCCTCTCCCTCTCCCTCTCCTACTTTCCACCTCCCACCTCTCCCTCTCCCTCCTCTCCCTTCGACGATATATATTAATTGCCTCCCGCGACGCCCGCACCATCGCACTTATTGACGGCGGTTGTTGAGGCGAGGGGCGGGGTGGTGTTTGCGGTGGCGACGGGCCTCCTCTCCCTTCCGGCTCTCGGGAAGGGTGCGGGCGGGTGGGCGGGCCGGGGTGCTTGCAGGGAGCGTGGGCTGGGATTTTTTTTTTTCTCTCTTTCTCTCCGGTCTTGCCTTTTTCTTTTCCTTTTGTCTGTCTTGACCTCTCTTTCTCGCTTCTTAGTTCTTGTTTTTTCTGTCTCTCGCACTGTCTTCCTCGCTCTTGATTTCACTCTCTCTCTCTCTGTTTCTCTTCCTGCTCTGCTCTCTCTCTCTCTCTCTTCTCTCTCTCTCTCTCTCTCTCTCTCTCCTCTCTCTCTCTCTCTCTCTCTCTCTCTCTCTCTCTGGTTTTTCGCTTTCAGACTGTCTCTATCTTTTTCTTTCTTTCTTTTTCTATTAGTCTATTATCTGTCGGTTTCTCTACATCTCTGTACCTCCCCCCCCCCTCTCTCTATCCTCTCGCTCTCTTTATTCCTTCCTTCTCTCTCTCCCTCTTCCTGTTCTTTCAATACGTTTTTTAACACCTCTATCCCGGTCTACCTGTAAGGGTGATGTTTGCTTCCGCCTCCCCTCCCTTCACAACATGCTTTGTTGTCCCCTCACTCCGGTTCGCCCGCCTTTTCGTCTCCCCTCGTTCCCTGCGCCCCACTCCCGATTCCCTCTACCTCCCTCTCTCTCCCCTCTTCACTGACTCTCTCGTGATATCTCCTCTTCTCTTTTTACCGTTTTCTCCTTCGCTCAGTTGCCATGGATCCCCTCTCCTTTTTTATTTTTTATTTTTCTATGATTCTTTCATATAAAAAACACTTGGATCATTCCCAGTTCCTCTTTCCTTTTCCCTCTTTCTCCTTCGCTCAGTTGCCATGGATTCCTTCTCGTTCTACCCCTTCCCTTTTCTATCTTTATTTTATTTTCTATGATTCTTTAAAAAAATCCATTGGATCATCCCCAGTTCCTCATCTCTTTCCCTCTCCTTCTTTCTCCCCCTTTCGCACCCTAACGCTAACTTCCCCTCTTCCTCACTCTGCTCCTTTCCGCCGAGGTTCCACGACGTTCCCAGCTCCTACCTTCACTATCCCCCTCTCTATCCTCTCCCCTCTTCCCGCCGACTCCCTTGCGCTAATTTCTTTTTTCATTCTAATTCCCCCAACTCTTCCCCTCCACGTCCTCTTCCGCCTTTCCGTCGACTCACTTCTTTGCTCCTGAATCCTTCCCCTCGAGTCCCTTACCTTTTCCCTTTTCCATTCTTCCCTTTCCCTCGTCTCCCTTGCCTTATACCCTTTCCAACCTTTTCCTATTTCCCCTCGGCTCCCTTATGTCTTCCCCTCTCCCAATCTCTCTTTCCCCTCGTCTTACCCTCCTCTTCCCCGTGACTCTCTCACCCTCTCCCCTCGTCCATTCTTCAACCCCTTCCCTTTTATTTTCTAATCTCCCCTTTCCTCCACAATTTTCCTCCTTCCCCTCTACTCTCTCACCTCCTACCCTCTTCCTCCCCCATCTCCTCCTCCTTCCCCTTTATTCCCTAACCTCCTCCTCTCCTCCTTCCCCTCGCCTCCCTCACCCCTTCCCATCTCCATCTTTCTCCTCCCTCATCCCCTCTTCCTCCCAATTCTCTCCTTCTTCTCCCTCATCCCCTCTTCCTCCCAATTCTCTCCTCCTCCCTCATCCCCTCTTCCTCCCAATTCTCTCCTACTCCTTCCTCATCCCCTCTTCCTCCTTCTCCTTCCCCTTTATTCCCTAACCTCCTCTCCTCCTCCACCCTTCTCATCCTTCCCCTCGCCTCCCACACCCCTTCCCCTCTCCACCCTTCTCCTCCTTCGCGCTCCCTCCTTCACACAGTCTCCTTCTGGAAGCATACCCGGACAGAATGGTCGGCACTGCCATTCACAATCTTGACCAAGTGCCACTCACGGCATCGACCAAGTGCTATTCAGAGATTCTAGAAGGTGCCACTCAGAGCCTTCGCCAAGCGCCACTCACGCATTCTCCACTCGGCTACAGTTAAAATGTGCGGACAAAATATAGTTTATTCAAAAAGGCTTTTTTTTCTCTCTCTACTTTGGCATTTTTTCTTTTTGTTTCTCTTCCTTCTTTTTTCTGACTTGTTTCTTTGGTCTTCTTTTTTTCCTCCCGTTTTTACTCCCTAAAGCACACACTCTCACCCTCACTCACCCTCTCCCTCTCTTTCTCTCTCTCTCTCTCTCTACCCTATCCCTATCTCTCCCTCTGCCTGTTCCACTCCAGCTTTAACTCCCTATCCCCATATCTCTTTCTCTCTCTTTTCCATATCCATGTTCTCTTCCTCTTCCACTCACTCCATCTCTTTATCCACCTATCTCTTTCTTCCCTTTCCTCTCTCCCTCTGGCCCCCATTGCCAGCTTCATCCTCCCTCCCCTCCTCCTCATTTACCCTCCTCCTCCTCCTCCTTTCTCTTTCCTCCCTTTCTCCCCTCCTTTCCTCTTTCTCCTCTCTCTCCTCTTTTCCTCCTCCTTCCTCCCCTTTCCTTTCCCCTTCCTTTCCTCTTTCCTTCCATCCTCCTCCTTTCCTCTTTCCTCCCCTTTTCCCTCCCTCCCTCCACCTTTCTCTCCCTCCTCCTTTCCCCCATCCTCCTATCCTGTTCGCTTACGCATTTCTAGTCCTTCGTTTCCTTTCAAAAATGACATCTTGCCATTTTTTTCCTCTATGCTATGTCCCATTCACTCGGAATTTTCTTGCCATTCCTTTTCCCTTCAATTTTCTTCACCCTCCATTCGATTTCCCTTTTTTGTCATCCCAGTCTCATACATTTCCTCTCTCTCTCTCTCTCTCTCTCTCTCTCTCTCTCTCTCTCTCTCTCTCTCTCTCTCTCTCTCTCTCTCTCTCTCTCTCTCTCTCTCTCCTTCTCTCTCTCTCCTCTCCTCTCGCTTCATTCTCGTTTTATTTTTCATTCTCTGCCCTCATTCTCCTATCATCACTCGTTTTTCATCATCCCTCCTAATTTCTTCCCTTTCTCTCTCTCCTCATTCTCTTACTTTTTTTCCATTTCTTTTCTGTTCCCCAATTCCCTCATTTTCCCATCTATCTCCCCCATTATCTCATTTTCCTTTCTTCCTCCCCCATTATCCGCCACTTCCCCCTCTACTTTCCCCAAATTATCTCATTTCTTTCCTCTTCCCTCATTCTCGTCCCATTTTCGCCCTTCCTCACGCGCCTCAAATGTCTAGCGAAATCTTTATGGCCGAAAGCTATCATCGCTTTTATCTTATTTTTGTCTTCCTCGCGTTCATGACCGGGGGCTATCCTTTTTCGCTTCTTATGGCGTTTTATTGTCTCTTATCTTTCTTCGTAGGATATATATTGCTTCCTCGTGGCGCTGCTACGACTTCCGGGTGTTCAGACATCAAAATATGTTGAAAAAGAAATATATATACATATTACACACGCACGCACGCACGCATAACACAAACATACATATAATAAATATATTATATATATATATATATATATATATAATATATATATATGAGAGAGAGAGAGAGAGAGAGAAGAGAGAGAGAGAGAGAGAGAAGAGAGAGGAGAGAGAGAGAGAGGAGAGAGAGAGAGAGAGAGAGAGAGAGAAGAGAGAGAGAGCAGCATTAGATTACTAATGTTAAATGGAAAAGCAAAGCCATTAATCAAATCTATCAAATCAAGTAAAAAGGGACAGACCTCAATATCGAAAAAATAATGACTTCATGTTAAATAATAAAGAGTAGAAATAAAAACAGCAAAGAGAACACGTGATCTCGCCCCACGTGGTGTTGTGTGTGCAGCAAAAAAGGCGCACATATGGTGACGTTCGTATCAACAACACGTCGAGCCAATAATATTTGTTGGCTATTTTCCGGGAAAATTTGTTCTCCCAATCGCTTTTCCCCGACGATGATGATGAAAGCGATGACCCAGATATCGGGACGGGTTCGATAACAATATCCGATAATAATGCCATGGATTTTTCGAAATTCATTCTTCGCCGAAGCCTTTTTGTGACGTTTCGGATCCCGTTGAACGTTGCTTAACTCATCGCATGGAGTAAAAAGAAAGAGAAAGAGATATCCGAAATGGAGTGGGAATCCATATTTCCCTGATAGCAGCTTTCTTAGCGTGAGGCAAAGCCCGCCGTCGATATTAGTTACTGAAACGTGGAGTGTGTCACCGCAGACTTTAATACTTTAATCCTATTTCCAGCCGCCCTCCCTCCCTCCATCCGCGTTCGTTTACGTTAACTTTTCGGGCGTATGACCTATTGCCAATAAACAGATTTCAAAAGAGTATCAACAAGAGGCACGTAACTAGCTTATTTTCTTACGAGCAGCCGTAACATGCAGAGATCAAATCACAAAATCTTACGACTTTGTAAAATGTCAAGGAACTGCAACTTCGACTGTTGGCATTCGTAATGATGATACCGTTATGATTCCTAGATGTGTGTACTTTATAGACATTCTCGTGTCGAGTGAAGATAATGCCTTTTCTTCTCCTTCCTTTCTTCCTCGTCACTCACTCATAACTCGCTGTGCCGATAAATGGCTTAGTCGAGCTTCTAATCCGTGGCATATTCACACGCGCGCACACGCCAGCACGCAAACGATATGAGAGAGAGAGAGAGAGAGAGAGAGAGAGAGAGAGAGAGAGAGAGAGAGAGAGAGAGAGAGAGAGAGAGAGAGAGAGAGAGAGAGAGAGAGATAGAGAAAGAGAGACAAAGAGATGAGAGAGAT
Organism: Penaeus vannamei; assembly: GCF_003789085.1. NCBI lineage: Eukaryota > Metazoa > Arthropoda > Malacostraca > Decapoda > Penaeidae > Penaeus > Penaeus vannamei. Next base: position 156,686 of record NW_020869890.1, read on the forward strand.
GGAGAGAGGAAGAGATGACGGAGACATAAAATTAGAGTTCGAAAGAGAGAAAGAAAAAGACAAAGCGAAGGAGAGAAAGCGAGAAAGGGAGGAAGAGATAAATATCAACCATCCTTTTCCCTCAGAACCTTCCTTGCTAACGACACTGTGGATAGGAGAGAGATGGATGGATGGCGGCGCAGTAGCCAGAGCAGAATGATAAGCTGAGGAGAAGCAAACATATTTGATGGGAAGAGAGGGAGGAGAGGAGAGAGAGGGAGGAAGAGAGGGGGAGGGGAGGGAGGGAGGGGAGGGAGGAAGAGGAGAGAGGGGGATGGGAGAGGAGAGGAGAGAGGAGGGGGATGGGGAAGAGAGGGGAGGGATGGAAGAAAGGGTGGGAAGAGGGCGGGGAGGGAGAGACAAGGGGAAAAGGGGAAGGGAGGGAGATGAGAGGAATGAGACAAAGGGGAAAAAGTGGAGGTAGGAGACAGGAGGGTGGGGACAAGGGAAAAAAAGGGGGTAGATAATTGAGAGTAGGGGGAGGACAAGGAGAAAGAGGGGGAGGAGGAAAGGAAGGAAGGGGGAGAAGGAGTGAGGGAAAAGGAAAAAGGAGGGGAAAAGGTGTGGAGGATTCGGAAGGGAGAAAAATAATAGAAGAGAATAACAGAGAAGAGAGAAAGAGAAGGAAGGGCAGAGGAAGAGAGAGACAATTATATAAAGGAAAGAGGAAAAGCGAGTGGAAGATAATGGGGTAGGAAGGAAAGGAAAGAAGAAAGGAAAAAAGGTAAGTGGGCAGCTGACAGACTGACAGACAGACAGACAAAAAAAGACAAACCACTTAAACAGCCACGCACGTACTCAAGTTCTTTTTACACGATTTCCGAGAGAGCAGAGAGAGCGGCGTAGAATAAAAGAAGAAAAGAGGAGAAAAAGAGAAAGTACGAGACAGAGAAATTAAATTAGTAGCGTCAGTTGTGTTTTTATCTTCGTTCCGACGATTGAAACCTCCCTTAACTCTGCGGTACATCCTCAACTTTTGAGTGCTAAGTTTTAAGTTGTAAGTTGGTGTGTGTGTGTGTTTGCCTGTGTGCGTGTGTGTGCGTGTGTGTGCGTGTGTACATGTGTGTGTGTTTTTCTGTGTGCGTGTCAGTGTTTGAGTATGTCTTTATGTCCCTTTTCCTCCTCCTCCCCCCCCACTCTTCCTCCCCCCTCCCTCCCCTCCCTCCTTCCCTCCCTTCCCTCTCCTTCCTCCTCCTCCCCCTCCCCTTCTCAAGCTGAAGCCAGACGTCCGGCCAAGGAGAGCGCCGGCCGTGACGCGCCATCCCGCCTCTTCGCCGCCACCGTCACCGCCGCCGCCGCCGCATTCCACGACCGCCGGCTGAGTCGAGGGTCCCCCATTGCCGCCGCCGCCGATGATGATTAATCTCGGTGAGAAATCGGCAAGGTCCTTTATAGCACCCCCCCCCTCCTCCCCTCCACCTCTCCATTCCCGATTCTCACTACCTTCCCTAATCCCCCCCCTCCCCCCCTTCCACCTCTCCATTCCCGATTCTCACTACCTTCCTTATCCCTCTCCCCTCTCCTTCCCCCTCCACGATTCTCACTACCTTCCCTATCCCTCTCCCCTTCCCCTTCCCTTTCTCCTCCCTTCCATTTGCCCCAATCCCCAAACCCTCTTCCTCCCCTAACCCCATTCCCCAACCCCACTTCCTCCCCCCTTACCCCACTCCCAAAACCCTCTTCCCCCCCTTACCCCACTCCCCAACCCCACTTCCTCCCCTTACCCACTCCCCAACCCCACTTCCACCTACCCCCAACTCCCAACCCCACTTCCTCCCCCTTACCCCACTCCCAACCCCTCTTCCCCCCCCCTTCCCCTTCCTCCCCCCCTTCCCCCCTCCAAACCCTCTTCTTCCCCCTACCCCACTCCCTCCCCCTACCCTTCCCCCTTCCCCCTAAATGCTAGATGACCGTGATCCATTGCCCTGTTGTGGGACGAGAGCGAAGAGCGATGGTGGGCGATAAACGGAAGGAGGAGGAAGCGGGGATGAAGGAAGAAGAAGGATGAGATGGAGGAAGAAAGGGGAGGAGGGAGAGGAGGTGGAGGTGGAGGAGGAGGAGGAAGAGCGATGGTGGGCGATAATCGGAAGGAGGAGGAAGCGGGGATGAAGGAAGAAGGATGATGAGATGGAGGAAGAAAGGGGAGGAGGGAGAGGAGGTGGAGGTGGAGGAGGAGGAGGAAGAGCGATAGTGTGCAATAAACAGAAGAAGGTGGAAGCGGAGATGAAAGAAGAAGAAGGAAGAAGACAGATGCGATGGAGGAAGAAGAGTGGGGGGAGAACGAAGAGAAGGACGAAGAGCGATAGTAGGCGATAAACGGAATGAGGAGGAAGAGGGGAAGAAGGAAGAAGAGGGATGAGATGGAGGAAGAAAGGGGAGGAGGTGGAGGAATGAGGAGGAGAAGAAGCGGGGGCGGAGGAGGAAGCAGGATGAAGGAAGAAGAACGATGAGATGGAGGAAGAAAGGGGAGGAGGAAGAGGAGGAGGAGAAGAAGCTGGAGAAGAGAACGAAACGAAGGACAAAGAGGAGGAGGAGAAGAAGAAAGATGAAATGGAGGATGAAAGAGGAGGAGGACAAAGAAGAGGGAATGGTGGAAGAAAGAGGAGGGAGAGGAAGTGGGGATGGGGGAAGAGACGATGAATGAGACGAAAGGAGAAGGGACAAGAGGAAGAAGGACGAGAAGGGAGAGGAAGTGGATGGGGGAAGAGACGATGAATAGGACGAGAAGGGAGAGGAAGAAGTGATAGAGGTAGAATGAGGAGGAGGGAGAGAAGGGGAATGAGATGAAAGAAGGAGGAGGAGATGGAAGGAGAAGCAGAATAGGGGAAGAGAACGAAGAGAAGGACAAAGACGAAGAGGAGGAGATAATGAAAAAAGAAGAATAAGAATAAGAATGAGGAGGGGACGAAGAAGAGGAGGAGGTGGAGGAGGAAAAGGACATGACAGAAAAAGAAAGGGAAAAAATAAGAACAAAAAAATAAAACAGAAAAGAAGGAAATGAATAAAAAAAACAGAAAACGGATATTAAGATGAAAAAGAAAGAAGAAACGAAAAGAAGGAAATGAATAAATAAAACAGAAAACGGATATGAAGATGAAAAAGAAAGAAGAAACGAAACGAAGAGAAAAACGAAGAGCGGAGAGAAGGACAGGAGCAGAGACAAGAGGAAGCGAAAGGGAAAGAACCTCCCCCTCGGTCTGTTAAAGCGAATGAGCGAGAGGAAGCCTTCGGGTCCTTAAAGTGAATATTCCGGTCGGGGTTCCCGTTCCAGTTATCATCCAGACGCGTCATTCCATTACGGCGTCCCTCTCCCTCTCCGTCGGGAGACCTTCGGTAGTGACCGAAAGGAGACCGAAGGGAGACCGAAATGAGACTGTAGGGAGATCGTCGGTGACTGTAGGGCGACCGTAAGGAGACCTTCGACGGTGAGACTGTTGGAGACCTTCGGGAGACCTTCGGTAGTCCGTCGGGAGTGACCGAAGGGAGATCGTCGGGTGACTGTAGGGCGACCGTAGGGACACCTTCGTCGGGAGAGACTGTTGGGAGGCCTTCGGGAGACCATCGGGAGATCTTCGTCGGGAGAGACTGTTGGGGAGACCTTCGGGAGAGACCGTCGGGATCGTCCAGTTAACTCGCCAGTCATGTCGGGATCGGTCTGATGCTGTCGCTGTCTCTATCTCTTGTTTCTCATGCTCTCCCCCCCTTCCTCTCTTCGTCTTTCCGATGTTGTCTCTTTTTTCTCCCTCCAATTTCCTTTCTCTTTCTCTCTCTTCCTCTTCCTCTGTGTATCTACATCCATATCCATAACCACATTTACATATAAATATGTGTGTGTGTGTGTGTTTGCACACGCGCGCGTCTGCGTGTGTGCGTGCATGCCATTTTGTGCGAGCGGCCGTTTGTGCCCGTGTGCTTATGCGTTTGCATTCATGCGCCCACCCCCTCCTCCTCCTCCCGCCCCGCATGTCCAAGCACACCGATCCCGTGCGTCATCCGCAAGGCTGTCCGTGCAAACAGCACCAACTATTCGGGAAATTCCGTCCACTTGGCGTCACACGGATAATCCCCCTCTCCCTAACCCAGTCCCCCCTTCCCCCTACCCATAACTCAGTCCCCCTCCCCCCCTCCCCCTAACCCAGTCCCCTCCCCCTCCCCCCCCATAACCCAGTCCCCCCTTCCCCCTCCCCTAACCCAGTCCCCCTTCCCCCCCCAGTCCCCCTTCCCCCCATAACCCAGTCCCCACCTCCCCCTCCCCATAACCCAGTCCCACTCCCCCTCCCCCTAACCCAGTCCCCCCTTCCCCCCCCTAACCCAATCCCCCTCCCACTCCCCTAACCCAGTCCCTCTTCCCCCTAACCCAGTCCCCTCCCTCTACCCCAATCCCCCCACCCCTTCCACCCTCCCTTGTTTGCCTCCGACGCTGAGTTATTCATAATCATTCACAATCATTCCCGTTGGTGAGCAATTCAAAACTCCAGTTATATCCCAAAAGCAAATAAGAGCCGAGCAGAAAACTCTAAGGCTCATTTCCCTTTGCGCTGAACTCGGTTTCCCGCGAGCACAGCGAGGGGAAGGACACGAGGGGGACGAGAGAGAGGGAAGGGGCGGGAGAGACAGACAGGCAGACCGACAGACAGACAGAGAGACAGATCGAGAGGCAGAGCGACAGGCAGACAGAGAGGAAGACAGACAGACAGAGAGGAAGAGAGGACGACAGACAGACAGAGAGGAAGACAGACAGACAGACAGGCAGGCAGACCGACAGGCAGACCGACAGACAGACAGATAGGGAGATAGTTAGACGGATAGATTGACACGTAGATAGTTAGACGGGAAGATATATTGATAGAAAGAATCAGAAATATGAAAAAGAGAAAAAAACAGATAAACACATAAACTGACATAGACAAATAGATACGTTGGTAGACAGAGGTAAGTAGACAATGAAACAGGTGGAGACAGACAGATAGAACGTCCAAACAGAGACAAAAAGAAAGACACGTACAGACAAACAACACACATAAAAGACAAGAACTAGACACGACAGACACAGACAAAAAAAGAGAAAATCAAACAAACAAACAAAATGAGGGAAAACGCAAGAAAAAACAAGACAGACACAGACAAAAAAAGAAAAAGATCATCAAACAAACAAACAAAATTAGAGAAAAACAAGAAAAACAAGCAAGACACAGACAAAAAGAGAAATACAAACAGTAAAAAAACAAAAACAAAAAAAAACAATGAGGAAGGAAAACAAGAAAACAAGCACCAAGACCGGCCAGACCTCCTCCGCATCACAGGAAGGTCAATAAGGAAGTGATCTGAAGTCAAGTCTGAGAAAACTCGAGGAATGCAAATGAAGGAAACAGAAAAAAAGAAAAAAAAGGCGAGAGAGCTGGAAATCCTTGGACTCGACGGGTAATCTTCGCCCTAAAGAGCTGCGATGGCGGGTGGGCGCGCGGGCGGGAAGCATTAAAGACAGGAGAGGGGAGAGGGAAGAGGAGGAGGAGGGGAGGATGGGAGGAGGAAGAGGAGGAAAGAAGAAGAGAAAAAGAAAAAGAAGAAGGATAAGGATATGAAGCCTAAGAGTATAAAGAAAATAGGAATAAGGAAATAAGGGACTAAGGGGAAAGGGAATAAAGAAATAAAAAAGGGGAAATAAAATACGGAAATTAGAGAAGAGGGGGAAAGGGAATAAGGAAATAAGATAATAAAGGAAAAGGGAATAAGTAAATAAATGCATAGGGGGACAAGGGATAAGAGAATAAGGGAATAAGAAAACAAAGAAATAAGTGACTAAAGAGAAAGAAAATACGTGAGTAAAGAAATAAGCGAATAAGAGGAAAGGGAATAAGGAAATAAGCGAATAAGAGGAAAGGGAATAAGGAAATAAGCCAATAAGGGGAAGGGAAATAAGAAAATTAAGAAAACTGAGAGTGGATAAAAAGACGAAACAGGAAGGATGGAGAGAGGGATGGAGGGAGGTAAAGATGGAGAGGGAGGAGGGAAGGAGGGAGGGAAAGAGGGAAGGGAGGAGGGAAGGGGGAGGGAAAGAGGGAAGGGAGGAGGGGAAGAAGAAGGGAAAGAAGGAAAGACAGAGCGCGAGGGAAGGACAGAAAGGAGGAGGAGCGGAAGGGAGGAAGAGAAAAGGGGAGAAGAGAAGAGAGAACGAGGGAAAGATAAAGAGAAATTGAAAGAGAAAGAAAGAAAGAAAGAGGGAGGGAGAGGGGGGTAGAGAATGAATGTCATGTTTTCCTTTCACTTTAATTTTTTGGATGACGAAGATTAAACACAACATCCTTATCTATCGCTTTTTCCTTCTCCTTCTTTTTCTTCTCTCTCTCTCTCTCTCTCTCTCTCTCTCTCTCTCTCTCTCTCTCTCTCTTCTCTCTCTCTCTCTCTCTCTCTCTCTCTCTCTCTCTCTCTCTCCTCTCTCTCTCTCTTTCCAACACACTCTCACTTCGATTCTCTTTCCCTTCTCCTCCCCTTCTTTTTGGCTCTTCCCCTTCCCGCTTCTCCTTTTCCTTCCCCTCAATCTCTCTCTCTCTCTCTCTCCTCCTCCCTTTCTTATCTCTCTCTCTTTCCTTCTCCTACCTCATTTCTCCTCTCCTTTTCTCCCTTTTCCACTCCTCTTCCTTCCTTCTTTCCCCCTTTCTCTTTCTCTCTCACTCTCTCTCTCCTCCTCCCTTTCTCCTTCTCCCTTTCTCGTCTCCCCTCTCCCTCCCCCTTCTTTTCTCATCTCTCTCTCCTCTCTCTTCCCCTTTCTCGTTTTCCTCTCCCTCTACCTTCCCTTTCTCTTCTCCCCTCTCCCTCTCTCTTCCCCTTTCTCATCTCCCTCTTCCCTTCCTCTTTTCTCCTCCTTCTTTCCCTTTCCTTCTACCGTCCTACCTTTCTCCTTTCCCTCTTCTCATTCCCTTTCTTCTTCTCCTTCTCCCTTCCCCTCTTCCCTTCCCTTTCCCCCTCACCCTCCCTCTTTCCCCTTTCTCCTCCTCCTCCTCTTCCTCCTCATTTTCCTTTCCCTCCCTCTCCCCTTTCTCCTCCCCTCCTCCTCATTTCCATCTATCCCGCCACTAACGACCCAGCGAGGACAAGCCAGAGGAAGGGACGAGGTTAAAAGTCGTGGGCGGAGTCGTGGGCGGGCCGTGGGCGGGGACGTGGGCGTGAGAAATACCATAATTGGCAGTGAGTGAGTGGGTGTGGGGGGAGGAAGGGAGGGAGAGGAGGAAGGAAGAGAGGGGAGATAAAGGTGGGAGGGAGGAGGGAGGGAGGGAGGGAGGGAGTAGAGGAGAGAGGAGGGTGGGAGGAGGATGGGAGGGAGGGAAGGAGAAAAGGAAGGGAGAGAGGGGAGGGAGAGGAAGGGGAGTGGGAAGGGGAGTGAAGGTAGGACAAAGAAAATGTAGAAGAAAAGATGGAGCATAATTAGTAGTGTGGGGTGGGGTGGAGTGGGGGTGGGAGTGAGAGTGAGAGCGACAGCTAGAGTGGGAGTGGGAGTGGTGGAGGAAAGGCGAGTAAGAGGGGAAGAAAGGAAATGCAACACAAAAAAGGAAAAAAAACATAATGGGGAAGTGGGAACAGTAGTGAGAGTGAGAGAGGGAAGGGAAGTGGAAGGCTAAGAGAAGAGGATGTGGAAAGGAATGGGAGTGGAAGATTAAGAGAAGTGGAAGAGGAGAGTGGAAGGCTAAAAGGAGTGGATGGGAAGGAGAGTGGAAGGGATGGAAGGAATAATTCATAAAAAAAAACATACCTACCAATGAGGAAGTTTAGAGGGAGTGAGGGAAGGGGAAGGAAGGTAAGAGAACAACAGAAAATGAAGAGAACAAACATAATTAACAATGGGGGAGACAGGGAGTTAGAGGGAAAAGGGTAAGGAAAGAAATGTAAATAAACAGAGCAAAGAAGAAAATACGAACCATAATTGCCATTGAATAAGAGGGGGCACAGAGGGGAAGGAGAGGGGAAGGGGAAGGATGT